>SNQJ01S0006450.1:367689-379187 GCA_010110895.2 Picea sitchensis
TGGTGTAACTCTTATACTATTGTTCATTGCTCATTGGATATAATTGAATGGTTTAAGTATAAGCTGGAAAAGGTTTTTAAATTGTACTCGATACTGATTCACCCCCCTCTCAGTATCAACACCATGTACATCAACCTATACCATACCATGTACATCAACCTATACCATACCATGAATCAAACCTGTACCATATCATGCATCAACTATGCATCAACCATGTACCATACCATGTGCCAAAACATCAATGATCAAACATATATCTCAATCATATACCAACACCATGTACCGCGTTACAAGCGTCAACTATGTACCAAATGATGTGCCTCAACCAAGCACCAAATCATGTGCCTCATACATATGCCACCATATACTAGGATATCATCAACAAAGTGTCTCAAGAATGTGATAACATCACCATGACATATACCAAAATAACCAAGATACCAAGATACCAATATAGTCGATATGTGCTTCTAATCAATGTACCATAACATCACCAAGATGTACCTCAACATGTACCAACATCTCCAAGACTTGCCTCAATCATGTACCACAACATCCAGTGCATGTACCTCAAACATGTGTTATAACCTCATCAAGAAGTACCTCAAACATGCATCAATATCACCATGAAATGCACCTCATACAAGTACCAAGAATATTCCTCACACCATGCACCAAATATGTGCCTCAAGCATATACCAATGCCTCAACAAGATACCAAAGGCATGACCATCACATCATCAACATGTAACCAAGATGTACATCAAACCATGTGCCTCAAGCATGTGCCAACATCCATAAGCCATGTACCAAGAGATACCATCAAACATGTGCCATATCACTCTTGATATTCCTCAAGCATGCACCTTACAAAAAACCATATGCCAAGTGTTGAAGATGCACCTCAAGGAATATACCAAAACTCACAAAGACATGCCTCAAGGATGTGCTAAAATTTCCAATATGCAAGTCTCCGAACACATAGAATAACATACCTTTACACATGTAGCTTACTTGATACATAATATTTCAGACCTGTAGCTCTTCCTCAAACTTAGCGACCTGGCACTAGCATCCTCCTTCAATTTTGGTTTAGCCTCGTGGGACTAACCCATGCATCACACAGGGCCTCGTGGGATAGGTGTCGTACAACACCCGAGGGTGCCTTATGAGACACTAGTAGCCTGACCTACAAGGGTCAGACAAATTAGGGTTTCTTAGAAACCCTCACTCTCTTATGCAATCCAAAGACTTCCACACTCCTTACTCTTTCGTTGCATCATACTATCTACCTTAGATTCACTAAATAGATCAAGTATGCTCACATGCAATATATTCAATAAAGTTGTGTGTGTATGTACACATGGGAGGCTTCTTGTTGTGTATTTATACCTTTTTAAAGTAACTTCTCTCCTTAACTTAAGGACTTCTTGTTGCAACCACTTTACCCTTTAGTTAATGACTTGTAACCATTTAGGGGATTCTTAACCATTCTTCGGGGCTTCCAACTTTATGACCTCATAACTCCTCAATCGCGAGGAACTATTTAACGCTCCACCTACCATTGGAAACAACATGAACATGACCATCCATATATGAGTGTGTTACCTACATTTACACTGTCCTTTATGTCCTTATTCCTCAACCAACTTCAGGCTTCATGACTGCACCTCTGTGGCTTCTTGTAGACTTCTTCAAAGCGTCTTCCCGTGAGGGCCATGCTTAGAGCTACGCCATAATGGGACCAATTTGAAGACTTCTCCAAATACACCCATCACATTTGTTGGCATCAATGAAAACCACTTATTTTGACATCAATGACAACCAACTATCCAACAACATCAATGACATCCAACTGTCCAACAATCTCCCCCTTTGGCATTGATGGAAACACTCATACTCCAACACTCATACTCTACCTGTGACCAAGGCTCGTGATATTTCTATCCTCATGTTTCTCTCCCCCTTTAACATCAATGGAAAATGGTATCTCCTTTTGGGGATGCTCCCCCTATCTTCATCCTTCTTATCTTTCTATTTCCTCCTCTTTGATATCATAGGAAAAGGGTAACTCCCCCTGCCGATATGTCTTCCCCTATCTTCATCCTTCTAATATGGTCTCTCTCTCTAACAATTTCTCTTCCCTTGATTTCTCTGCAAGATGTTGTGTAGATCAATGTGGGGTTTTATGTATATACTTCCTTTTCTCTCTTCCAATATTTCTTGTCCATTGGTGCTTCCTCATGTAATTCAATGACATATATATAAATCATTCAAAGTTATTTGTCTTTAAGTCTTCATGGATTTTCAAGTTCAAAACTTAGATATCAATGACTATGTCAGTCAACAATTTCCTTCTAACAATATAGATTCTGCTGAAGGTTTCTTTTCCCTGTTCTGTTGTGCCTTTCACTAGTTTCCTTCTTGTGACTAACTGATTCCACTTGTCCATTGATTCCACTGGTTCCATACCAATTGTTAATATGATTTCATCCACTGTCATATATTTGTTTATACCTGTCAAAGCTATCATGAATCCAACTCTGTCCATATGTCATAAAATTGTCCATGACTCTACTACTCAACTGCATACAATGCTGACCCATCTATCACTTTACCATTATGAAGGATTCTTTGAATCTTTTGCAACTGATCAAAACATATTCCTTGATGTTCAATATGTCTTGTTCAATATGAAAATCAAAATCTACATGTCTGCAACAATATATATTGAATATATCCTTGTCTGAATACGTGCCTGGAATCCATTATACAATCATGGACCTCTTCCTGAAAAGCATGTCACTGATATTATTTGTAGCTGTCAGATGATATCTGCATGGGAATGTGTTCCAAAAGATTCTCCTCAAACAATCAAACTTTCATAAGACATTATGCACTTCTATTATCAAACCATTCTGAAATTTCCTTTCCAAAATATAAAAACACTTTAGACTGCTCGAAAGATATTGCTCTGATATGTAGAGTTGTTTCTTAGACCCCCTATTCAATATTCATATTTACAGGGAGTCTCCAAAACAGATGGATCTAAACAATACCCGCTTTGATGCAGAGTAATATTACTATTCATCTGTGGAGACATATTCTTCTTCCTAAATTATAACATTCTTTTCATCTTCTTCCTGAATTATAACTTCTTCCTCTTCCTGGATTTTGACATCTTCCTTTTTTCTTGTAGATTCATCATGATCTTGCACTGCTGCAAAACTTGTGAGTATGATCCGTGGGACCTGGTTTTCATTCACTTTCTCTTCCTGTTTTTCACTTCTTTTCCAAACCTTCCTATGTTTGACATCTACCATTTTTTCTTTAGATTTTTCCTGAACTTGTACTATTGCAAATCCCAAGAGTATGACTTCTGGAAGTACTTCATTCACCTGCTCTTGTTTTCTTTTCCAAATCTTCTTATATCTTTTATCAGTTTTCTCTTTCATGGAAGTATCCATTATACTTCTACAATAACGAGCTATGTTTCCATAGTTATGGAATTTGTAACATTCAATATTGTATGGAGTCACATACACATTTATTTCTTGACCATTTCTTCCACAAGCTCTGCAATCTACAACTTTATGTCCAAAGTTATTACAAGTAAAACAATGACCATAAAAGAAATTTTGATACCTGGGAGTGAATGATCTTCTTTGTGTTTTAGTCCTTCTAAATTCATTCCTTGGTTGATCAAAATATTCTCTTCTATTGTTTCCTTCACAATGATTGAAGCTTCTTTGATACCCAAAAGTGGAGGGTATTCTTTGATATCCGTCTCTTCTGTAATCTTCTTCTTGAGTTTTCTTCATTTCTGGAATATTATTCTTTGAGGGCTCACATTCGTCCTTCTTGGTAGGATCCTTGATGAATTTTTCATAACTCTTTGATCCAGGTGGATATCGGTGGCCACCCACCTATTCCAACTGGCTCAAAATAGTCTTTTGACAACTTACTATTTTTAGTAGTTTTTCGGTTCCTAAACTTTTGGGGCCATTTCGAGGTCCTAAATGATTTTTTTTCGGGACCAAGCACCTAAAATATGGTATAATGATCTAATTGAGCCCCAAAATGAATCTCCTTGACTATACCTTCCCAACGATCTATTGTGTGCCCCATATGGAGATCGTATGCCAAAGTTACGCACCCGGGAAGTTGATACACCAAACTACCGAAAATGGGGTCCACAAAACTGTTGGCTTTTCATCTTCTAGGGTTAGGGTTTTGGATTTTATTTATGTTAAAAAGGCCTTGAGAGCCTCATTGTAACAATCATATTCTTGCGAACGTGAGTATCCTTCACATCTCTTCTGAGAGATAAGCTTCCACCATTCTAGTGAGTCCTTCACTCTGTAATTTTACAATATGTACAATTCACTCATTAATGGAAATTGTGTATTACTGTATCTTTGTGTTTATAACTCTGATATATTTCTGTTATCTTAGTGGATATCTGATATATCTCTATACATTTCTTTATTGTATCTCTTCTTTCATTTCATGCCGAAAATAATCTGGATCACTGGTATCAGAGCAGGCTGCTATTGATCATATTTTTTCAGTGCAGGTCCACGACGAGGTCCGAGTATAGAAAGTTGGGTCTCGAGCTTGTCTCTCTTGAGGACAGTTTCTCTCGCATTCCCAAGAAACCCTCCATGTAAGAATAAAATAAAAATGATAGAGCATATGATTCTATTAATCTGTTGCTTGAGCAAGCTCTCACATGACAAAGGGACGAAATGATGGAGAACTTTTCCCACATCCTTCAATGCCTGTCGATAAAAACAAACACATCTTCATCAAATGACCACTTTGGAGGAACCTCACCTTTCAAGGTACAAATTAATTTTGATATCCCATATTTGAAGGACAGATAGATGCGAATGCCCTATAAAAATGGTTAAATCTGCTAGAAGGTTATTTCTTTGTTCATAATTTATTCGATAGGGAAAATATCACCTTCACACTCCTTAAGGCTCTCCCCCATGTAAAACATTGGTAGGAAACTTACAGGGAGAAAATTTCCACAGAGGATTCTGGAATATATGGGGCTGAGCCCACTTGAGAATTTTTTGTGGATGCGGTCAAGGACAATATTACCCTGTTGGAAACTATGATGACCAGTACATGAGATGGACCACACTGTGACAAGAGAGGGACCAAGCAGTGTTAGATTTCACCAATACCTTCCATACCTTGCACACCAAGATGGGTATCAAAGACTCCGAGCAACATATGGTTTTGAGATACCATAGGGCTCTACACAGATACATCCAAACTAAAATGGATTTTCTGGACATCTCATCACTGGGTGTTGCTTATCGATACGTTGTTAAAATCGAGCAGAAATTTAGGCACCAGAAACAACAGTAGTTCAGATCTTCAAATCCACAAAAACCAAAGTATGGTAAAGACAACCCTAAAACCAAACTTTAGAAAATCAGTCCAAGCCACAGGAAAAGAAGGGTAACGGAAAGATGAAGAAGGACACAGTAAAATGGTGTTATTTACACAAAAATCCCTGGCACAACACCAATGAATGTATCTCAAAAAAATCATTGGTGGCTGAGATCAAAGACAAGGAGCCGGACCCTGATTCAAAATCTGATTCATTAAATATCGGTATAAGACAGATCATCGACTCAAACCCCAATGCTATTGTCGCGACTATAGAAATTCAACCAGAAGAACCAACAGATCCTAAAGAGGGGGAGAACCTTTTTCATTCACATATGTGGGTGAACAGGACCCCACTGCATTTTATTGTTGATAGCATAAGCCAAAAGAACCTCATCTCAACAGAGGTCATCAAGCATTTGGGATTGTCGACAAAACCACACCCGCAGGTATACAACATCGGGTGGCTTCACCAGGGATGAGATATTCATGTCATCCAATGATCTCAATTGTCATACGACATCCATGCCTTCAAGGATGAGGTATTATGTGATGTTTCCTCGTTGTATGTATGTGATGTTCTCTTGGTATAGGCATATATGTGAAAGTGCCATCCTATTTATGAGTCTCGACCTCGTAGTGTCATTTTTATTTTGTGGGGTCATCTCTACAGGATACCAGACTTAGTTCCAACTAATGTCCCACCTAAACAGTGCCGCAAGGTAGTAACTCATACTACAAAATTTAGCTTCTTCACAATCTATTCAAAAGGTGAATAGAAGGACACTACAACCACTGCAGCCTCAGTCCAAGCATATTCTATCCAACAGAAGCAGGTCAACAAGATTGCAGCAAAGTGTAAATATTCCTTTTTCACATAGGCATATCATGTAGCCAAAATGGTTAAAAAGGTCCAACCCTTCTAGCCACAGGTTCATGACAACCTTCAACAATCTAAGAAGCACAACTTCTCCAACAAGGAAAGCAACTCATCAAAATGAAGATTCAATAAACGCTTTTCTCTCTCCCCTGGGCACTCAATGCAATGGATACCATTTCTTCCTAAGGATGGAGGATTGATATAGGTGGATATCGGTGGCCACCCACCTATTCCAACTGGCTCAAAACAGTCTTATGACAACTTACTATTTTTAGCAGTTTTTTCGGTTCCTAAACTTTGGGGGCCATTTTGAGGGCCTGGAGTTTTTTCAAGATCAAGCACCTTAATGATAGAAAAAATATTTTATTGAGCCAAAAAATGAATATCCTCTAATATAACTTTCCAATGAGATATCATGCACCCCAAACTGATATCGTATGCCAAAGTTATGCCCCCGAGAAGTTGATACACCAAACTACCCAAAACGGGGTCCACAAAATTGTTGGATTTTCATCTTACAAGATTAGGGTTTTGGATTTTATTTATGTTAAAAATGTCTTTAGAGACTCATATTAAGAATCATATTCTTGCGAATGTAAGTAGCCATCACATCTATTCTTAGAGATAAGCTTCCACCATTCTAGCGAGTCTTTCACTCTGTAATTTTACAGTTTGTACATTTCGCTCATTAATAGACATTGTGTATTACTGTATCTCCGTGTTTATATCTCTGATATATTTCTGTTATATTAGTGGATATATGATATATCTCTATACATTTATTTATTATATCTCCGCTCTCATTTCATGCCGAAAATAATCCAGATCACTCTTAGTCTTCTCTTCATTCTTCCTTTCTAGCAACTTGTAACACTTTCCCTCAACTTTCTTGAATGATGAAGTGGATCTTTCTCTTTCTTCAGTGTTCTTGCTGAGCTTGACAACTTTAACTCTTAAAGTGAAAACTTCTTCTTCAATATTCTCGCAATCGTCTTCTTTCTTTATCATCTGAATCTTCATGATGTATTCCCTTCTCTTTGCTTCTTCAAGTTGGGTCTTAAAGGAGATAATTTTTTTCTTCAAGTCTTCTTTCTTGTTGACTAGATTTTTCTTCAAGATTAATTGAGTCCTCTGATCTTTCCTTATTCAAAATATTTTCTCTCTTCTCTACTTCCTTTATTTGTGCTACTATTTCGGCTTCCAAAAACTGCTTTTCTTCCAACTGACTTTTGCATGCTTCTTCAATCCTTTTGGCTTCTTCTACTTCAACTTTTAGGTTTGTAATCATCTGTCAGACTTCTTTAGAGTTGGGATTTTGAGACCCCTTCTTTAGCTTGATCAGTTCTTCCTTAAGTGACTTGTTCTTCCTTCTTTAATTCATCATATCATTTAAAGCGATGATTGATTTTGCTTCAATATTTACTATGCCTTCTTCACAATCTTCTTCTTTTGAATTTGTCTAACATGAAGATCATCTTTATTTTCATTCTGATTCAATGTCTTCTTTATTCTGATCAGTATGCTTTGGCTCTGCAATAGAATGGGATTCATTAAAGTATAGATTATGTACCTTATCCCAAAGTTCTTTGGCTTATGAGCATTGTCCCACTTTTTCTTTAACTGAATCACATAATCCTTCCAAGATGAAATCCATTTTTATTTTGTTGTTTCGTTTCAATTCCTTCTTGGATGCATTCTTTAGTTTCTTTGAACCTATGTATCCTATAACAACTGATTGCCAAACATCATACCCCTGTGCTTGTGATTTTTTTTTCATTTTTTTGTTCCATCTCATACTTCATACCAATTTGACCATCAATCCATGATATTTCATTATCTTTGTATCTATTAGCCATGACATCCATGCTCTACCTTCCAGTGGTTAAACTGATTTCTTGAAGGACTTGATCTGATACCAATTGTTGGAATACTGAGGGGGGGGTGGGTGAATCAATATGCATATTTTTTACCACTTTCAATCACCGTATATATATAATTCAACTTTATCAACATTGTTCAATGGTTTATCACTTATGCATTCATTATATCACAATGGCATTCATCAGTGCATAATAAACAACCACAAATACACAATACACGAGAACTTGCGTGGAAACCCAAACAGGAGGAAACCACAAAATGTTTTCTTATATATATCAATAATACATTCATAGGAAGCACCAACTTCCAAATTCTCCAGCACCAACTGGAAGGAGGCACCAACCCCCTGATTTACAAGCACCAACTTGTAGGAAGCTACAACTCTCTGAGTTCTCTGGAACTAATCAGAAGGAGGCTACAATCCCCTGATTTGCATGCACCAACCAAAAAGAGGATACAATCACCTTATTACAGGCTCTGACCCGAAGGATGCTACACCTCCCTGAATTCTTTAGCACCAACTGAAAGGAGGCTACAATCGCTTTTCCTTGCCCCATCTAACCTCCTTGAAATATAAGTGTAGACACAAACTGTCACTACCATTGATATTGTCACTGCCACTGTCTCATCAATACATCATCCTATCATTGATGATCAACCAATCATCCAACCTATCACTGTCACTGTCATCGTCACACCAACTTGTGACTACCACTGTCACATCAACCTGTCATTGTCATTATCACATCAACCTGTACCTGATGTCCAACCTGTCACTATATTTGTCACTGATATACCATCATCAACCAACTATAATAAGATCCACTCACATGTATACCAAAACCATCACCATACCATGTACATCAACCATGTACCAGAACCTGTACCATACCATGTACATCAACCTATACCATACCATGCATCAAACATGTACCATATCATGCATCAACTATGCATCAACCATGTACCAAAACATCAATGATCAACCATATACCTCAATTGTATACCAACACCATGTACCATGTACCAAGCATCTACTATTTACCAAATGATGTGCTTCAACCAAGCACCAAAGCATATGCCTCATACATATGCCACCATATACTAGGATATCATCAATGAAGAGCCTCAAACATCACCATGACATATACCAAAATAGACAAGATGTACCTCAACATGTACCCATAACATCACCAAGATGTACCTCAACATGCACCAACATCTCCAAGACATGCCTCAAGCATGTACCACAACATATAGTGGATGTACCTCAAACATATGTCATAAACTCATCAATAATTACCTCAAATATGCATCAATATCACCAAGAAATGCACCTCATACATGTACCAATAATATGCCTCACACCATGCACCAAATATGTGCCTCAAGCATATACCAATGCCTCAACAAGATACCAAAGGCATAACCATCACATCATCAACATGTAACCAAGATGTACCTCAAACCATGTGCCTCGAGCATGTGCCAACATCCATAAACCATGTACCAATAGTTACCATCAAACATGTGCCATATAACTCATGATATTCCTCAAGCATACACCATACAACAAACTATATGCCAAGTGTCCAAGATGTGCCTCAAGGCATATACCAAAACTCACAAAGACATGCCTCAAGCATGTGCTAAAATTTCCAAGATGCAAGCCTCAAAACACATAGAATAACATAACTTTATACATGTAGTTGACTTGATACATAAGATTTCATTTCCGTAGCTCTTCCTCGGCCTCAACAACCTGGCACTAGCATCCTCCTTCAATTTTGGTTTAGTCTCATGGAACTAACCCATGCATCACGTAGGGCCTCGTGGGACGTGTTGTACAACACACATAGTGCCTTGTAGGACACTAGTAGCATGACCTGCGAGGGTCAGCCAAACTAAGGTTTCTCATAAACCCTTTCTATCCTTTGCAATCTCGATACTTCTTCACTCCTTACTCTTTCACTGCCTTAGACTAGCTACCTTAGATTCTCCAAATAGATCAAGTGTTCTCACATGAAAGATATTCAATAAAGTTGTGTGTGTATGTACAAATGACAGGATTCTTGTTGTGTATTTATACCTTTTCTAAGTAAATTATGTCCTTAACTTAAGGACTTCTTGTTGCAACCACTTTACCCTTTAGTTATTGACTTGTAACTACTTAGGGGCTTCTTAACCATTCTTCAGGGCTTCCAACTTCATGACCTCATAACTCTTAAATCGTAAGGAAATACGTGGCATTCCACCTACCATTGGAAACAAAATGATGAGGAACATCCATATATGAGTGTGTTACCTGCATTTACATTGTCCTTCATGTTCGTATTCCTTAAACAACTTCGGGCTTCATGACCACACCTCTGGGGCTTCTTGTAGACTTCTTCAAAGTGTCTTCCCATGAGGGCCATGCTTAGAGATACACCATAAGGGGACCACTTTGGAGACTTCTGCAAATACACCCATCACATTTGTTGACATCAATGACAACCACTTCTGTTGAAATCAACGACAACCAATTATCCAACAACATCAATGAGAACCATCTGTCCAATAATCCATAATTGACTATGTTTGCCTCCAACTTTTTCACTAATTAGAATGGGATTATAAGGATAATAGTTTTCCTAGTATTCAAGATGTATGATTTCAATATCACTCATAAATGGATCTCTGTTGAAACTACAGGTATTATGCTTGTGCCAATAACATAAATAAGTGTTATCACTGAAATTTCGTCTGCAAATGGTTACAAGAATTCAACATTGTCAAAAACAGTTATGAAGTCATCCATGGACCTAAATTAACACAAAATCATTCATAAAGGGTAAAAAACTATGCAAAATAGTGAAAAATTGAAGGGCGCTATGAAAACACTGGGCGCACGTGCATAGGCGTGAAACATAAACGCTAGATTTGCGCACATGCGCACGATGCGCGACTGTTATCACAAAAAGTCGTGCATCTGAGAGACGACTCATTTATGAGAGTGGTCAGCCTCCCACCCACTTCTGGTTCAGCTCCCAAGCCAATTTGACACTCAAATCTGGACTTGATTTGACTAGATGGCTGGTCAAAGACCTAGAAATGCCCTAATTAGCCTCTTTACACACTACAAACTAGTTGAACAATAGCTCAAAGGAATGCTATAAAAAGGCCATGGATACACTTCATTTTTTAAGGAATTCAAAGCAAAGTTATGCTTCCATTATTCTCTTGAGGACTCTTCTATCCTTGCCAAGAGTATACTTGCATCATTGCATTGGGAAATCCATCTCACCCCTTGAGTGGATTAGCAAAGAATTCTTTCACCATTTTCATT
>SNQJ01S0006450.1:379197-390130 GCA_010110895.2 Picea sitchensis
TTTATTTATTTTACAAATGCCTTTGTTTCCAGCAGTTACATTACCTTTTTTTCGTCACCTTTGGCGACCTTCTTCCCTTTTTGGCCAAACGCAACCCATGTCACCCTTGGTTGGGACACTCCTTATCATCCATCCTTGATGACATCATCCATATCTTCAGAGAACCACACATTCCACTTACCTCTGCCCTCTAAGTTTGTTCACCTTGTCCTGCCTCTGGCACAACTTATCCCTTGTCTTGTTGTCTCCCTGACACTCGACCTCGTTGAACGGTTGCGGCCGCTTTTATCTCAAATATCCTCCAACCAAGGGCAGTCTTGAGTCTTCCTACATCTTGACTTCGTCCATGTACCTCCTCCACTTCCTCACCTCACCTAGTAGATTTCACGAAGCCATTTTCTTCTGGGAGTCGCGTCCCCCTATTTTGTCGACATCAACACAGTTTTCCAGAAGGGCGACATTATCTTGATTCTCATTACCCATCCAATGAGAGATCTTAGACGACACAGGGAGAAACCCAATTTCTCCCTGCTTTCGTTGACCCCCATAATATTCGACGTCAACACTTTCTCATGTTATGATGGGTCTTACTTTGTGACTATTGCAGTTAGTTCTTTTACTTGCCGAAGATCTCTGAACTTGGTTGGGCTATAAATGCCCACCGAATCCGTGATACTTCTTACAGATGTCACTGCCTACTATTCACAGTATGTTCATCTGCAGAATTTTCTTCTGCCTTTATCATGACCACCCCTGAGGGCGCTGCATTTTTCTACATCAACACTTCATTCCTCTTTGTGATTTACATGACACGAGCATGGGGCATGTCCGCCTCGTTTGTACACAATTTGTATTTTACCCACCTCATGGAAGGTTGGGTTCTACCGGTCCCTTTTTCCCTCCAACAGATCGCTCTAAACGATCACACTATTTCTCTCTCTTACAACAACACTCTCAGTAGAAGAAACATTGATGGATTTCGGCTATATGTATGCTCCTAACCTCATCCATCAGGGGGCATCTGTTATCACTGAAATTTCATCCGCAAATGGTTACAAGAATTMAACATCGTCAAAAAAAGTTATGAAGTCATCCATGGACCTGAATTAACACAAAATCATTCATAAAGGGTAAAAAACTATGCMAAATAGTGAAAAATTGAAGGGCCCTATGAAAACACTAGGCGCATGGAAACGCTAGATTCATGCACATGCGCACAATGCGCGACTGTTATCGCAAAAATCCATGCATCTGAGAAATGGTGCATTTATGAGAGTGGTCAACCTCCCACCCACTTCTGGTTCAGCTCCCAAGCCGAGTTGAAACTCAAATCTGGATTGGATTCGATTGGATGGCTGGTCAAAGACCTAGAAATTCCCTAATTAGCCTCTTTACACACTACAAACTAGTTGAACAATAGCTCAAAGGAATGCTATAAAAGGCCATGGATACACTTCATTTTTTAAGGAATTCAAGGCAAAGTTATGCTGCCATTATTTTCTTGAGGACTCTTCTATCCTTGCTAAGAGTATACTTGCATCATTGCATTGGGCAATCCATCTCACCCCTTCAGTGGATTAACAAATAATTCTTTCACCATTTTCATTTTCATTTTCAAAGTTGTAAGAAGAGCTTACTTGTGGGGGTCCAAGAGCCCTCCCTTGAAGGAAGAAGGGACTCATAGTCCTCTTGCTTTTCGGTGTTTTCTTTCACTAATATCAGTCTTATCATTGGTAACATGGGTCTCATTGTTCTTTTTGTCTCTATGTCCCTATGCTTATAAATTTAGTTGTAGTTTTATTTCTTAGTTTATTTCTTAGTTGTTGTTTTATATTTCTTTTTCTAACCCTTTTCCTTGCATCTGTATTTCTCAGCAAACCCAACTGAGCTTGCAAGCACCTCTATTTTGCTCAATAAGGTGACGAAAGAGGCGCAACAATAAGTAAGAATTCAAATAACTTGTAATTAATGAAAATTGATTTTTAACTTTGAACATTAGATAATACACCTTAAATATATTATCAATAAAAGTGACTTCCTTGAAGGTTGATGGCATTAATCCTGCTTGTTTGTTTGAATGAAAAAACACAAATATCCAAAGTGGTGATTTTGTGACATCTACAAATCTTGTAACCACTTTATTGAATGCTTGGTAAATATAAGGCTCACAATCATAGCCAATGTTTTGGATATTGTAACCACAAGGGATATCCACAATAACTAGGGAGTACTCCTCATTAGGAACAATATTTTCATTGTTTTCACAATCACCTAATATTACTCAGCATTGCAGAACGTTGATCCCATTCCAAATGTAGTGATCAAGGGTAACAACAAGTTGATCATTTTCAAGATGTTTATTTTATTTGTCTTTTAGGCTTGGCTCTTTTAATATAACTTCTAAAAGTCTCTCATACTCCATATATGTTCCTCTTCAGTATCTTATATGAAAAATACAAGATACCATATATATAAACCTACAAATGAATAAAGTGAATATAATGAATCAACATACCTTTTTGAATGCACATTTTTTTAAGGGTTGTTGTAGAGATTGAGTTTATATAGTTGTGTCTAACATCATCCCAACTCTCTTCAAACAACATTCGAACTATTTTCTATTGTAGTCTCATATAAATCTTGTGACTATATAAATAGAATAAATAATGTTATAATTATATCTAGAACCAAATACTTAGAACATTAATATGCTAAATTGAAAAATGAAATTTATAAACCTGATATCAATAAAAAATAACTCAACAAGCTTACTTCTCATACTCATTAGACATTTTTTTCCATTGGTAGTTCACCCAACCTTACACATGATATTAACATTGTGATAAGTGTTTCATCCTTCACTTCTTGCATCAATCTCCAAGGTCTTATATTCATCTCTTCTAACAAAATCTTGATTTCAAGACTATGTTACAAGTGCTACATGCTAAGGTTTTACACTTTCTAACCTTTTGATATTTAATACCAATATTCTCTCACAATATAAAGATCTCATCAATCAATGCCTATGTCTATTCAGTTATAAATCTAGATTGAAAAAACTTATTTGTGGCTTTGAATGCATCACTTCTTTTGTGACTTTTTGGTTTTACACTTTTCCTGTCAACTAGGAAGTCTATTTTCATACAACATTGCTTCTAAAAATGATCTAGGTGGATATCGATGGTCATCCACCTCTTCCACTGAATCAACGGTTTCGAGCCTGTGGTGTTCATAGACCATGGTATATATCCATGTTATTTGAAATATGGAGAGAAATAAAATAAATAATAATAATAATGTGGTAAAAAGATGTTCGCATGGTTATTAATTAGTTTTTACCATTGGTGTTTTATGAGCCCGTGGTTTTGTAACCCATGGTATTTGTAAAATGGGATAAAGAAGATAAAACATATAATAATATTAAAATAAGTGAAACACTATGACTCTTGAGGGAAAATGCACCCGTAAGTACTATATATATAGGCCCTCTCATTTGTAAAAGGATATATTATTATTCCTTCGTAATGTAAAGAACAAGGTCACTCTTTCGGCCTCTTGTAATATATTTTTGCGAATGAGTGTAGATGACATCTCTTTCTCTTCAGAGATAAGCTACCACCATTCTAACTAGTTTGTATTCTACAACATTTTGCTATTTTATTCATTAATAAAAGTTCGGTTTCACTGTACTTATGTGTTCTCTACTATAGTTTTGTTTGTATCTCATATCGTTCCCAATATCATCTAGATTAGTGGTATTAGATAAATTTGATCCTTGTTATTTCTTGGTGCATGTCTCCGATAAGGTCAAGGTATAGAGAGTTGGGTCTTGAGCTAGTTTCGCTTGGGGATGACTGCTCTCGCTAGCCCAAGCAATCTTCCATGGAAAAAGAAAAGAGAGACGATGGAGCATGAGATCCTTTAAATATGTTGCTTGAGGAATCCCTCATGTGACAGAGGAAAAAGACGATGTAAAAATTCACTAAGATCTTTTGATGACTACCAATGGTGACCGAGGCATCTTCGACAAGAAACCATTTCAGAGGTGCGACGCCCTTCAAGGTACATGTTTATTTTGATATCCCCTTATTAAAAGGCCAGATAAATGCAAATTCTATAGAGAAATGGTTGAATTTTCTAGAAGGCTATTAATCTGTCCAAAAAAAATTTGATGATGAAAATATCACCTTTGTGCTCCTTTAATCCCTTCGGCATGTCAAATATTGGTGGGAAGGTTACTGGGAGAGGCACAACGTAGATGAATCTACGCCATTTAGGAAATAAACCACTTGGGAAACCTTTGTGGATGTCATTAATGATGATTTCTACCTTGTTTGAAGCTATGATGACTAGTATATGAGACATATGACTTTACATCAAGAGAGAGACTAGACAATGCCAGAGTGTATCAATATCTTCCATACTTTGCACTCAAAATTAGGTATTTAATATTCTAAGAGACACTTGGTTTTGAAGTACCACAGTGGTCTACATAGGTACATCCAAAAGATATGGATTTCTTGGACACATCCTCACTGGGAGTCGCTTATCATTACATTATCAAAATCGAGAATAAATTCAAGTAGAGGAATAAGCGTAAGTTCAAGTATGCAAATATGACACAACAAAATCATGGTAAATTTGGTCTTAAATCGTACAACAAAGGACAAATCAAGGAGAGACAATATCATGAAAACCAATCCAATCTATTGGTAAACAAGGGTGATAGGAAGTCAAAGAAGGACACTGAAAAGTGGTGCGAGTTCCACAGGATCCCTTGGAACAACACTGATGAATGTTGCCCGAAACCGTAATTGTTGGTCGAGCTCAAAGAAAATGAATCAAACCCTGGTTGGGAATCCAATTCAGAGAACAATAAAGGGAAATATATCATCGATATAGAACTCACTACTACCATCGAGACCACAAAAATACAACCAGAAGAACCAAAGGAGCCCGAGGAGGAGGAGCGTCTCTTCCACTCACAAATGTGGGTGAAGGGGACACCACTACAATTCATTGTTGACAGTGGGAGTAAGAAGAACCCAATATCAGTCAAGGTTGTCAAAATAATGAAGTTGTCGATGATGCCACACCCCCAACCATACACCATCATATGGTTGATCCAGGGATGAGACATCTATGCCAATTAGTAATGTCACTTGTCCTATGACATCAAGCCCTTCAAATATCATGTAATGTGTGATGTTTCATCACTTGAAGACTATGATGTTATTTTAGGACTACCATATATGTGGAAATGTCACGTTGTTTATGAGTCTCGACCTCGTAGTATCATTATTACTTTGGGGGTTCAACTCTATAGGGTACCATAGGTAGTTCTGACGACTGCCATCTCATTGATCTCAGAAAAATAGTGCCACAAAGTAATCTCTCAAACATCAATTTTTTTCCTATTCATGATCTAGTTAGAATGTGAATGAAAGGTTACTATGACCACCATAACCTTGCCCCAAGACCTTTCTACATGGAAGAATCATGTCGACAAGATTGTAGAGGAGCACAAATATATTTTGCTTCACCTATGGGGGTTCCTCTGCACTGCCAAGTCAAAAATTCCATTGAATTGGTACTCAATGCTCCCTTACGCAATTGTCCAATATAAAAATTCTCCCTTCTGAAGAATGAGGAAATAAAGCATCAAATTCATGAGCTCATTCAAAAAGGCCACATTCGACCAAGCTCCTCACCTTGTGGGAGCCCAATTGTGTTGGTGTAGAAGAAGTTTCCATATATTCAACATATTTATAATAGAGCTCTTCATATCTCTGTTGGCCACAACACCTTTCAGGTGTGCTTGGGGTTCTAACCATTATCCCCCATTGATGTATCTTTTCCCAGTGCTTATTCACTAATAGAGTCCTCCCACACTCAGGCCAAGGTAGATCGTGCAACCAAATTTGTTGAATGGATCTAGCACATTCAACAACATGTTCATGACATCCTTCAAAAGGCTAATGCCAAGTAAAAGAAACAACATGACCAACATCGGGCTCCACACAAGTTTCATGTTGGTGATAAGGTGTGGTTTCACTTGTAGAAAGAGCACCTCACAGACCCCTACATGTTGGTTGTGGAGCCTGATTATCTTCCAAATTCAGAGGTCTTTGTTTTCAGCGGTGTTTATACCCCATGAAGAATTTAAACCCTGGAAGACTGTACATCCCTCCACACGGGGGAGTGTAGGGGGGCTTTCCCCTCCTGCGGGGTCCGGGGGCAAGCGGGCAGCTGAAGGAAAAATTTCCTTGTAAATGCATATTGTAATTTCATAGTAAATATGGAATGTTCATTATAAGGTCGCATATATGACGGTAGAAGTTATGTTAGGGTTTTTTTCCCTGGAAGGAAACCCTCTTTTATGAGGTAAATGTATTGCGGCTATTTATTATTGCTAATATTGTATTTTGAGAGATGAGGTTGTGAGAGAAAGAAGAGGAAGTTACAACGGGTGTGTTGTAGGTTGTATCCCTTCATTTGTTGGATAATAATAAAGGGAAGGACCTGGCAATTTCTCTGGTGGATGTAGCCCACACTGGGTGAACCACATATATCTGTGTCTCTATTGTATAATGTATCTTCTGTGTTTTATTTCTGCGTTTATTTTATTTTATTGCTCCGCGATTCTATTTTTATAATAACTTGTATCAGAGAGAAAGGTAACTCGCACGAAAAGAGGGTTCCTGGTTCGAGTGGGAGAAATGGCGGAAGATGGAAAGTTTAGGGTSGAGAAATTTAACGACCAAAAATACCAGTTATGGAAGATGAAAATGGAAGATTATTTATATCAGAAGGATCTATTTCTACCATTGGGTGGAATAGCAAAGAAGATGATGGCCATGAAGGACRAAGAATGGGAGGTTCTTGACAAAAAATCACTAGGAACGATACTGTTGATCCTGAAAGCGTCGGTGGCTTTCAATTTTTTGGAAGAAAAGGCAACGAAGGAGCTGATGGATGCATTGGATAAACTGTATGATAAACCCTTGATGTCCAATAAGGTATTTCTATTGATGATATTATTTAATATGAAGATGTCAGAAGGTGGGTCTGTTGCAGATCATTTAAATGAATTTAATACGGTTACTTATCAACTAAGTTCTGTAAAAGTGGAATTTGATGATGAGGTTAGGGCTCTTATAATCTTGTGTTCATTGCTAGAAAGTTGGAATGGCTTGGTCATGGTTGTAAGTAACTCTGTATATGGTTCAAACACTCTAAAATTTGATGATGTTGTTGGTGTTATCCTTAGCGATGAAATGCAACATAAAAGCACAGGTGAGACATCGGGTAATGCGTTAAACATGGAGAATAGGGGAAGACAAAAGGATAGAGGAAAGGGCTCAGGGAATCGTGGGAATTCTAGGAAGGGCAGATCCAAATCTAGACTGGGAAAGATAGAGTGTTGGAATTGTGGGAAGAAAGGACATCTGAAGAAAGACTGCGGAGCTCCAAAGAAACAAAGAGATGGACATCGAGAGAAAAATCATGAAGAAAATGTAATAGGTGATGTGTTACAAGATGCTTTAATTATTTCTATAGATAATATTTCTGAGTCTTGGGTAGTAGATTCAGGGGCTTCATTTCATGCCACACCCATAGGAAACATTTTCTAGATTATGTTAAAGGTGATTTTGGATAGGTTCATTTGGGTGATGATGCACCATGCAAAATTGTTGGAATGGGAAAGGTAAAAATAAAACAAAGGAATGGAAACCAATGGTTGTTGAAATAGGTAAGACATGTTCCAGATCTAAGGAAAAATCTAATTTCAACATGGCAGTTGGAAAGTGAAGGTTGTATATCCATATTTACAGATAAGTTGTGGAAGGTCACCAAAGGATCACAGGTGATAGCAAAATGAGAGAAGGAAGGTACATTGTATTTATGTATTGGTAATACTGACTCTTCTATCTCTTTATATTATACAAGAGTGGATACAACACCGTGACATCATAGGCTTGGAAACATGAGTGAGAAGGGGATGTAGATACTTCACAAAAATAAATTGTTGCCAGATCTTAAACAAATTGATTTGGATTTCTGTGAGCATTGTGTTTATGGAAAACATAAGAGATTCATATTTCTTAGAGTCAAAAAATAAAAGAAGAGTGAAAGGTTAGAGCTTGTGTATACAGATGTATGGGGACCATATCATATATGGTCTCTTGGTGTCTCTCGTTATTATGTTACTTTTATTGATGATGCAACTAGAAAAACTTTGGTTTATTGCATTCAACAAAAAAATGATGTTTTTGATACTTTTAAGAAATGGAAAGCTTTGGTTGAGAATGAGACAGGAAAAATGTTGAAGTGTCTCAGATCAGACAATGGAGGTGAATATTGCAGCAAGGATTTTGATGATTATTGTTCATACCATGGGATTCGCAGAGTTCTACAGTTCCAGGAACACCACAAGAAAATGGTGTGTCAAAAAGGATGAACATGACAATCATGGAGCGTGCAAGGAGTATGAGGTTGCATGTTGGTTTTCTCATATAGTTCTAGGTAGATGTTGTAGATACTTTTGTTTACTTAATAAACATAGGAATTTCAAGCTCTTTGGATGGTGGAATTCCATAGGAGTCATGGGCAGGTAAAAAGGTAAACTAATCATTTTTGAAGACTTTCGGTTGTGAAGCATTTGTCCATATTGATAAATAAAATAGAACAAAGCTTAAGGAAAAATCCAAGAAGTGTACCTTTATTGGATACAGTGTTAATGATTTTGGTTATCTCTTATGGGATTATGAAAATCACAAAATCATTAGGAGTAGAGATGTCATATTCAATGAGAAGGTCATGTACAAAGATCAGTTGTAGAGAAATAATCATGAAAAAGAAAAACCAGAATACAAAGTGCTTGATGTGATCATTGAAAAATAAATTCCAAAGGTACCAAAAAATAAAAATGTACAACAACAAGAGCAACTTGTACCTCAAACTCCTGCAAGTGTTGTTAGAATATCTACCAGGTTAATTAGACCCCCTGAATGATACTCTCCTTCATTGTATTATTTATTGTTGATTGATTCTGGTGAACTAGAATGTTATGAAGAGGCAATGCATGTAGACACTAAAAAGAAGTGGGAGCAAGGTATGAAAGAGGAAATGGATTCCCCGATAAATAAAAATACTTGGGATTTGGTTCAGTTTCCAGCAGGAAAAAGAGAAATACAAAATAAATGGGTTTACAAGTTGAAGGAAGAAGATGGAGGCAAAAATCGGTACAAGGCTAGACTTGTTGTAAAGGGGTTTGCACAAAAGAAAGGTATAGATTTTGATGAAATATGTTCTCCTATTGTTAAAATGACTTCAATTAGGACTGTTTTAAGTCTTGTGGCAGTGGAAGATTTGCATCTTGAATAGTTAGATGTAAAAACAACTTTTCTCCATGGGGATTTGGAGAAGGAGATTTATATGCAGCAACCAAGGGGTATGAGGTCAAAGGGAAGGAGAATTTGGTATGCAAGTTGAAGAAGAGCTTGTATGGCCTAAAGCAAGCTCCAAGGCAGT
Organism: Picea sitchensis; assembly: GCA_010110895.2. Classification (NCBI taxonomy): domain Eukaryota; kingdom Viridiplantae; phylum Streptophyta; class Pinopsida; order Pinales; family Pinaceae; genus Picea; species Picea sitchensis. Next base: position 388,732 of record SNQJ01S0006450.1, read on the forward strand.
TGTATTTTAATTTTGACATGTTTATGATAGGACAAGGTTATAGTAGATGTCATTCTGATCACTGTGTTTATTTTAAAAGGTTAGAAAATGGAAGCTATATTATCTTGCTATTGTATGTAGATGACATGCTTGTTGTAGGGTCTAATATGTAGGATATAAATGTGCTCAAGAAAAAATTAGCTAATTCATTTGCGATGAAGGATTTGGGTGATGAAAATAAAATCCTTTGTATGAGAATAACAAGATACATGAAAAATCACAAATTGACATTGTCTCAGGGTGAGTACATAGAGAAGGTGTTGGAGAGGTTTAGAATGCAGAATGAAAAACCAGTTAGTACACCTCTGGCCAACCATTTCAAATTAACTAAGGAAATGTGTCCCAAGAAACAAGAGGAGATAGACTACATGTCCAGGGTCCCTTATTCATCAACAAATGGAAGCTTAATGTATGCAATGGTTTGCACAAGACCAAATATTGCACATGCAGTGGGAGTTGTGAGAAGGTATATGAACAATCCAGGTAAAGAACATTGGGAGGCGGTAAAGTTGATTCTCAAGTATTTGAGAGGTATTGCTACTCATGCATTATGTTTTGGAGGTTTAGACATTGTTCTACATGGATATGTTGATTCAGATATGGAAGGTGATAAAGATAGCATGAGGAGCACCACATGGTATGCTTTTACTATAGGTGGAACAACAATAAGTTGGATTTTGAAACTGCAAAAGGTTGTTGCACTTTCAACAACATAAGCAGAGTATCTTGCTGCTACATAGGCTAGTAAAGAAATGATTTGGTTACAAAGGTTTATGGATGAATTGGGAAAGAAGCAGGAGAATAGTAGGTTGTACTATGATAGTGAGAGTGCCATTCATCTTTCAAATAACTCAGCCTTCCATTCGAATACTAAGCATATAAAACTCAGGTACCATTTCATACGATCCATCTTGGAATATGAACATTTGAAGATGGAAAAGATACACACTGGCTAGAATCCTGCAGACATATTAACAAAGGGAGTTGCTATCACTCCAAGAAACTCCTTAGGGTTGTAGGCTAAGGATGCTTGGTAACTTAGAAATTATGGTTTTTATGTATTTGGGACAATGGGGTATTTAATGATTTATGTAAGAAACAACTCATCACACATCTAAATATACAGTTCTTTCAGTAAACAATAATCAGATCAAATAATTGAAAGAGAGGATGGAGAACACTTTTCTTGATTTGCCAATACAAGTGAAGGTAGGGCCTAATACAAGACAACAAGGAATCCTTTAATTTCAAGCCTATGAGCTCAATAAAGAGGTAACAGTCTTTATGAACTAAAATAAACTGAAACAAATTACAGAAAATGAGAGATGGACAATTCTGATATTGAAAACGAAAGGAAACT
>SNQJ01S0006450.1:390140-405045 GCA_010110895.2 Picea sitchensis
TCAGCCCAACAGTACAACCTTTGTACCTGAGTTGTTGGATTCAAAATTACCATTTTCGGCGCCATGGGTGTGCAACATGCGTCACTGAACAAGATCCGCATCGTAATCCTATTTTGATGAGCAAAATTGAATCTCCATCATTACCCACTTTCATCAGCGCATGATTTGGATTTGCATGACGTGGGATGATCGTATCATCATTAGCTTTTAGAAACGTGGATAATACACACGTGATTTCCGCTTTCTCCAACCAACGGCTCGTAGAAAACGCCCCTTAGCTGTTGATACTTACCGCTTTCACCAGCGCATGATCCTATGGAAAACCCCCTTTAGCTGTGGAAAGTCTTCACTTTCGTCAGCGCACGATCCTGTAAGAACTACTCTGTAGCTGTGGAAATTCTTCACTTTCACCAGCGTACAACCCGCGACAATGCTTCTTTGGATATTTGAAATTCAACACTTTCACCAGTGCACAGACCTATGGGAGACGCTCTTTAGCTGTTGAAAGTCGCCACTTTCGCTAGCTAACACTCATCTTTTGGACACACGTTAGCTGTTGAAAGCAAATTATGAAAAATTTGAAAAGAAGACTTTTATGGGTCATCTTATTTCTAAGACAAAAACCAAAAACCAAAGTTTTGCAGCTAGAAAAACTCAAAAATGAATTGAGAAAACTACCAATAGCCATGCTATCCATCACAAAATGCGACCAAAGGGACAGGTTCATTTTGGGAGCTAACAAGAGTAACCAAGGAGAAACCAAGTTCCTGCTTAGTTTCAGTTGGTATTCAAGCATGAAGGTGAAGATGAGAAATTTTCCAGGTCAAGAAGGATCATAGTTTAGTAGATACAACAACAGTGGAGTTGTTGAGATCAGTCTCCAAGTGGGATATTGTTGGTTGTGGAGCCTGATTATCTTCCTGATTCAGAGGTCTTTGTTTTCAGTCGTGTTTATACCCCATGAATACTTTACGCCCTGGAAGATTGTAAACCCCTCCACGCGGGGGAGTGCAGGGGGGGCTTGCCCCTTCTGCGGGGTCCTGGGGCAAGTGGGCCCCCGAAGGAAAAATTGCCTTGTAAATGTATATTGTAATTTCATAGTAAATTTGGATCATTCATTATAAGGTCACAGATCTAACGGTAGAATTTATGTTAGGGTTTTTTTCCCTAGAAGGCAACCTCTTTTATGAGGGAAATGTATTGTGGCTATGTATCAATGCGAATGTTGTATTATGAGAGATGAGATTGTGAGAGAAAGAAGAGGAAGTTACAATGGGCGTGTTGTAGGTTGTATCCCTTCATTTGTTGGATAATAATAAAGGAAGGACCTGACAATTTCTCTGGTGGATACACTGGGTGAACCACGCATATCTGTGTCTCTATTGTATTGTGTATCTTCTTTGTTTTATTTCCTCATTTGTTTTATGTTATTTCTATGCGATCTTGTTTTTCTAACACCACAGGAAGCTAATACTACTTCAATATGGCCCTTACACCATCATAAATGATTTTGGAGAAAATTATTTTGAATTGAGTATTCCTCCTTTCCTTGGTTTGCACTCAGTATTTAATGTGGAGTTGCTCCGACCATATTATGTGTCTCTGCTGGACACCTCGAAGATGGCTCAACATTTGGCCCCTACCAAACTCAATCTTGATTACATTGAGAAATCTACCGTGGATCGAATCATGAAGACTCAAATGAAAGCCTTACCAGTATAATATACAAATCTATCGAGTTGTCAGAGTTGTCAAAGCAAGACATCTATTTAAGGAAGGCAAGTGGTTCATCAAGGTTCAGATTCAGGAAAATTTTCCCCGTCTCCCGAGGGAACTTGACGCAATGGGGGCCATTACTTTCTAAGGGGGGAGGACTAATCTAGGTGGATATCCGTGGCCATCCACATCTTCCACTGAATCAACTTTTTCAAACCCGTGGTTTTGATAAACCATGGTATACACCCATGGTATTTGAAGATGGAGAAAATTAAAACAAATAATAATAATAATATGAAAAAAAGATGTTTGCATGATTATTAATTAGTTTTTGTAACCCGAGGTTTTTGTAAAACGAGATAAAGAAGATAAACCATATAATAACATTAAAATAAGTGAAACAATATGACTCTTGAGGGAAAATGCATTCGTAAGTACTATATATATAGACCCTCTCATTTGTAGAAGGATATATTATTATTCCTTCATTAGTAGACAACAAGGTCACTCTTTTGGCCTCTTGTAATATCTTTTTGTGAATGAGCGTAGCCGACATCTCTTTCTCCTCAGAGATAAACTACCACCATTCTAGCTAGTTTGTATTCTACAATATTCTTTTATTTTATTCATTAATAAAAGTTGGGTTTTAATGTACTTATGTGTTCTCTGCTATAGTTCTCTTTGTATCCCATTTTGTTCCTTTGATCTACCCCCATCTCGTATTTCTTGATTTCATTATGGATAAATCTCACCCTTTGAATGAATGTCATGGACATCCTATACTCACTATTTGTGTATCATACCATGTCAATAACATTTCTTTTGTATAAGTTAAACCGACATAATGATACATTTAACTATTTCAAAAAGAGGATTATTGTGATATTCTTGCATCTATTCTCTTCTAACTTTTGCAAAATGATCTCCCTCAATCACATAATATTTATAGTCAAAACATTTTGTTCAATCAAATGCATCCCTGTTAAGATCCTCTATTGGGTTAACAAGAATTAGGCAGTCAATCATATGTGTGTATAGATTGCAACTAATCAATGATTTCAAGTTGTGAATATGCAAATGGTGTGAATTTCTAATTTAATATTTCTCTTGGCCATTTGTGGGTCTATAAAGTTGCTTCACATTCAATTGGAATGTATGGCCATCGTCAACCAAGTTATTCCTCCTCATTCGATCTCAAATATTATTTTGGGTTGTTTTCGTAACACCATCTTCTAGATCAACACTTGACATTATGATTTCCCTACTACCCCCATAATTTTCACTGTGATATTCAAATCTAACCATGGCTTCTTCATCAACAATAGTATTATATGTCCTCTTTTTATGATTTAAAGGAGTTTCATCTAAATCAACAATCTGCTCATCGTCAATAGGAATGAAAACATCCTCAAGCATAGCAATTTTTTGTGTTTCTCTTGTTTCTTCTTCTTTTGAGAAAGAGTGACAAACTCATTGGCACCAACATCAACATCATCCTCATTTGGGGTTGCTAAATGTTGAAATGTAACTTTTCTAACCTTATTAAAATGTCAGGTATCCTTTCTTTTTGGTTTTTTATGTGTCTCTACTCTTGTAGTTTGAACTTCGGTACTATTTGTTTCTTTTTCCTTACTTTTTGTGCCTTGTTGATACAAAAGACACTAATAACATCCATTAGAATTTTCTCTATAGAATAAATTCCCACTAACATATGTGAAAATAGCATAGAAAAACTTATAAAAATAAAATATAACATTTGGGAGTTAAATTTATTAGAAAAAATATCATGATACTTATAATAATATATAAAAACATAACAAGAATTAACAAACTTACATTTCCTCTTTAATGTCTTGCATGATAATTGCATATAGTTATGTAAAACCTTCTTGGATGTTATGATTGCTCATTTTGAAACAATATCTAATCTTAACATATTTCTTGGCTTGTTTTACGAGTGCATAAATGATCTCTATGCTCAACATCAAACATATATCTCATAACAAGTCTATGAGTTGATAATTTGATCGTTGTAAGTTTTAAACCTTTAAAGTGAAAAAATGTAGAACAACAATAACACATACGATACATAGAGATTTACCCTGAAAACCTTAACTGAGAAAATGAAAAAACCTTAAGGCCGCACCTTTATTTATTTTTTATTAATTTCATTGTTCACTATATATATATATATATAAATATAACATTTTTTAAGATTTATTTATGATGTTTTTGTTTTATATAATAGGTATGTTTATATTTCGAAGTTTATAATTTTGGATCATTAATACTTTAATTAATTAAAAGTTGTTTTAAATTATATTTTAAAAATAAAAGAAAATCTTAGAATAAATAGTTAAAATAGTTAAAAGTTGTTTTTAATCATATTTTAAAAGTAAAGGAATTTTTTACCGTATAAAGTTAAAAGAGTTTTAAATCGTATTTTAAAAATAAAATAAAATTTTAGCATAAATAGTTAAAAGTTGTTTTAAATCATATTTTAAAAGCAAAGGAATTATTTTGCGTAAATAGTTAAAAGGTATTTTGAATCATAGTTTTTAAATTATTTTTAAATAGTTAAAAAAGGTATTTTGAATCATAGTTTAGTTTTTTATAGTCAAAAGTTGTTTTAAACCATATTTTAAATAGCGACGTAGTTTATAATAATGACATCATATGTCCTATCTTTAAGTAACATTTAATTTTAATTTCAATCTCAAACCTAAATTCAAATATTTTTTACATTAAAATTTAATTCAAAAATTTTAATATTTTTTACATTAAAATTTCCACGGAGAAAATTAAAGAAAGATTTTTGTTCAAGCATTTTTAATTTTTTAAATTAGTTATTAATACTTTAAAATCATTTATTAATTAAAATTGTTTACTAATTGTATTTTTTTTTTTAATTATGATTTTTATTTATAAAGAATTAAATAAATTTTATAAAAAAATAAGTTTTTAAAATAAAAGTTTTTCTAGGTGGTGGTGGTGGTGGTGAATATTTTTATGTAACATTTTAAGACTTTTGTTCATGACACCTTTATTAATTGATTTTATCGTCATTCCTCTCTTAATTTGTATATTGATCACCTCAATAGTTTATCTTCCACATCTAATTTACCATAGAAATCCAACAAGAAAATTATCTTCATTTCTTAAATGTCTTAGTCACTTGTCAACTCATGGTTCCCTTTCCCACCAAGTTTTTCGCAAAAAGATTCATACTGACAAATACTTGCATGCACAATCCCACTATCACCCAGTGCAAAATCTGTCTTTCTTAAAACTCTTATCTCTAGAGTAGCCCAAATTTCAACCCCCAAACATTTAATTAAAGAGCGATCCCACCTTACTAAAGTCCTCAAAGCTCATGGCTATTCTATTTCCCAAATCAACATATACATTTCAACTTGTTCTTCAATAAAAAACCAAAACTACTTCCTTACATTCATGGCATTATAGACCATATCTCAAAGATTCTATCCAAGAAGAATATCAAAATTGTTTTTAAGCCTCACAAGACTTTTAAACAACTTTCAAAGGTCTCAAAGATAAATAGAATCCACTCCATTGTCAAGGTGTTTGCTAAATTCCCCACTCTTGTTGAAAATCTTATATTGGCCAAATTGGTCATTCAACCAAACCGATCTTAAATAACATACAGTTAACACCCATCACAATCACCTCAACAAATCTACTATCATTGAACACTCTAATAACACTAAACAACTTATTTGTTTTGGTCACACCAAAGTCCTAGTGTATGCTCTTGATTATTTGACCCATATTATTAGAGAAGCCCTAGAAATAGAAAAACATCCAAATAAATTTAACCACATAAATGGATATAAACTTAGTCAGTCTTGACAAACTATTATTTAACATCTTCATCTTCAAATTAATGATTCATCAATTTATCTTCTTTGTATATTTCGTCTTTGGGTTTTTTAGCTCCATTATTTTTCATCTTATACTTATGTATTTATGTCATTACCTTCAAATTTAATCTTATCTCTTTTCTTTTCTTATTTCTATTATCTCCCCCTTACCTAAATTATCATTAATCATCCTTCATTTTATATATTTGCTTTGCCTCTTGAACACCTCCTACACCATCATATAGTCATTTATTTCTTCCTTATAAACTTTAACCTTTGTTTTTCTTTCAATATTTTTTTTCACAGGAATGGATAGCTTTTTGTACTAATATATAAAAAGGTTACAACCAAACTAATCGAGGAACAAGAGTTACAAAGTGTTAGGAGAAAACACAAATTCTAGTTTTGTGAACAGTCTTATAGACTAGATTTTACATTGTCTTTCAACATGAATTCTAAATTCTTGACAATTATAGATTCTGATAAAGTGATTACACAAAAAAGAAACTTTACAAAAAATATAAGAACCTAGCCTAATTATTTGTTTCCATGTCCACTATGGGAATCCTTCATTTCCTCTTCATCCACTGCATGCATTCCAGGTGTTGGCTATACTACTACTTCCTCTCCTTGGTTTCCAAGTAATTGTTGAATTGTGGCCTCTTCCATTAAGGAATCTTTCACTAAATGTATAGAGTCTAAAGGTAGATCTACCAAGCAATGAGAGACGTGAGTGAATCCCAAAATAATGTTGTAATGCATATTGAGATTTAAGGTTATTTTTCCAATTCTCTAGTTTTGAGATTTCATTTTCATCTCCAACTTCGAAATTCGACCCAATTGGGAATCAAATTGATTACTTATACTCTAATTGAAGTGGAGAATTGCTTCATGAAGGGCATCCATTTCAATTGAAAAAGCTCTCACAACTTTTCGTATTTCTAGCACTCCAAAATTAGCACATTCCCATGGTGATTATGCTTATCCATTGCGCTTCGAGAAGGGTAAAGAGAAATGGAGAGACCAAACCACCAATCAAGACAAAAAACCAAATCCAAGCAAAGTCACTATCTCACAAAAGATCCATAATTGTTTACAAGAGTTTGGACCCAAACTATAAGTTATCCCATTCGATGCATACCTTGGCCACCTGACAACTCAACCATAGCCATCTCTGTGATCAGTGCAACAACCCACAGTTCAAAAAAAACCATTCAAATGCACTAGGTGACATAATCTCTGCAAACTCCCGAGCCTAATTATCCCACGTACTCCACAATTCTCCATCTGAGCCAAATTAAAGTGATAGAAAATGCTTAAGAGTGTGAAGGGTACAAAGAGGGAGGTTGATTTAAGGCCCTAGTCCTTCTCGATCCACTTCCAATGCCACTTGTCCATAAAGTGCCTTTGCATGTTATTTATAAAATATGAATTGATGGGATTAAATGGATTACACGGTCACCCTCATTTTTAACTAGCACTCCTTTTTGTAATTTGACCACCATATTTGCCATGGTATTTGTGTGGTTGTTGCAGATCCTATGGATATCGAGGAAGTCAATGGAGTCGAAAAAGGAGGCAATCCCTTTGATTTGAGCAATAATTCTATAGATAGGAGATGTGTTTCTAGAATTTTCTTTTCTCACTTAATCAATGAGTAAGGATGATCCACCAAAGACCATTTTTTTTTTAATTTCTAATGATTGCAGAATAAGTGTTCCTTGATACAAGGCGAGAACTTTTACTTAATTGTTTGTTGTCATTCCCAATCTCCATGTGAAATTTATTTCTTGTTTTCTTTCGGGTTAAAATTAATGCCCCCCAGACCTACCACCCTTATTGTTCTTCCTTCAAATTTAATCCCCATTGCTTATCCTTTTATTATATAAGTATTTTATAAATTGCTAGTCAATTTTGATTTGTTTGAATATTTTTTTATTATTAGATTATTTTGTATTATTAAGATAATTATAATTATATATATAATTATAATTAGCTTGAATATATTATTATTATTTTATTCCATAGAAAAAATGTCTTAATTTTATTTATAAAAATAAAATTACATTTTTCAATTGCACTCTGGTATTTTTGTTAACTCTTAAAATAGAGATGATAAAAGTTTATAACCAAACAACCTAACCCCCAAATTTAAATTTAACTTCAAATTCAAATTTAAAGTAACATCTATGACAAGTAAACCCATTAGGCCAAACAAAACTCAACCATATGTATTTTCCCATCTACAATCTCATAAAAATTCTTATAAAATGTAATCTATTAGATTCTTCACCACAAACCCCATCATAAGGTACATATTAAAAAAGAGAGGTTCATAATAACCATATTAAACCATTCTTCAAGGAAATTCAAAAATATAATAACAAGATGTCTCCCATAGATCCCTTTAGCCTAGTCAAAGTAAGGAGAAAAGTGGCACATTCTAAAATAATGGAGTTATCCTCCACCACTTATTCAATGATCCATTTGGACAACCCATCATCTTCTAAATTTATTTCCTTTTAAACATGATAGAGAGAAATAGAGGTGGAAAAATATTTATGTCTTTAAATCTCAAAAAATACTCCTATCATAAAATTCCCCAAAATACACACATCCTAAATCTAGTTAGTTACCATAAGGAGGCACCATACTCTACAACCAACATAAAGGTTAAATTAAGAGTAATCAATTCTACAACATTATTTGTTCCCCCACCAAAAGTTTCTTTGAACTTGAAATAATGTGAATCCTTTAAGGTATAAGACCCACCTCTTCCACTAACCTAAGAGGATCTTTACAAGCACCATAAAAGAACCCAAAACCTATTTTTTTTGAAAATTTTCTCAGCTCCTAGTTGCCTTTGGGGATATTTAGTGCTTATTTATTTAAAAATCCTAAATATACTTAGTCTTAGCACATTATATTGCTAAAACTGATTTTTCCTCTAACAAGACCGAGTAATATTAATTTTTTTAATGATTAATCTTGACTATTTTTTTAATGACTAATCTTGATTAATCTTGATATTGTGGAGTGGGGATTCAAACCATCAAGATTTCGAGGTATGTATAAAATATTTTTCCTTCATTTGCTTGTTTTTCTAGACTTAGGCTAGGGTTTGCAATGTGCCTCTTCTTGTTGTCTTTGAATGGAAGATTCAGTCATTCCACATTCATCTAGCTCTCATTATCTAAGCTTTGCATTATCATGTGTTTATTTTTTTTATTTTTTTTGTGCCATAGGTTTAATATTTTCACCTAAACAAAATTTCGAAGCCATTGGATCCAATGTGGGTGTATGGTGAACCAGTAGAACTTCCCAATAGACAAATAGTGACATTCAGTTTTTGCGGAAAAAAACTTTCTGGAGGAATTAGCAGCTTGAAATACCACCTTGCCAGAATCCCCGGGTTTGAGGTGGATGCTTGTGACAAAACTAACTCAGAAATTATGTGTATTTCAAACCAAACAATCATTGGCATGGATAATAAGAGGGATGTGAAGGAGGCTCACAAAAATTAACTTGCAGATAAAAACATTGGAACAATTGCGTCTGAGGGGGGACCACAATCCCACTCCTCAACGACAGGGCCCTCAAGTTCTGCAGTCCCTCATCAACCTCACCTTTCTTTGTGCATAGGTTAACACCTAGGGGGAAACCTTTTATTCGGTCAATAATTAAAAAAAATAGAAGGAGGAGGTCGACAAACTTGTGTCCAAATGTTTTCTTTGGAGTGATATACCTTTTAACATTACCAAGAACCCCTTTCTACCATTCCATGTTTGAAGTTGTTGTTGTTTTTGGCCCAGGGTATATGGGTCCTTCCTATTATGATTTGAGAGGGTGTCTTCTTCAAGGGGAAAAGGCTGATTGCACACAAAGATTATCTTAGTCCAGGGAAACATGGAAGACCACCGGATGCACCTTGATGTCAGATGGGTGGTCTGATGGGAAGCATAGGTCAATTCTAAACTTCTTGGTTAATTGTCCCAATGGGAATTTTTTTTTCAAAAGTGTTGATGCAAGTGCATATACAAAAGATGCACAATTATTATGTTATTTGTTGGATGGATTTATCCGAGAGATAGGCCCGCGGTATATTGTCCAAGTCATCACGGAAAATGCTCCTAATTATGTTGTTGTTGGGAGGATGCTTATGGAGAGGTATCCATCCTTGTACTAGAATCCTTGTGTTGCCCATTGCATTGATTTGATGCTAGAGGACATGGGAAAACTTCCTTGGATCAAGGGAATCATTGATTCAATATATATATATATATATATATATATATATATTAATAATTATAATAATAATAATAATAACACATTTGGTCTTTCACTCATGAGACGGTTCATAGGGAACGAAGAGTTGGTGCATCCCACGATCACATGTTTTGCCACCAACTTGAAGCATTCCAGGGATATGTTGTCTGGTTGAATTAAGCCCAGACCCACCAATGATAATAGTAGTAGTAGTTATGGATCCAATAACCCATTAATCATGGTTAAATTGAACCCATTAATCAACGATTACACTCCCGACTAATCAAGTGTGTCGGTATAGCTAGTAACCATTCCACGACTGGTAAAAATAATTCAATAGCCAAGCAAGGTGAATTCATTATGGTAGGCATTCCCCATTCTATTGTTGCTAGTTTATAGAAATTATGAAAAAACGTGTATACTTGAAGTAGGAAGTCGACCGTCCATAGTATTTGGGTTGTGGGTGGTTCAGAAACCTCACCTCATCTGGTACCATGCTATTATTCATTCCCACCCAAAACCCACTAACCTAATATTTTTAGTAAAGATCCTCCCATTCTAGATAACATTGTAGATAAAGAACATGTTATCACCATAACAATTTTTCAATAGAATCCAAGTCTCAAGACTTAGATGAGGGATAAATAGGTGTAGGGGCATGATAAACTAGAGGGTGGAGCCACATCTAGTGAAATATGGTTAAATCTAGCGGAGGCGCGAGGTTGATGGGACCTGGAAGGTCACAGATCTCAGGCATCGTAGATCAATGGTCATCAGCTACATCGGGTGAAGAACTTGCGCGAAGTTTAATTGCTTGGTAGCGGACTGATAGAAATACAATGGTTTTGGATTGCGAACATTTGGCGCCACCAGAGGCATATCGGGGTGAAAAGTGGTTTGTCCCAAACTGCTTTGCCTCTACCCCGATATCGAAAAGCATGTATAAAAGGAGGGCCCTCGGTCATTATTTTATGATATTTCAAACCATTTGAACGTTTGAAAATTTGGTGCAAACGCTCCGTCGAGATAAATCTCAACAGTGAACCAGACTCACGCATTCTCCATTCATTCTCAGGTATTTTTCATCGTGGGCATGAATCCTGTCATTTTATCTGTAACATAACAAGATCCTGGCTCAAAAGAAGAACCCCTAATTGATAGGGACTCCGATATTTTTGACACAGAAATAATCGTCTTGCCCATTTCCATATCTATAGCCAATTTGTTAGATAATGCAGGGAAACACATACCTTTCCTCGAAGCGGTTCAAGCCTCAATAGTCCCTTATGCCTTCGAAGTCGCATTCCCTTTCCCGAAATTCATAAGCTGGTGTGTCGAGCAATACTTGCAAGAAGAAAAGTTCGTTTTAAATAAGTTAGGGTAAGAAGTATCGTGTAGAGTAGATAGCCTGCTAGTTTGACACGCCCTTGGTACACCATAATCCCCCCCTGCAATGTCTGAACCCTTTGAGGAAGAGAAACTAATTACAGTCTATAGAGAATGTCCCCCCGAGGTCAAAACCCTATTTTTGCATACCATTGTTAAACCCAAACATCATTCCGAGAGTCTGTCGTTGCCTTTGCATGTAAGCGTCATGGTTATTGAGGTTGAGTGGGCCTGTTCCATACTTAGTCAAATCTTAGGTTTGGATAATGACAAATTTTTAGTAGAGGTCATGTTGGGTTTTCTGTTGACCTTTTTTTAGTCAGAGTCCAATCCGTCAATCTGTATCAGTTTTGAAGAATTCATAGCTAATAATGTACACAAACAACTAGTGAATTTCCAATCACTAAGGTACTTCAGGTACTACACACATTTGCTGAAAATGTTCCTAGAAACAAATAAGACAAACCGTCACAGAGTTCCCTGAAGTTGCATTCATCTCGACTGAATGCAAAAGAATCACGATGCTCATTTTTATAAATAAGATCATGTCCAGGGTTTATGGCTTAATCTTCAGCACCATCCTACCAGGGGTTTTAGAATAAATGAAAATTTGTTTGCAGCCCAATCCAAAAAATAGAGTGGGAGATTGGGTGTTGTTCATGCACTCTACTGTAATTTGGGTGTACAGTTACCAAGAGGCACCTTACTTTATACCTGCTTTCCTGACTCCCATAGTCTTTTCCTTGGAGTTCATCAGGAAAAGAATCATCTCGAAAACATAACACTTTCTAAAAATGCACAAAGTGTCCAACTTAAAGTTCTGTTTCATAATAGGACCCTTTGTTGTGAAGACTAGATATTGCTTGCCTCAGATCTAGGCCAAACTCAAGGAGTTTGAATTTGCACAACTACAAGGAAGAAAATATGATCCACACCAGGTCATATCTAAAAGAAGACTGATAAGAAAACAAGGCCCCTATGAACGTGAATATGTTGAAGGTTTTGATAAAATGGTGAACATGGAAACCTGTGCTAATATGGAAGTCATTTTGTAGCCTGATCAGACACAACAAATAGAGTCAACCCCGCAACAAACCCATAAAAATCCTCCGAGGATGATTATTAAATCTCCCAAGATGAATGTTTATAGAAAAAGGAGCAGTTCAGAGGCCTTGGGCACCAGTGGTCAACAAAATGTTCTGAAGAAAATAAAAACCACACAGTCTCCACAGATAGTAAACCTGGAGGAAGAAGAACCTAACAAGCAAACGAATATGGAAATTGTGGAGAGTAGGACCAAAAATGAAGAGGCTAGTACATAAAGCATGCCACAGAGTGAAGGCAGCTCAAGGGCAATCAACAGTAAAAAACATGTCTTTGATAAGACACTTGGGGCAGTCTACCAATCCAAGGAAGATCTAGCAACTCAATATGCTGAGAAAGGGAGCTTGGCCATGAGTGAAATAAGAGATTTTATTCCTTGATGAGGATAAAGTATCTGAAATTAAGTTGCATTATGAAAATATCAGTGCCCCAGACAAGGTAAAATTTCACAGAAACACTAGTGACATGATGTATTCAGACTACCTAAGTCTGAGTTTGAGGGTTGCAAGGCTGACAACCCATACACTCAAGTTGGAAGGACAATTGAAGCAAGAAAAATCATCCTGCGGAGCCTGGCAGACTTAGGTCAAAAGATTAGAATCTGAAGGCCCTCAAGGAGTAAAATCTTCCTTGGATGAGAAAGACAAGATGATTCAAAGCTTGAAGCATAGGCTAAAAATGTATGTCACAAAGCATCCACAGACATCAGAGCTGATCATTTTAGAACAAGAAAAAGAGACATTTCGGCAGGAAGCACTGAATTACAAAGCCAAGGTACTGCAGCTGGAGAAGGAAAAAGAGAATTGGTCACAAGGAMTGGTAGAGGTATCAAACAAAGCTGCTATTGTACCTGGTACGACAGGAGCTGATTCAAACACTGAAGATATTTTCCAACCTATGTCCCAAGTAATCTTAAAGGCAGGGGAAATCAAAAGTCTCAGGGAAGATATAGAAAAAGTTGCAGCAAGAGATGAAAATGAAGAATGAGAAGATGGCCCAGTTCCAAAAATAAAATCAAGAATTGCAGGAAAGAGTGGGAAACTTGAAAACAAGGCTGAAAGGTAAAGGACTTTTGCAAGGAGAAAAACATTTAATCTGGGATTCTATTGTTGCTAAAGCTGCTAAATTCAAGGTTTACCTAAATTTCATAGATGACAAAGATAGCATGGCTATCACCGCCCGAAGAAGATGTACCATTGTGAACGAGACACTGGGGAAAAAGTCGTCAGAGTGGGCCTAGAATGCTATAAATTTGCTGAATTTCATTCTCACTGTCGAACTTCATACCATTGGGGTCAAAGACTGAACTAAATTGATCATTTGGGCCAAGAGGATCATTGCTCAGCACAATTTTCTCAAGTCAGTTCAAACCAAAGCCTTACAGATGGAGCAGAGTATACAAGAATTCAAGGATCTGTTTGAGATATTATTTATCAAAGGCCTCCCATCATTTTGGGATGGCAAAGGGAAATTATACGACCCAGAACAATACAACTCCCTCCTCGCGTAGTGCATAATGGATCACTCCAAGTTTGAAGGCTTGGAGGAAAACTTGAAAGGACCAAGTCTAGTAGAATATTTGACCACAGATTTTGAGATCTTAAATTAGTTTAAGACCGTGAAGATTAGGCTTAGAGATCTCGATAAAAGAAATGATGGATTATGAGATTCCTTCGGACCTGTAGTGAAAAGAGATCGTGCGACTAGGTAAGACAAAATACAGTTTTCTAGGAACCAGTAAATAGCCTCCAGATGTCACCAGAGTGGAAAATTTGACAGAAGGTCAGAGAAAGATAGATGGAAAAGACGAAAGGGGAGTAGTTGAAGAAATCAACCGTTAGTTTTTGAAACATTTTTTAATCATTGTAAATCGGTTCACATGCCGAGACCGTCATTTGAAATTATTGTAATTAGTTTTAGAAGATGAAACGTTTTAGTTCAACTATTGTAATTGAATTGTATAAGTACTAGAAGTTATGAATGAATTAATGTTGGAAGAAGTGCAAGGGCACCTTTTTGTTGTTTCTGAGCTCAATTGTAATTTTCTAGAGCTGAATTGAATACATATGCAGAATCTTTTGAAGTCTCTATGAAAATATTCTAATGGTGGTGATATGAGTTTTCTCCTTTCATTGTATGTACTTTGTGTGTTCTTTAATTCCATTTACAATTTCTTTTGTTTAAATTGGAGAGTTAAAGGCCTAGAAATCATCTTATGATGCTCTTGGCTTAAGAAATTTAAATTGTTTAATTTTCTTCCTAGCTAATTCAGAATTCATTTCAGTAATGCTCTGATGTAGTTATTTGTTTTCCTCGTCTTCCTACTCTTCGCTTAAACTCAATTTACAACTCAGATTCATTGCCTCATTTAGCCTTTATCCTCTGGAGTGTTCTATCGACAAGTCATTGTTTTCATTCACTTCCAGAATTTCGACTCCATAGTGTTGGATTACTGAGAGGGGAGGTGAATCAGTAATAGAGCAATTTAATCCCTTTTGACCATATAATCCAAGTGTTATATCAATGAAGCATTATTATCCAATAACTGCAGA
>SNQJ01S0006450.1:418429-440218 GCA_010110895.2 Picea sitchensis
GATCTCATCCAAGCCATGTAAGTGAGGTGATGTGGCTAGGGGATGTCCAAACATGTGGGTGCAGTGAGGGCCAAGGATGCATAAGTGTTACCTGTGGGTGCCTTTGTAGAAGGCGAGTTGTACCTGTCATGGATGCATTTTTTTCCAAGCCCATTCTTGCCTTTATTCTTTTTATTCTTGTTTTATTCTTTTATTTGCTTTTTTTGTTCAAGAACTAACCAGGGGACACTACCTTGGCATGGTGACCAGAGTTGACAGCGTTACCCACAAGTACTTTCACAGAGATGAGAAGGTTGGCTCGTGATGAGACTCCCTTTCCCTTGGCCATGCAACCAAAGGTCATTGCCCTGTCGTGGTAACCAGATGGTGGCAATGTCATACTGTTAGGTGCCCATGGACCTAATAGGCTAGCTCGTGATGAGACCCCCTATCCTCTGATTAAGTCTTGTTTTGTTATTTTCCGGGTCCAACCTGTTTCCTGCTGAGAGGCTTTTTACTGCCTTCTCGGGGATCCCTGGGCGAAGCATCTCGAGGTTTTATTTCTAGGCTTTTGTCTTTTACCAGCTTCTTTTACCTTCCGGGCCTTTAGCCCCTTCTTCCTACGAGATAAGGTGCAATCCTGCAAATAGGTCAACCCAATGCTCAAATAAAGGGAATGGGATAAATGAGCGGGAGATAAGATGAAACAGTGATGCTATGATGGGAGTGGACGATGGCTTTTCAGAAATTCCCCCAGTGGCAAACCAAGACCTATGGGCACAGGCTTGCTAGGTCACCCTGTCAATTTCCCCAAGCATGGTCAAGTGGGCTAATGTAAGATCCAAGCAGTTGTTAGAGATAAAAGGAATTAGATGCATATATTTAAAGGTTTCAATGATCAAAAGTGACACATACCATGATGCCTGAACCAATTACCTCATGGAGCAAGAACCTCTTCTGATACAGGATCAAGTCGATGGTGATGGATGTTGTTGCTGCTGACAAGACAAAATATGATGAATGAAGAAAAGGCGGACCCTCCAGGGCCATGATCAGGTCAATCCTACTCTGGGTACTCCATGTCTAGGACCTGTGGGCCTCAAGACATGATCTCCTAGTTATCCCTAAAAAGCGGGGATAACAAGTCTCTTAGATCTGTTCAATTTCGGTTGTAAAGATCTTTAGGTGTGTTGTACTTATTTTAGTATGCATGTGCTAACTTCTGGTTACTAAAACTACATGTTAGAGGACCTAAAATTGGAAGTGCAACCATAACAAATCAGCAAGAAGTTCTTGGATGGTTGGCTGTCCTAAAACAGCAGCAAACATTATCATAACAGTTGAAACTTAGAGCCTAACTGTGGTCAAAGACATACCCAATAGGCAAGCTTGATAGGGCCTGTAAAATCTTCAGAAACCATGGATGAGTTTAACTACAAGTTTGACAAGATTGTGCAAGATATTCCTCAAACTCATCAACCTACTCCATTCACTGTTCTGATGTACTACATAAATGCCTTTCAAGAGCATTTAGCTTCTTCCTTAATGAAGCTAAACCTACAGATCTCGTAGGTGTCGAAAGCAAAGCCAAGAGCCTCAATGAAAGTTGGAATCTCTCAGGGACGCCGGATATATTAAATTTCCCCTGGGCTAAAGGTGATCACAAGAAGAAATCCGTTGCTCCCACCACTGAGCCTACTCTTGATCCTCTCTCTACTCTTGTGCAGGAGATGAAGAAGATGCAAGCAACTTTCACACAAACAAATAATGCATTAGAAAACATAATTGTACATATGGAAAGAATTCAAAATCAGAATAGGTGTCACACAAGGAATGGATACAGAGGCCCTCCACCAAATCAAAGGCCTCCTGCATCATTAGAACTAACCAACATGATTGATAATGGACATCCTTACTATTGCAGGGCATGCAAAAGTCTCCATGATGAAAAGACTTGCGTCATTTCCTTGGAAGCAACCAAACTAGGTAATCAGAATGATGAAGCACCTTTGGATACTTGTAATAATGTGTTTGATAGAAGACAGAGTTATCAGTTACCCTCAGAGAATTGGCAACAGATGAAGGATGATTCGATTGAAATCGAGGTAGCAGTTAGTTTGTTTGGGGAAATGCCTTCTCCAGAAGAAACAAATCATATGTATGAGAAATAAACACGTTGTTCTTCAACATAGAAGACCAACCTATTTTGGATTTTACCAGTTTAGAGGCCATCAAAAGTATTTTCACATCCGATAGTTTTAAGAAATGCATATTAGGAAATACATTGGAACAAGACGTTGCCATCCAATTTGTTTTTCCCAAACAAGAAAGACTGCACATTTAGACCATGGGAAAATGTTCATCTAAAAATACACAAAGACATTGTTAGATTGGAAGTATACACACACTAGCTTCAATGTTTTACTGGAACAAAGTGCAAAGTTGTCCAAAATTGCTCAGTGCTACACACTCTGCAGTGAATTTAAGTTTGAGGGTATTAAGGCATAATGTTGTTTACGATGGGTACTGCAATAACTATGAACTTCAAAAGGAAGGCAAGACTTGTCAATTATGGTCTTCCTCTACCATGGCTCCTCTTTCAAGCCAAGTAACTATCAAACTGGCCAACACCACTAAGTAATTTACTTATTTTGTTGATGTACAGAGATGGAGCAAAATAAAAAGAACTTCTAGAGTCGATGTTAAGACCTTGTTGCTCAAGAATGCATGTATTCACATTATATAAATGAATTGAAATTATATTAATGTCCATTGATGACCAAAGAAAGGCTAGTAGAACTCAAGAGTAGAGTCAGTACAAATAGCAAGATAAGGAACACCTAGTGCATATCCTAAAATGGTAACAAATCTAAGCTAACAACAATGCAAGTGTTGAATTTTAACGCTTAGCTCAAGCACATGTAGTTTCTTTTCAATTTAGCATGAACTTGAACCATAAACAATGCAGCAATACAATATACAATAGCTGCAGTAACCAAGATCACAAGAAGAATAACCATGCACAAGAACACAAAAAGTTATCATGGGAAAACCCTCCTCAATCAAGGGAAAAACCCATCAATCCTTTGTTATAGAGTCAAGAGAAGATCACCCTTTCACCACAAACCCTAGTGCACACAAGAGGGTGCTCTATGACCAAGAATGCTAGCACCTAAGAGAAGTGTGCACTTCAGCCCTACAAGTAGGCATTGAGAAAATGAATGAGTGAGTGATCCACAATAGAGATCTAACTCTTATTTATACATGACCTAGCACATCAAATGGATGTCTATTGGCACAATAGGGCTGACTTCTATAACTCAACAATATAATTAATCTTTACACAATATTAATTATTTTAGAATGGTGGGGCCGACTTGTACCCTTTACAACACAAATTAGGGTTTTACCAAAGTCTTACTCTTTGACAATATAGCAAGGGATCTCACACATCCTCTAGTGCTCTGCCACTAGGGACACGTCCACCTATGCTCACCCACAGGGACGTCACTCTCAACAGATCAACTCAACTAAGTCCATAGGAGTACTATCTGGAGAGCCATCTCAAGTCGACTCAACTAAGTCCATAGGAGTCGGACAAGAGACCATCTCAACTGAGTCCAGAGGAGCACGACAAGAGACCACACACGTCATCTAAACTCAGTCCAAAGGAGTATGACACACCCATCACATGGGCTTTCTCACAGATCATCTCAACTCAGTCCAGAGGAGAACGACCTGGAGAATGTCTCACGAAGCTGCAATCATCAACATCAAGAAGATGATGAGAAAGAAAAAATAGAAGTGTTTCACCAATGAAGGGAAAAGGCCTCTTCTAATGAATACCACCAGGAACATTGTAACATGACACTAAGGTTAGATGCAAAGAGATACAGAAAAAACAAAAACCAACCAAATATAAATCATAAACATTGTAGAATTGACAAGTCAAATTATTTGAAACACGTTCACAAGGAAAACCAAAAAATCAATTCAAGAATCATAATATACAAAACAAAATGTGAGAACAGTATGACCTTAGTTGTGGATTATTTGAACAGGGAGTGCAGAACCACCCTTGACTGCAACTGTAGACAGAGTATATCATCTGCAAATCAACATCCAAGAAGATCAAAATATGTAGAGATCTAAAATAATATTCATTAACAGGAATCACAATGTTGTTCGCAAAAAATAGGAATCATCATGAACACTATTCAATGCGCATTTAGTTACATAAATATGCTCATGTGATCAATATTGATACAGAAAACACATTATATATCCCATAGATATGCAATAATATATATTACATAGAAGTGTTGCGAAAGTTGACAATTTATCAGTGCTTTTGTGAATCAATTAATCAACATTTATGTGAATCTTTGACAAGTCAATCACAAAACAGGGAAACAGGGGGTAAAAATCGTAATGTTTCAAAGAATCAGAAAAGATTGCAATGATTTCCCCAAAATAATTCAAGTGCCCCAAAAAATTTCGATGTAGACCAAAAAGTTTCTTTTTGCTTTTGCAAAATATGTCTTAATATTTATAGTAAAATATTTACAAACAGAAAAATAACAGTGCAAAGGTATACACAATGGACTTTATATCCTCTTCCGAAGAGCTACTAGTGCTGAAATAAAGTCTGAATAGGCTACAGAGTCTAAAACCTTAGCATCTTTGATAAACAAATCTCCCTTGGTCAATCACTGGTGACATAACTCATCATGCTACATGGTACAAAGTGCAGATAGAGAGCTAACTAAAAGAACAAGAAAATCAAGAAGTGGCGTAAAAAGGCTTAAACCCAAATCAATCATGTTAACATAATAGACTAAATTATATAGTGCATTCCCAATCAACACCTTATAATGGTCAACTTTAACACATAACCAAGTACATAATACTTAGGATAAAGACTATATCCCAAGATACACATGAAATTGGTCAAGAACTTTGGATTAGAGTGAGCCAAAAGGCTAAAAATCACCCCCTTAATCATAAGCCCATACATGTGTACCAGCTAGGCAACAAAGACTACAGCAAACGATGATAGCTAATACAAGTCTTCAACCTGATACCCATAGTTTGAAACCTCATGGGTCTCAACGAATATCTGCCAGAAAAAACTGCCAAAAGTGAATGCTGAATACCAAGTCTAGAAATCACATTGTGCAACAAATGAGCCAAATAACCTATTAGTGTTCACTAATGTGAACCCAAAACCGATGAGACAAAACCCTGATGTGAAGTGAATTGGTTGCAAGTTCAACAGATCCGAAATCTTAAAAATTCCTAAAAATCCAATGGGCCAAGTGAAAATGCAAAAGAGCCATCTATCCTCCGCTAGGTCCAAAGACTATCAAGTGAACAAATATGTTCACAAAACTATTCTCAGAAATTGACACATAAAAAAATTGTCAATAATCCAGCTAATCTAACAAATCATCAATCAACATCCAATCTTGTATCCTGAAGAACCTATGTAAAAATACTTGTGAATGATTCAACAATGTTCGACAAAACAGGGTAATCCCACATAGGATGTGTTATCCCCAACTCCTAGGGATAACTAAGGAAATGATGTCTCGAGGCCCTCAGGTTGCAGACATGAAGTACCAAGAGACACCTTGACTAGCAGTGTCCACTTGCACAAACAGACACCCACCTCGCCACCACAGCTCCAAGTTCATCAAGACGGCATCAACCACATCAATTGGCCTCCAGAAAACATTGGGTCTTGTTCCATGAGGTACAAATCAGGTATTATGGTGAGTGTCATTTCAATATTTGAGGCATCTGAGTTTGTTGCATCAATTATTGTTTTTGATTATGTGACATTTGCTTGGACATTATTCTCTTTTCCATGTTTCACTTTGGTGGTTGACATTGTGCCCTAGTAAGTGGGTAACCCTTAGGGATAGCGCTGCTACTGGGAGGTCCTCTTGGTGAGTAATCATTCCATTCCCGACCATACTTGTCACTTTCAACACTCCATCCCCTCATCTCCTTACCTTTTTGGATTTTTGGGTGTACTGACCCAAGAAGGGTTTTTCCCTCATTTCATGGGATGAAAGGGTTGAAGGCCCAGAAGCTTGTAGTTGGAAAAAGATAAAAGCCAAATCATTAACCTTCTAGATGCTCACCCAAAGATCTCGAGGACAATGTAATGTCTCTCATAAAAATTGATGGGACCCGTGAAAGAATAATTAATAACAAATGCCAACCAGAGAGGGGCATGTGTGGGCACTGTTTTTATTGCTTAGGTAGAAGCCCCAAACATTTTTCCAACTTGGGGAAGCATGATGTGACTAGGGTAGAGTCAAGGTGGGCACAGTTTTTATTGCTTAGGTAGAAGCCCCACCTTGGCTTCAACCTAGAAACATCCTAAAAGAATTAAAGGCAATAAATGGGCTTGGAAAAAGGTTGCATTGAAAACGAAGGTGCGGCACACCACTTGTATGTCATGAACCCCATGCCCAAAAGTCTACCTCTCATCCATGACAACTCATCCACGTGACTTAGAAGGAGGCCCCCTTGGGAAACACCCCTAAACTTGAGGTATGATTCACCCAATAGGTCGTTTTGTCAACCCTCCCATATACCTAAACTTGGCAAATTGCATAGGGTCTTTGAGCATTGGTTTATTTTGATGAGGTAGTTTGGATGTACATGCTTAGATGGCTCTTTTATTGATTTGAATTACTCATCATGATGCTTTGACTTGAGATCCTTGGAGGGCGTATCCATTTGTTTTTGCAGGACCCAGCTGGTGGACAGTTTTGGACGAACAAGCCTAGCTTGGGCTTCCATGGGGCTTGAAGCCCACAAGTTGGATGCCATGGGCCCATATGTCGGATCACGAAGACATGCCTTTGGAGGCTTGGAGGACATCATGGAGGACCTAACCTAGCCCCTACCACCCAAACGTTTTGCCTAAAAAGGCCAAAACGTCACTCTTGAGGGCTTGACATCATGGTGCTTGAGGACACTTGGCACGTTTTGAAGGAAGGAAGCCATGGATCATGGAGGCGATGCTTAGACTGAGGACATGTGGCCTTTGGAGGCCTAGCTCACCATCACCTTCTCCAACGACTTGCAAAAAATGCCAAAACGTCACCCTAGAGGGGTGACGTCTTACTTAAGGTTTTACTTATGAGCAAATTATGAATTAAAAAAGTATTATTTTGTGTAAAGGGGCAATATTAGGGGTGTTGACCCCTTATCTTGTGATTTACCCTAAATTATGTGGACAAACTATGTTTAGTACTTTTTGTATAAATAGAGATCAATTGTATCTCATTTCATCATAGCTCTCCCATTGGGAGAAGCCTTCCTAGCTGAAATTTGTGCCCTCTTTGGGAAATCTCTATCTCTTGTGCTTTTGTTATGGTTTCATCATGCTATTGTTGGAAGAAGCAGTGCACTACTTCTCTTGGAGCTTTTCTCTTGCATTTGTGGTGGATTTATCTTGGTAAGAGGGGGGGGGGGGGTTATATTGTCATTTCTTGGACTAGGTAAGGATTTAATCTTGTTGGTGCTTCATTGTTTGGTTACAAGTTTGATTTGCTTGACTTCTTGGGGAGTATAAGGATTTACAACCCCATTATCTTTTATCATTTTTGTCTAGAAATTATTTGTTGCACAAGGTTTTACTAGGAGAAGTAAAAGAGTTTACACCCTCCTAATCTCTCCTAGTTAACATTTGCTTGCCTCGGGGAGTTAAAGGGTTTACACCCCTAAGGAGATAGCACTTGTTAGCTCTTCATTTATTTGACTCCATAACCCAATAGCTAAAGGCACTAAAATAATTGCATTACAGAAATAAAATCTTGTATTAGTTAACGTGAAAACTCGAGATTTTGAGGTTGTCTAATTTGGAATCAATTCTATGCTTTATATGCTTGGTTGAGCCACTAGCGCGTCACTATTGGTTAAGTGTTTCTTGCTGCTGTCATAACTTTTCATCTACAGTCATTAGGGCTGCACAAACCGTAATACAAATCTCCTAATAATTCACTATTCAACCATCTAAAGTTGTTAATAATTTACCCCTACAATCTACCAAGCCTAGCGCATCTTTTGGGTCGATTACTTGTGATTCTAGGTGGTCGATTTCTTGGCTGTAACAACTTATTTGCTACAGCCATAAGGCTGATAATTATCACTGCAGTACTTATTTATGACAGGCTTGTATTCATGCCAAAGTCTTGCTCTTTCATTCTTGAGCTAAACTAGTGTTTGCTAGCTTGTCTCTCGTTTATTTAACTAGACTTTTAGCACTTTATTTGCAGCTCTTACTATCTTTTTGTTGCTGATATATATTATTCTTCACTGCTACAATTAGGGACATCAAGCTTAACTTGCTTGTCCACCTAACATATTATGTGCATACTTGGCTTCTCTTATGTCTCGGCAGGTACAATCACCCTTTGCAGGTACTCATACCTCTTAGAAATCATTGGCTACCCACCAAGACTCTTTTCCAAGCCTTTTGCACCTAGTATCTTGACCTAAAGGGGCTACACTTCCATCATAGCACTTTTCATCTCATTTCCCCCTAGGGTCACCGAGATTCCCCCCTTGAGGTGATTACTTCATCTCTAAAGTGACAGGAATACCTGCCTAAGGTGACAGTGGGTAGGTGTTCTCTTTTGTCACCATTTTGTGGTTGGGTCGGGCTTTTCCCAACCTACAACTTGTGCGATAACAAGATGAACACCTTTAGTAACCACTCACACAACCAGATCAAAGATCAATACACTGATGTTTTTACATGGATAAAACCCTCGAAGAGAGAAACAGTCCACGACCCCAGGTAACGTAGCCACTTGAGGCAATGTATTAATGCAAAAGAAAAATATTGTACAAGAGAGTTTCTCACAATCGATCATCAACAAATAACCCTCCACGCTCTTTAAATAGAGATCGTGGACCGATCGAGTGTTACGCCATGGATCAATATAGTCGTTAAGATCGAGGAAAATATGAATCGTCAGACCACTCTATCTCTAGAACATATCGTGATCGTCGTATTACATAACTACAAATGCATACTAAAGAAACACACTAAGAAACACAATTTTACCTAAAGACACATTACACCAAGTTGATCTTAATTAACTCTTAAGTGTCTAAATATCCTAGCATTCCCCCTTAAAAACAACTTGGGATAGGATTAAAGGATTTACAAAGGTGACACAATAGGAAAAGGAAGGAGGAATTAGGGCCTATTCCCCCTTAATGACAACTTTATGAACTCCTAACATAGATTGAAGTTTGGAAAACTTTGCTTCTGTAAGAGACGTGAAAATGTCTACAATTTGATCATCGGTCGAGCAAAAGAGCACGATCATGAATGAGCTTTCTAATGAAGTGCATTTGTAGCAAAATGTGTTTGTTGCGTTGATGTTGAACTGGATCTTTGACAAGCTTGATGGCACTCTAATTGTCGCACCAAATGGTGGTCGAATGTTGTTGCTGGAATCCAAAATCTGAAAGGATCTATCGAAGCCATGAGGATTTTTTACTTGCATTAACCGCTACTTGGTACTTTGCTTCTATTGAAGAAAGAGCAATAGCCTATCATTTTTTACAAGCCCAAGAGACAGATACGGAACCAAGGTTGAAAACATAACCTGCAGTAGACTTTCAATCATCAAGGTCGTCGACCCAATCTAAATTAGTGAAACCAACCAACAAAGGAGTCCCCCCTGAACTGTAATGTATCCCAAACTAAATTGTACCCCAAATATACCGAAGTATCATTTTTGTTGCTTTCCAATGACTTTCATGGGGTGTTTGTGTTGAAGTTTTGCAACTTCAGGCAGTCATTCTCCACAAGAAAGGACAAGAAGACCCATCTACACCATTAAAGAAGTCTCGGGAAGAAATTGAAGACCACAGAAGAGAAGTCGACCTCCGCAAGTAAAAGATAGAAAAAAATAAAGTAAAATTAAATATCCAAGAAGAGAATTCGACCCCACATGAAAAGACGCGGGTGGTGGTTGACAAGTATAAATAGAGGCGGTTCATTTCATTATGACACCTGATTCTCTCCTCATCTAATGCGCACTAGGCAATTGCTTCATGCCAGTTGTCTCATACACATTGAGATTTGGATTACCTTGGAGAAGTGGTCCCCATGTGCTTATGAGTCATAAGCACAAAGGGGAAGACTTTACCCTCATACTTTACTTTATGATTCTAATTTCACTTTGACTTAGGAGTTTTAAGTCAAAAGTGAAATATCTATACACTTAAGTGTAAAGTGACAATTAATTCCACAATGTGGGTGAATTAATAGACATAAAAGTGACTAAGGAAATTAAGGTTTCCTTAGTAGAGATTATTTGAGTTGATCTCACCCATTGATTAGACATGGCTAGATCTAATCTAGGCCAGTGATCTTTTGGGGTTGGGATGAGGAGACAAAAAAAGGAGGGAAAAGTGCATTTGGAGACTCATTCTTCACTTGAGACTTGTGAGGAAGAGAAGGAGAGCACCATCTTGAGAGGAGGAGGGTTTGCACTTCATGAGGGTTTGAGGCAAAACCCTTGGAGCTTTCAGCTTGGAACTTGGAGCTTGGTGGATGCATGGTGAGTTCATACATGGAACCCGCAGTCACTCTCTTGTTGAGGAGCATTTGCATGGAGGGCTGTCGAGGAGGCAGCACCCTCTTCCTTCCTTGCTCACACCCGGGGAGAGAACACATGTCAGTCGGAAGTAAGGTCACGATGCATTGGGAAGGAGGAAACATGAGAGCTAGTTTACGTGGAGAGAGACTTTCGGTTTAGACTCGATTTATTTTCTGTGTCAGATTTGCTAAGAGGGTGCATGAGTTGAGATGTTGTGACTACGGTAGCAAATAAAGCAAGTTTTGAGCTCGGCGGTTGCGATGGAGGAAGCCGTACGGAGAGGACATTCGTGGAGGGGTTTCTTCATCAGGGCAATGAGGAGAGAGCTTGGTAGCCTCCAGGTTAAAGTTCGAGAGAGACAGCAAGGGAGAGAGCACCGGTTTGGGCTCTTCTTTCTCACGGATTGATGCAAGTCGTGAGGAGCTTGCTATGTATCTAAGTTCCATTGTATTTCATTACATATTTGTATCTCTTGCTTTAATCACATTATGAAATAGGATATCTGGCCCGGTTTTCCCAGGGGGGGGTTTTATCTAGTGTCGTGTTGACCAAAAATACCTATATCAAATTTATGCATGCTTAGAAGTGTAGTTCAGCATTTGGGGATTTCAAGATCTAGAGGTAGTGTTATGTGTTTTTAGTTATATTGCATATGCTAATATTGTGACAAAGAAAACACTTGCAAAGGGCACCTTAAAAGAACACTTAACCTATAAAATATTGGTGAGAAAGTACATGTTGTTGCTGTCCTAAAGCGACAAAGACAACAACGAGTTGGAAACTTAGAGCCATACTAAGGTCAAGGGCAGACCCAGCAGATGGCAGCCTCATAGGACCTGAATTCAACAATATAGCTACTGTAGTTCTTGGTCTCTTTACTTATGCATTATCTTTTGGAGAGGCGCTAGCCCTGGGGGAAGGATATTCTTGGTTCTCAAGACATCTTATTGGTGACTAGCTCTTGGAGGCACTATGCTTGGAAAGGACTTTCTCTGTATGGTATTTTTGACATGGTGATGGTGATGTACTAGTAATATCTTGTATTGAATTCTTCTATAAGAAAGGTTGTTAGGTTTTCTCCCAAGGTTGGGTTTCAAGGGATAAACTCTTGTGTTTTTTGTATTGTATTCATGTATCTGCATGGTTAATGTTTGAATCTTATTATTTCACCTACATGAATTCGAGTTAAATTTCGGTCTTCGTTATTCTATGATAGCGTGGTATGAAGAAGTAAATTTTGTTTTATAATCATAAACCAATAACCTCGAAGATCGAAATCGAGAAAAATCAGCGGTTGCATATACCGAACAACAAGACCAACAACAAAGAAAATATCAAGAAGGGTATGAATTCAAATATAAGAGGCCACCAACTAGCAGGCCGGTACAAAGAATTGTATCGACCCGAGAGTAGTATAGCTAGAAACAAGTTTGACTCTCCGGACTAGAAGGGAGAAGGGTTTGATTTACAATCATCCATGTGAAAGCGTGAAGAAGGTCACAAGCATCTTGGTGAGAAAGGAAAATTTCTTCCCTTAGTTTACACGCAATACCTTGAGGCAAAGGAAATAATGCAAATAGCCTAAGTTTGTGATTTCAAATTTCCTTTTAACGTTAGATTTCACATTGGTTAAAATTTTAGGGTCACTAACAGTGAGGATAAAGGTCATCAACATGAAGGACAAGTATTATGATATGGCTCCTACTTTCTTGGTATAGACATCAAAATCAGAATGACATCTGAAAAGCGGTGTCGAAGAAATCTATCCATTTTGCATAACAAGCGAGGAACTTGCTTAAGACCATAGAGATATTTCTTAAAGTGACAAACAAAGATAGAGTCATTCTAAACATAGCCAGATGGTTGTTCTATGTAGATTTATTCTTGCAAATCCCCATGCAAGAAGCGTTGCGTATATGATGGACCTTCCATGTATGTGAGGCAACAAGGGAAATAAAAAAGTGGATGGAATTCATTTTGTCTACGGGGAAAAAGGTTTCATTGTAGTTAATACCTTCCAGAGAATCCTTTATGACAAACGGGCCTTATGTCTTTTCTATATTAGTCGATATTCAATATCGGATGAGGTGAAACTTCTACAAATGTATGCTCCGAGAATCATGAAGATCTCTAAGAGCTTGATCCCAAAGGGAGGCTCAGGTTGTGAGCGTATAAAACACTATTTGGAGGATCGCCGACAAGATCACCAACTCCTTCTCATGTTTAATGAACCCATCTAGGAATATGTGGTGATGGTGGTATAGGTTCATATTGATGTGTTGAAATATTGTAACTACAAAAAGAGTATTATATTTTATTATTGATGTATTATTCATTAGATCAATCCCCTTTTGTGGATTGATCATAGCCGGTGTCGATGACCAAATCCCTTGTGGATTGGTCAAACCCTAGTGTAATATGCTAAATGAAAATTCGGCCCCATAATATATTAAAGTGGTTACAACCAACCAGAATGAGAAGTCGACCACGGTGAAAGACACCTCGATTCATTTTCGCCCGGTGTATAAATAAGAGAGGCCAGCGCCTCATTTGTTCACTCCTCACTTGTTCATCGGGCCTTAAGTTTGGAGCTCGGTTGGAGAAGAAGGAAGAGAGAGAGAGAAGCGCATTGCGCAGGAAAGGACTTTCTATATTGTTTGGTTCATTCTCTTGAAATTGTATTGGCTATCTATATTGAGAATTTTTTTTGGGTTTTCTCTCCCGCCGGTTTCGGGGATAAATGATGTGTCTCTTGTGATTGTGTATTTCACCGGTAGTCTATCTATGCTATGGTTATCTAGTGAATTCAAAAGGAACCCTGGCAATAAGCAGAAACTAACACGGTATCGGAGGTAGGTGAGCATCTTTCACAGAGAAGAAGAAAACGTCATTAATAGGTAGTACCTTGAAATTTAGGGCTGCTGGAAGAAACTTCGACCCCAAAGCCATCTAGAAAAGTGCTCCCCTACCTCAAGGAACACTTTGGCATCTTCGACGCTTATCTTTTTAGGTGGCTAAATCTCACGGAAGAATTGAAACCCTAGTTTCACCCGGTACGAGAAGTACAAAGAAAACCGGAAATTACCGAGGAAACCATAAGTACCAGAAAGCCATAAGTACCAGAGTACCGGAAGCATTAGTCCAGAAATCCGCAGATCAGTTTTGAAGGGTTAAAAGTTGGATTTTTTAAAATCTAACCACATTAAAGCTACTAAGCCTCAGCCAAAGTGCACCTCCTGGTAAGTTCCGAATTCAATTTTGAGCATTTTCATTTTTGGTCATTTCTAGCTCACGGGTAAAAGGGTATGCGCAAGCACTAAGCTTGTTGACAAGCTAGAAAGATTAATGAAAACTTTGTTTTGAGTATGCGGATGGGACTCATTCTTAGAAGAAAATGACCCTAGCAAGATTTATTAAAAGAAGATGTAGAGTCCACCAGTAACAACTAAAGAAAAACACCAAAAGGACACAATTAGAGACAAAAGAATCATTGCACGGATCCCATCAAAGATCACTTGATTCCTCAAAGTATCAAACTTCGAAGACTCCAAAGAAAATGTTTGATTCCCTAACCATATTATATGAAGAAAAGAACGCCATCGGAAGATGAATCTTAGAACTCAACTAAGGAATACAAGGATGTAGAAAGGAGCTTGATCGGGAATATTTCTCTAGAATTTCTCAATTCAAGGAACGACTAGAAGCAATTGGAGATACTATAGGCGAAGACAAACTTATAATGACAAACCTAAATGGTCTCCGCGGGACATGGGATGCGTATTTCAAACTATTTGTGGCGGAAAGGAGAAACTACAATTTGGCGGTCTTTGGGAAGAATGTATTCAGAAGAATCAAGAGTATGGCGAAAGAGCGCTGTATCAAAAGAGATGAAGATCAAGCCTGGCTAAAAGGAGGAAAAAAAGAAATCTTACTTCGAGAAAAGTTCATAAAAAAAAGAGTCACCCCAAAAACAAATTCATGCATGAGTCTCAGCGAGGAGATTCGGAAGTTTTAACTGGGACAAAGAAAAGGGAAAGATTTCTCATCCTACCAATCTTACCATTGTGACAAGATGGGACCATAAATGCGAAACATTGTCGACTATAGGCGAGAAAGAATATAGAAGAAAAACACGAAGGGTATCGTACATCACGATTCGAGGTGAAAAGAGACACTCACAAAGATGATAAAAGAACAATTTGAAGACCATGTCCTAATCTCGTCCCTCTCAGGATCGGTATCACTGGCGAGAACACACAGCTCATTTGATGGTGGTGCTTCAAGCACATGAACAAGTCAAAGAGAGGGTGTTCCTCCTCTTGCCCATCACAGGAAAAAGAAGTTTCTCGAAATTACACTTGGAGATGACTATCAATACCTTATCAAAGGAATAGGAGAATCAAATTACAACAAGCTTAGTGGGGACTCCAGTGAAGATGAAGGATGTACTCTATGCTAGGTTTGACAAAGAACTTACTCTCCATGTCATCCTTAGACAAGAAAGGCTACAAAGTTTCCTTTATGGGGTGAGTTCTTATGTAGACTAAAGAAAGAAACCAGCGGTAGGAAAAGAAGAAGGTGGCTTGTATAGATAAAGGGTCACTCAGAAGAAACCATTACCCACGCCATTGAGAATCCATATGAACTTTGGCACTGAAGGGTGGCCCATCAACTACAAGGCATTACGCTGGTGGCGGGTCGCGAGGTCTACCCGGAGACTCAAGGTTGATCATGGTGTGCAATGGATGCTGCACAGGGAAGAACATCCAAGACCCTTTTTTGAAGAGAACTGATGTGAGAAGGAGTCTTAGAACTCATTCCTGGATGTGTGTGTACAGTGCAAATAAGCCTCCATCCAATGGGTATGTATACTACTTCATCTTTTATTGATGACTATTCACAAATGAAAACACAGGTTTACCTTTTGGAAATCAAAGAGTAGAGTGTTCATTAAATTCAAATTCAAAGCCTTGATGAGAGAATCTTTCTGAAGAAGATCCAAGAACCTCCGGGTGGAACAATGGAGGAGAATACACCTCAAAGGTTTGTAAGCTTTGCAAGATGTTGGGATTAAGAGGAGCTCACCACTCCCTACAATCCTCAACAAATGGTGTAGCGGGAAAAAAGAAACGGAGAACTATAATGGCGTGATGAGACCATGATCCATGATCAAGATCTTTAGTATGCTTATGGTGAAGCGACAAAAAACTTGACATTATATGTGTAGAGCAGTTGTCCCATAGTACACTTGGGTTCAAGACTCCAGAAAAGATGTTCACCAGAAAATTTGGAAGTAAAGCATCATAAATATTTGGGCGCCTAGTATTTACATATTCAAGAGAAACAGTTGGACCCTTAGTGAAAAAGGAATCTTTGTTGGATCTTGTGAGGTCTCAAAGGCTGTGAGTTTATATACTAGATTACCATCATGTGAGATCCCGTGAGGATGCAACTTTGATGAAGATCGGCCTCAAGAGGAAATCAAGAGAAGATGTGACTTGAGAAGAAGTATATGAAGAGGAACACGAGGTTGTAGAACCATTGAGGGAAGTCATAACTTGCCACGATGAGGAAATTCTACAAGATCATGACATAGTAGAATCCCAAGAAAACCTCCCCGGATGACAATCTCCCACAAGAGAAAGCCAGCACAGGCAGGGAACTTATTCAAGATGGAGAGAAGTATGGAGTCCCCAAAGGAACCATGAGACAAGTGAAGAAGCCTAAGCCATTCTCGGTTTATGGCTTTGATGTGTGATCTCTAGAGAGGCCTGCTTTGAAGAAGCCATTCAGGAGAAAGAATGGGCAAGTATCATGATAGAAGAATACCAATCTATCATAAAGAATGATGTATGGGAAATAGTTAGGAATAGAAGAACGAGGATGTGGTATCTTCTAAATGGATTTTCAAAGGAATAAAACATATTTGATGGAAGTATTGAAATTATATAAAACAAGGTTTGTTGCTTTCGTGGTTTTTCTCAAAGGAAGGCATTGACTATGAAGAGAGACATTTGCTCTTGTAGATAGATACACTTCAATAAGAACCACCATAGCCCACTAGGTAGAAAGAAGTGGAAGTTAAACCCGGATGCCTTGTGGCTGCCTTCTTGAATGGTGTCATTGAAGAAGAAGTGTATATAGAACAACCTCAAGATTTGAAGTTGACGGGGAAGACTCATATGTGTAAAGTTGAAGAGGCACAATGCGGATTGGAGCAGCTCCTAGAGCTTGGTATGGAAGGATTGGCAGTTTTTAAATGACTTGGGCTTTACTAAGAGTAAAGTTGATTCTAACAACTACTTCAAGGTTATGAATGATGAACACATTATATTGTTGATATGTGTGAATGACTTTTGCTAACTAGGAAGAAAAACAGATAAGAAGAAGATCTCTTTAGAATTTGAGATGAAGACCTTGGCCTAATGCACTATTTCTTAGGTCTTGAGGAGTGCAGCGAGGGAACTAAGAGGATCTTCCTTAACCAAAGGGAAGTATCTGAGTTAGAAATCTAAAGAGATTTGACATGTTGGAGTG
The DNA here is from genome assembly GCA_010110895.2 of Picea sitchensis. Lineage (NCBI taxonomy): Eukaryota > Viridiplantae > Streptophyta > Pinopsida > Pinales > Pinaceae > Picea > Picea sitchensis. The sequence goes on from SNQJ01S0006450.1 coordinate 435,586, forward strand.
CAAGTCCATGAATACACCCATGGAAACAAGTTGAAGCTCACAGTTGACACTTGGTGAGAATTGATTGATGCTATGCTATCTGAGACAAATCATTGGATGGATTGATGTATCAGCTGAAGACCCGGACGGAATATTTGTTTTGATGTGAACACCTTGAGTGAATTTCTAGTAGAGCGGGAGCGGTGTTCACCTAGTTGTTGCAATATATGTGATGAGGTACCTTAAGGGTACATTAGATTGTCAGTCTCGAGTTATGATGGAGATCATGACTTAAAACTGATTGGTTATACCGATTAATATTGGTTTGGAAGTGTCTCTGAAAGAAATACCACTTCAAGATGTTTCATTATGGGGTTAGCCATGATCTCATCATGGAGTAGGAAGCAATAAAGTATTTATCTCAACGTGACAGAAGTGGAATACATTGCAACACGTTCCACTAGTTTTGAAGCCATATGAATTTGGAAGTTGTTGACAGGTCTATTCAACCTAGAGTTGGAAGCAACCATGATCCTATCATGATAACCCGGTATAATCAGAGTTGCATAAAATGACGGTGTTCCATGATAAGTCAAAACACATGGAGATCCGGAGTATCATTACATCCGTGATATGGTGCGAAGAGGAGCCATAAAGCTCGGTATAACGCGGATAAGATAAGGTTTCAGATGTGTTGACTAATCCTCTTTCTCGTGTAAAGTTTGAGAACTTCGAGATAAGCTTGGTGTAGTTAAGTAGGAACTCCATCGAAAGGGGGAGTAGTGTTGTGATGCCAACCTTGTGCTAATGATGTACCAACCTAGTGTTGTGATGCGGCCAATGGCGGCGGTGGCTACCATCATCGTGTTGTGATAGTGTATCGACCTGGGATAACATCATGATGTTGCCAACCTAAGCTGTGATGCTCGACTTTGCGGCGATGATATTATTGTGTTGTTGGCCTTGTGTTGTGATGCCAGCTCCGTGTTGATGATGTTGTGTTGCCGGTCACCGTCTTGTGATGCGGCTTGATGTTGATGATGTTGTGTTGCCCGATCTTGTATTGTGATGCGGCCGTGTTGATGGCGTTGTGACTTTGTCGCGATGATATTGTGTAGCCCGGCTTGATGTGTGATGCGGCTTTGTCGAGGAGCTTCGGCCTAGTGATGTTGATGTTGATGATTATCCAACCTCTATCTTTGTGTTGTTGATGTTGATGATGCTCAAAGCCTTTGTGTTGTGTTGATGATGCTCCGGCCTTTGTGTTGTGTTAATGATGAGAAAAACTTTGATGATTTATAGATACATCGTTCGGTGTTCCAAGATGTTGTTGATGATGTTGCCCTCTCTTGCTGATGTTGTAGAAAGAATACCTTCTTGTTAAGGGGGAGTGTTAAAATATTGCTTAGCGCAAAGAGTATCCTATTTTATTATTGATGTATTATTCATTAGATCAATCCCCTTTGTAGATTGATCATGTCCGGGGCGTATAAATGACCAAATCTCCTTTTGTGAATTGGTCTTTTGTAGATTGATCATGTCGGGCATTGTAAATGACCAAATCCCCTTTTGTGAATTGGTCAAACCCTAATTGTAATATGCTAAATGAGAAGTCGGCCCCCAAAATCTATTAAAGTGGTTATAACCACCCAGAATGAGAAGTCGACCTTGCCAGTGAAAAGACACCTCAGTTCAGCACTTTCCAGATTGTATAAATAAGAGAGGCCAGCGCCTCATCTGTTCACTCACTCACTTATTCAGTAGAGCGCAAGTTTGGAGTTGCAGTTGGAGAAGAAGGAAGAGAGAGAGAGGCGCATACTTGGGAGAGGACTTTCTATATTGTTTGGTTCATTGTCTTGGCATTGTATTGGCTATCTATATTAAGGAAGTTTTTGTTGGGTTTTCTTCCCCATGAGGGTTTCCCAGAATAAATGATGTCTCTCTTTTGATTGTGTATTTCTCAATGATCCTATCTATGCTATGGTTATCTAGTGAATTCAAAAGAAACCTAATAATAGCTTAAACCTTAACACAATGGACTCATCTGGAGGAAGGTGAGCGGGCAGAGGTGGTTTTTCATCCTCCCTATCACCATCTAAAGACAAAACTAGAATAGGAACAAACAATGGCACAAACGTAAAAGGCATGTAATAAAATGACTTAAGCATGTGATTTTTGTAAAAGGCTTAGCCACCCAAGGCTTAAACACTAGTACTTTACTCTCGAGTGTTTTTTTTACTTGCTAATTATATTTTGCTCTTTAAGAGATCTATAATTTTCGAGTTTTTTCACTCAATAACCTCCAAAGTTGGACTAATTGTACTAGCAGATATGACTTGGGGAGTGTTTTAAGTCTAGAGTCCTATGTATATAACCATGCTAAGATATCCTTGGACAACAAGATGGCTCGGGGGTCAGGGGACAGTGGGTTTCCAAGATACAAGAGTATGACTTAGAGACAAAACGTATTAAGTTAATCAAAGGTCGAGGATTAGCTAAAATGCTAACAAAAGGAAATCAACAAGCTTCGGACCTAGTTTGACAAAACAGTCAATCTAGGCCAACCTTATCATCAGAGCTTCAGAAGTTAGATCTGTTATCACACAGTTTGTAGTTATGGTAAAAGACGGATGAAAAGAGGTCAAACTGGCATAACTGAGACTATCCCACCACTGTCACCTCAATGGGATAGCTCTTTTTGTTTAGGGAGGTAAGGCCCAAGGGAGACATCCTCGGTGACCTGGGGTTTTGAGAAGGCAAAGGCTTATGGCTAAGTAATATTATTTCCCCCTCACAAGTCACCACCGATTAGAAAGTCTGGCTTAATAGCCAATAAAGATAAAAGATAACAAGAAACTATACATGTGCAAGCTCACTTGTTGGTTAGTACTTCATATAATCAATGACTTTCTGATAATAAGCAATTGAGCAATAATATTGACAAAGTAAATCAGTGTTTATACAATAGCAATGATTACAATATCACTTCACAATAAATGCTAAAGAAACTTTAATGATGAATGGCAATCAATGTAACAATATCAACACTTTAGAAACAATGCCTTAACCAATCATTCAATTTCTTTAAAGGTAAACCGTAAAACGAATGGTGCATAGAGGTGTTTATAGCATAAAAAGGTGACGGCATCAATAGGGTTAGTAAGATTAGTCTAGGCTAGGGTTAGAAGTAGTTAAAGGTTGTTCAAGAATGTTTAGAAATTGTTTGTGATCAAGGGTACTCAAACAATCGAGGTCTTAGATTAATGTGCTGCTAGGGCATATGGAGTCAAAAGAGGCTGCAAAGGTTGAAGGACTAAATGATAATGAAAAGACCAAAGACAAGAGGGTTAAATGTTGAGGTGTTGCTAAGGCAAGGCCTCAACAATGAAACCCTAGGGGAGAAAGGCCCACTAAGGTGTAGAAACCCTAGGCCTTAGTGCTTTCTCCTCCTCCTTTAGCTTATTGGCAAGATAAAATCGGCTAGCTTGAGTAATACATGAAATGGCTAAGGACAAGAGAGTTTAATGATGAAGGGTTGCTATGGCAAGGCTTCATCAACAAAACCCTAGGGAAAATGACTCACTAAGGTGTAGAAACCCTAGGCCTTAGTGAGTTTTCTCCTTCCTTGGCTCAAATGCAAGATGAAAAACGGCTAGGCTAGAAGAATATGGATAGAGTGTTGCTATGGCAAAGCTCTATCTTACTTCAGCAAATCAAATGGCTCTTAATCTTAGTAGGGACATGAGACAAGGACCTTAGCATGTGCTTGTCACCTAGGGTTTAATTCAACAAATTAAAATAACAAATGCAAGCAAACAATACTATAACCATTCAATTAAGAAGTGTTGCATAAATTCACTTACATAAACCAAGAAATCATGTAGCAAAATCCTAGTTGTAAACCTTCCACCAAGAGAAATGCCAAAAATGCCAAGAAAAGTCTTCCTTCAACAAGTGCGCCTCAAAATTTCAGCCAAAACCCTAGAATAGGGCGCAAATTTCAGACCTCACTAATGTGTGAGTGAAAGATGATAAAAAAATGAGAGTAAAAACCCTCAATATATACCATACCAATGACCTTATTTAAATTTTAGGTCATCAAAAGGCCGACAAGGCCAAAATACACAATAATACTATTTTACATTAAAATGTCATAAATTAAAACCCTAATCAAGCAAAAGTAAGACGTTGTGCCCCTTCTAGGGTGACTTTATCCCTTTCCAGGGAAAATGTAGCCTCTTGGAGGAAAACATTAGCCCTCCTTGGGCTTCTCCAACCTGCCACACGTGCCAAACTGCCATGACTGTCTCCCAAAACGTCCATAAAGCTGGATAACATCATGAGCCTCTTGGGTGACGTCCTAAGCCTTCCAAGGCCAACGTTCCAATGAAGAGGGAACAACCCCCCTAGGTAAGGCTCTACCAGGGTGCCTATGTGGAAGGCTCTTCAGCCCCATGGAGGTCCGAACTAATCATCTCCCCATGTGTACCTATCCAATGTGGTACCTGTCTGTCGGGCATGATCCTGCACATCAACAGCTACGCCCTCCATGGGCTCATAAGTCACAGGGATCATAGCAATGTCAATCACATCTCATCATCAATATTATTAAACATGTGCATAAAACCCCTTTTACCCCAGTCAAGTGCTCAAA
>SNQJ01S0006450.1:509413-521511 GCA_010110895.2 Picea sitchensis
GGATAGGGGGTCTCATCACGAGCCAGCCTATTAGGTCCATGAGCATCTAGCGGTATGACACTACCAGCATCTGGTCACCACACCAGGGTAGTGGCTCTTGGTGGCATAACCAAGAGAAAGGGGGTCTCATCACGAGCCAGCCTTCTCATTTCTGTGAAATGCTTGTGGCTAATATTGCCACCACTGGTCACCAAGCCAGGGCAGTGTCCCCTGACTAGCTTTTTGAAAGAATAAGATAAAAGGCATAAATGGGCTTGGAAAGATTTGCATCCATGACAGGTGCAGCTCACCCTCTACAGAGGCACCCGCCAGTAAGCCATCCCTGTTATCACTGCACCTTTTGCCCAGGCATCCCCATCCACCTCACCCACTTACATGACTTGGATTTAATCCTTTCCAGAAACATCCCTCTTCCAGTAGACATTAGCCCAATAGGACGTCTTGTCACTTCCTCCAAACTTGCATTGCAGACTTGTATAATGTCTTTGAGCACTAGACTGGGGTAAAGGGGTTTTATGCACATGTTTAATAATATTGATGATTAGATGTGATTGACATTGCTATGATCCCTGTGACTTATGAGCCCATGGAGGGCGTAGCTATTGATGTGCAGGATCATGTCCGACGGACAAGTACCACATTGGACAGGTACACATGGGGAGATGATTAGTTCGGACCTCCATGGGGCTGAAGAGCCCACCTGATGGATGTTGAGACCCCAACAGGGGGCAGAGACAGGGCAGAGCGTTTGTACCAAGGAAGAACAGAAGAATCCACTAGAGGAAGCTGAGCAGACCTGTACCTAGGGGGGTTGTGCCCCCTTCACTAGAACGTTGGCCTTGGAAGGCCTAGGACGTCATCCAGGAGGTTCATGACGTCATCCTTGCTTCATGGACGTTTTGGCAGACAGACAGGGCAGTTTGGCACGTGTGGCATGTTGGAGAAGCCCAAGGAGGGCTAACGTTTTGGTCCAGGAGGCTGCATTTGCCCTAGAAAGGGCTAACATCATCCTAGAAGGGGCATGACATCTTGCTTTAGCTTGATTAGGGTTTTAGTTTATGATATTTTAATGTAAAACAATATTATTGTGTATTTTGGCCTTGTCGGCCTTTCGATGACCTAAAAAGTAATTAAGGTCATTGCTACTGTATAAATTGAGGGTTTTTACTCTCATTTTTTTATCATCTTTCACTCACACATTAGTAAGGTCTGAAATTTGCGCCCTTCTTAGGGTTATTGGCTGAAATTTTGAGGCGCACTTGTTGAAGGAAGACTTTCTTTGGCACTTTTGGCATTTCTTCTTGGTGGAAGGTTTACAACTAGGGTATGGCTATGTGATTTCTTAGTCAAATGTAAGTAAATTTTTGCAAAACTTCTTGATTGAATGGTTGTAGTATTGTTTTCTTGCATATGTTATTATAATTTGTTGAATCAAACCCTAGGTGACAAGCACTACTTAATGTCCTTGTCTCATGTCCCTACCAAGATTTTAAGCCATTTTATTTGTTGAAGTAAGATAGAGCCTTACCATAGCAACACTCTATCATTTTCTTCTAGCCTAGCCATTTTTATCCTTGTTGTTGAGCTAAGAAAGAGAAAACGCACCAAGGCCTAGGGTTTCTACACCTTGGTGAGTCGTTTTCCCTAGGGTTTGTCTAGTGAGCCTTGCTTTAGCAACACATCCCTTACAAGCCCTCTTGTCTTGGACTTTATTAATCATTATTCAGGCTAGCCGTTTTATTATTGCCATTAAGCTAAAGAAGGAGGAGAGAGCACTAAGGCCTAGGGTTTCTACACCTTAGTGAGCCTCTCTCCCCTAGGGTTTCATTGTTGAGGCCTTGCTTTAGCAACACCTCAACATTTAACCCTCTTGTCTTTGGTCTTTCACTATCATTTAGTCCTTCAGCCTTTGCGTCCTCTTTTGACTCCATATGCCCTAGTAGCGTACTGGTCTAAGACCTCTTGTTTTGAGTACTTTGATCACAAACAACTTCTAAACACTTTGAGGAATCTTTTACTAGTTTTTCTAACCTTAGCCTAGACTGATCTTCTAACCCTATTGCTGCTATCTTTTACTTGTGCCATAAACATATTCATTGCAGCATCTATTGTCTTTAAATGCAATTGAATGATTAGCTAAAACGTTGCTTCAAGTATTTTTTACATTGATGATAAATTGCCATTGTTTCTTGTGAAGCTTCATTAGCATTTATTGTGAAGTGACATATATTGTAATCATTGCCACTATGCAACTTTGATTTGCTTCAACAATAATATCGTTTATCAATTGCTTATTATCAGAAAAGTCATTGATTATATGAAGTACTAACCAGCAAGCAAGCTTGAACATGTAGTTTCTTTGTTGCTTTGTCTCGGGCAAGTACTCTTATTGGTTACTACTTTCGGTTATCTTTCATCTTTATTGGCTGTTTAGCCAGGACTTTCTGATCAGGTGGTGACTTGTGAGGGGGATTATTATAACTTAGCCTTGCTAAACCTTTTGCCTTCTCAAAACCCCAGGTGACCGGGGACGTCTCCCCTAGGCCTTACCTCCCTAAACATAAAGAACCTTCCCATTGAGGTGACAGTGGTGGGATTGGTTCAGTTACGCCGGTTTGACATCCTTTCATCCATCTTTTACCCTAACTACAAACTGTGCGATAACAAGGATCTTTAATTCATTAATGCTGATTTATTATCGGTGATGTTCCTTTTCCTTTATGCTTTCATGGTTCAACAACACACATTAATTGGAAGTGGGAACTAATAATTAAATTCTGGAATTTATATCAGCAATATTGTTCATTTATGCAGAAGTTAAATTTCAATGATTTCCTTGCTCATAACTCAGGAATTGATGGTAAATGGTTTAAGGATCTAAATCTGTTATGATACTTTGAATGATTAAATATTGTCATATGTACCTCCTTGTTTGTCTTTCATTTGGCAATCATATTGTGGGCAATACATTTCCAAGTTCATCTTAAGCACTCACATTAAAGCTTTATTTCTGCACTTCATTTGGGATTATCTTATGAGCAATGGTTTCCTTGTGAATGAATGATATTGTGATCTGAGTTTTTCCCATGCTCCCTTGACTTGGTATAACATTCATAATTTAATGTGGCTTGGGATGAATTTATGAGCACCATATCTTAACATTCTATGGTCACTTTCTTAATTCTGGAATATTTTTATCTTTCTGTCCCAAGCATTTTCAAACAGCAGCAAACGAATTCAATTCTTGGCATTAAGATAGCTTATGTTTATGGTGTTGAGCATTTTCTTTACTGCTGTCCAATTACACTTAAGAGCAATGATGAGTTAACTTGACACTTTAAATCGTGGCAAACACTTCACTTGGTTCTTTCACTTGGATTTAGCATTCATATTTGTGGTGAACATTTCATTTCTTGTGTTAAGTTCTTGAGTTCAATTCAAGTACATTATTTGGTGAATGATTATTCTCTCTTTGAAATTACACATATATTTGAGTTTTGGGCATTGCACTAAGTAAACAATTCAAACTTCACTCAAACTCTTCACCCAAATTGTCAAACCACTTGGAGACTTCCTTTTTGGGCTTGAACCTCCACAACTAACTCCTACTCCTACTCCAACGTGTCCAAGTTTGGGCATCTTGGACTAGTAGCGTGAGCTCCTTGTGAGTTTGTTTTTAAGAACATCTTAGAATTACACCCTTCCTAAGTGAGTGGGTTAGAGTCAACTCAAGTTAGTCCCTCACCCTTGACACAACGATTCTAGACTTAAGTTGATTTAGGGATTATCCCCTAGGCCTAGGTTTACCTTAGCCTGAAGAGAGGAACAAGTAACTAGGTGACAGTAAGTTGCTTGTTTGATAGTACTCCTAGGCTCTCCCCGAAAAGGTTAGGGCTTTTCCTTCTAGAGAGAGATTGAGAGATAACAGATAGAAACACACTTCATGTTTTTTACCGTAGAAAAAATATTTGTGGCCTCTTTGAATCCACATCATGTGTTCAAGTCTTCAGCTACCACTGGATCAATAAAACCTTCATGATCTTTAATCCTTGTAGCACAATCATTTGCTATTCTTACATCCTCTCTTTTTCTATGTTTTTCTTTAAGATGTACATGAGATTTGTTACATTGCATCCCCTCTCTTCTTCACTATGTTTTTCACCATTTGTTTTCGCTCTCTTTCCAAATCTTTAGTTCTTATTCATAAGATTGGAACATGTGATCAGCAGCTTGCTTTTCTGGCTAGCATTTGTTCGCCTTAGTCGCAAATACATTTGACAAATTATGGACATAATTTTCACACACAAGCAGTAGTGCTACACACAACATGCGAATCAATTACTGGGAGCTCCTACGCAAACCTATCATGGCCTTTTGCACGATTTTTCAATTATTGTGTACTCTAACCCATGCATAAGCATGCACATCAGTATACAATTGGTCACTAACAGACCATGAATGTCTGATGTTTGAAACTCCTTATGTTGGTAGCAACACCCTTCAAGATTTTTACTATAGAACATATTTATCGCCTCTTTCAACTCACGGGGACACACTTCAAGCAATTGATCAATTTAACACATCCACATATAGCAGATCAAAAGCATTGATCAATAGATAATCCCCACAGAACCATAGCTTAAGCAGATCCATGCACCAGCACCAGCAAATTTTTTGAATCAACAATCCGACCATTTACCAACATTCTTGAAAGTGGATATGCCAAGGAAGACAAATATCAGCTGCCAACAACCACAACATGCAAACACTAACTGGTTCTTGAAGATTTTCTGAGGTCCTAACAGGCTGCCATCTAGGTCTGTCTTTGACCTCAAGATGGCTCTAAGTTTCTGCTGTCACACACTTGTTTGCTGCTGTTTTATATCAGCAAACAGATCAGGAACTTCACTGCTGTTTTAGTTACGGTTACATAGGCTTTTAGGTGCTCTAGCATGTAGTTTTAGTCACCAACAGGTTAGCACATGCATACCATAAAATATGTAACACACCTCTAGATGTTTACTGCTGAAATAATGTTGTTATAAACTCTAGCATACATGAAAATGAACACATGTATTTTTGGTCAACATGACCCTGGATAAAACCCCCCTGGGGAAAACCAATTTGGAATATAAGTCTATATATGTGGAGAAACGAAGGTGGAATACAACAAGTACATGAAACAAATGAACCTGATACAATAGCAGCTTTTCTCAAGCTGCAATACAAGACCAAGAATGAAAGATGTGCCCTAGCATGGTGCTCCCTCCTCACTTGTTGTACATGTTGGGATTTGGGTACCTTGGAAAGTGGTCCCCATGTGCTTATGAGTCTCTAAGCACAAAGGGGGAAGACTATTACCCTTGTACTTTACTTTATGATTCTAATTTCACTTTGACTTAGGAGATTTAAGTCAAAAGTGAAATATGTCACTTAAGTCATTAAACTGACAATTAATTCACAATGTGCGTGAATTAATAGACATAAAGCAACTAAGGAAAGTGGGTTTCCTTAGTGAGATTTTTGGATGAGATATCACCCATTGATTAGACTTGGCTAGATCTAATCTAGGCCATTGATCTTTTAGGGCTTGGCCAAAGGAGGCTAAAGGAGGGTATAGTGTACTTTTGAGATTCATTCTTCACTTGTGAGTTTTGGAGAAGAGAGGAGGGGCGCATTTCTCAAGGAAGGAGAAGGAGAGGGCGCACTTGATGAGGGTTTGAGAGAAACCCTTGAGAGTTTGAGGAGGAAGCTCTTGCTACTTTGAGCTTGCATGGAGAGCATATCCATGGAGTGTTAGCTTCTATTTCTTGGAGGGAGCATGTTATATGGAGGAGGGGCGCATCTACTAGAGGAGGGCGCATTTATTTCCTTCATTTGCTCACCAGGAGAGGAGGAATTGGAGCCTTGAGATGAGGTCAGTTGCATGAGGAGGCTAGAGGGAGGGCGCATGCTTTCATGATGAGAGATATCCAGCTTTGGCCTCTGTTATTTTATGGTGATCATATCTGCTAGGAGGAGGGCACACCTGTGGAGTGGGTTGACAGCTACCTGGTAGCAGATCTGTTTGGAGGAATTCAATTCTGACAGTTTCAGTGGAGAGGCAGCACAGGAGAGCACATTCTTGTGGAGGGATTTCTTCATTGGGTCAAAGAGGACTTCAGTGCAAAGAGCAACAAAGGGGGAGGGCGCACCTGAGTTTGGGCACATCTCTTTCTGGATCTTGTGGCAAGGCTTGTGAGGAGCTTGCTATGTATACAGGTTCCATTGTATTGTATTACTTGTTGTATCTCTTGCTTTGATCATCATTATATAAACATATATCCCAAACTGGTTTTCCTCGAGGGGGGTTTATCCAGGGTCATGTTGACCAAAAATACCTGTGTCAAATTTATGCATGCTTAGAAGTGTAGATCAGCATTTTAAATTTAAAGATCTAGAGGTAGTGTGTTATGTGTTTTAAGTTATATTGCATGTGCTAACATTGAGATAAGAAAACACTTGCAAGGGTGCCTTAAAAGAGCACTTAACCTTCAAACATTGAGCAGAAAGTGGGATGACTGTTTGCTGTCCTAAAACAGCAAAAGAAGACAGCCATACAGTTGAAAGTTGAAACTTAGAGCCATACTACGGTCAAGGACAGACCTTAGGTGGCAGCCTCATAGGACCTCAGAAATTCTACAGTCCAATCCACTGAAATGAAGCGCCCTTACTCCCTGAAGCTGTAGTGAAAAAACCCTTGCACACAAACTAGTTGTTGTGTGCTACCTCTCCACTGAATCTGTCCTCAAAGCAATCTGACCACTGCAAGACCTCCCTGCTATAGATGCGCCCTCCTCCTAGAGTGTGTCCTCCTCCAAGCAAGAAACACTACCACAAATAAAAGAGGGCCTAAGCCTCCACGAGTCCTCCATGAAAGGAGGTGCCCAAACTTCTCTCAACCATAGCCTCCATCCTCTCCTCAATGCTCTCTCTCAAACTCTCCAAGTGAACATAAGAGTGTCAAACTCTCCAAGTGAACATAAGAGTGAACGAGCCTCTCCTTGCCCTCTTGAACCTCCATAAGGAAACCTAAAAGATGGATGGATGAGATCATCCCATCACATCTCTAATCAAAGGTTGAGATCATCCCATAATAATCTCACTCACAAATCCACTTTGGGTTAAGTTCCCTAAGTTCACTTTATGTCTCCTAATTCACCCACAAAGTGAATTAATAGTCATTTTAGGCTAAAATGACCAAATTTCACTTTTGACTTAAATCTCCTAAGTCAAAGTGAAATTAGACATAAAGTACAAGGTACATAGTACATAGTACTTCCCACTTGTGTTTAGAGGCTCACAAACACAAGGGGACCACTTCCCAAGGTACACAAATCTCAACAATTCTCATCTCTCTCAGACCTCACAATCCATATTTACCTATGATGTGCCTCACCTCAATGACCGATTCTTTTTAATTACTTACAACAGACTTTTTCACACACTGTTTCATATCCACATATATCTCTATCAAGGATCATTTCTCATCACTTTTCTTTTCTCCAACAAGGTGCATCAATGGGGATCCTCAGTAAAAAACAGTAGCAAGTGACTAACATTTTTCAGATATTTTTGCATGCAGGGTGACTCATCAAAGAAAATAAATTCCTCGTCACTTCCACAGACTATTTCAAGCCAAGCAAAAGACATCAACAAAAGATTTCAATTCCACCACTTAAGATTAAAGCCCAAGGTTGTATGAGAAAAAGGATTATAAAAAAGAGCTAAAAAAGGTGTCAAACTAATGGAGTGATGTGACACCTCATAATTAAGGTGGTAAAAAAATTGTGTACCTGTGTAATCAAGGTTCTCTTTCAATAGGTGTATGATTCATGGAAGCCAAAAACCGCTTGTTAAAATTGACAATTAGGGGTTAGCCTAAAACACTAGTCCGGTTAAGTTTGTTAGATGAGTTACATGAAGCTTGTATAAACATGGATTATTCCATGTGTTTGCCTATGAAAGCTAGGCAAACGAGAAGAATGTAATGAGATGAGTCTGGTAGAAAATGATCTGATGTGATGGCTTGTTGAACAAAGAGTCATCAAACTGTGCACAAATAAATTTCCTGATATGGATGAAATGGTTAAGGGTAAGCCAAAGAAACCCACGATATGATGTATTGGTTAAGGATAAGCCAATGAAAACTCGTGATTGGATGGTTAGGGGTGAACAGAAAACCCTTGATATGATTGTGAACAAACCTGATGGCAGATGTCTTCCAAAGATAGGATGATTGACTCGAGATTTCAAACGCATGAAAAGAAGATTGAAGAAGACATCGAAGATGAAGATTGAACAAGAAGCACCTGCCATGTGGAAATATGTTGGAATATAACTCTTACTTCTTGTATTTTATGTTACATGTAAGAGCAGGCTAATGTGTGTATGACCTAATAGACCGAGTTATAATAAGTCATCCATATAGTAGGTGCAAATGGTAGTTGAGTGTAGTAGTTGTTAGACCACTGGATATGGTAGCTAGATGTGATGAGGTGAAGTCACATGGTTAGGTGACTGCCAAATGGGTGGAGGTAGTTGTTCCTCCACAACAAAAATACCAGTTGTAATCAAGCTTCTACTTATAGTGTAATATATGAATTCTTACTGATAAACCATATTTAGATGTGAAGCAATCATAAAATGGTGAACTTTAGCATCCTTGTCTTCTTAGCCCTCAGGAAGAGAGAGAAATCAATCAACTTGGTCCAGACTCTAAAAGAGTGACTTCGGCCAACACTTGCATAAACCAAGACACAAAACAGTGAAAGAAGAATGTATTTTGTTTCGATAGCATGCCTTTGTCCACCTACTTAAGAAACAATTTAAAGCCAGTTCTAAATATTGAACAAGTAAAACAAATTTTAGTGTGTCTCTTGAATTTGTTAGGGATATATAACTCGATCCAAGATTTGAGACTAGTGCAAGCTTCCTTCTCTCTATTGCTTAGCCTCACCAAAAAAAGACTGCCCTTATGTCTTGCGGTGTGTTAGCACAGTTTTCCGCACTCAAATCAGATCTGAAATAACAATAAATCAGCAACAAAAAACTGTGTAATTGTAGGAGATACTGCCCCTTAGTGTCACTGACAAATCCCTCTCCATTTGGGCTGGTGCTTGCCAACCTTAGGGGGGTGTCCCTAGGCTTTCTTCCCGCTGTCTTCAACTTATAAAATCTGCAAAATATATCATAAAAACAGCAGCAAAGAAAGGTGGCTTGGCTGCAATTAGCCAGCCAAAAAGGTTATATCGTTTGGTTTAAAAATATTTGTAGTGGAATCCCTGAAACATTAGCTGTAAAAAGAAATGGAAAGAAGGAGAAAGAAAGCGCTATTAAAAGGTTGATTGCACCAAAATAACATGCTAATAACTTCTAAATCATGCACAAATAACAATCACAATACCAACAATCCGTGAGAGCTTGATACGAGCACAACAAGGGTTTGTTTTGTTAATTTTCAATTCCCAGCACCTAGATAAATTGCTACCTTGTGTTTTTCCTTGCTGAAAACTAAATTACAGCACACAGAATAAAATATACTGGCTGGAAATAAATAAAACACCGGAAACAAACAGGGAACCAAATTACACACATACATAGCAAATTTTCCCCTTCAAATCAGCTCTTCATTCAAATAACTTCCAAGCTTACAAGGGGCTCCCAAACTGGGAAAACAACCCACTGAGAATAGAAACAGAGACCTACAGCAAACTCCTGCAACCCAGCAACTCTATCATTGTTGTACGGCCCCATAACTGCGTCTTGTACCATATGTACACGCCATGTACGACCTGTACAGCGTGTATGTTCGTACCCCGACAACTGGTCCTACGCGTATGTATGTGCCCTGTTGCACTAGTCCAGCGCGTACATACGCGCTCTTCTGCACTAGTCCAACACGTATGTACGCGCCTATGTCTTTTGTACTGTGTGTACGGAGCTGCTCTAACTCTGTACGGTCCAATCTACAGTTGTACCTACTGCTGCTCTGCTGCCCAGATATGTCTGTTACTGGATCTTCCTCCTTTGGACTGATCAAATCTCTAGGTGAAAGCCCTTCTTCACCCTTGCCAAGATCTCCTTGAGCAAAAGTCTTTTTCTCTCTCTATGAGTCACTGACTCCAATAGATGTATTGTTGTTGTGTGTCTCTCCCCTTCACCTAGCCTTGCTTTTATAATCTTGAGTTGAACACTAACCCTAATCTCCAAAGCAATCAATGGTTGATATTAGATCTCACCTCACTTGAGATCAATGGCTAAGATTAATTTAATTCACTAATGCTAATAACTTTAGCATTTCATCAAATTAAACTCACTTTAATTAATAAAAGCACTTTACTTTAATAAAAGGAAATTACTAAGGTTGAAGGCTTTGGATGACTTCCACACGTCTAGACACTTAAACCTGTGCAGAAGTACATGTCCTATGCTACAAACATCAACATTCCCTCTTAGCGAGGAAGGTACTTCTGCCACCTGGAGCTGGCTGACCCTCCAATCTTGGCAAAATGTCCCACATCATCCTGCACCATCTTGCTACGCCAATCTTGCTTCACTTGCCTTGGGCTTTGGGAAAGTACAGATCGTACGATAATAGTGATGACAACACTTGATTTCCCCTCCTTGGCTCAATGGAAAACGGTGAATTTCCCCTTTGCTCTCAATCACTTGCTTCTGCTTTTCAAAATGAGTCATAAAAGGTCTAAAAATTGGATTTTATATCCCACCTCTCACGGACCTAGCAATTTTTCCCAACAACTCACAATTCTTTGGAAATGTATTGCGATCTATTCTAAGGTCGGAAAAAATCATGATTTTGTAAGGCAAGAGAATCATAACATATAGCAATGTTGTTGATATATCAACAATGTTTGCAACACTGGTTTACATCCATGGTTGAATAAAAATTTAGTTATTCCATAGTTCCTCACGCTCTCCCATCCTCAAGTTTTGTCACATACTTTCACAATGGTGTGCAAGGATCACATCTAGTTTTACTTGTATTTTCATCTGCACATTCTCCACGTTTGTTCCCTCCTAGTTCTTCCTCCTCCTCAACAAAAGGGGCATTAGAAATATCCTCATCTTCGTCCTCATGATTCCTATTCCCCACCAACACCATTAGAATCAAAAACAACATCATACCTTACATGCGGAACATGTTTGTCAAGTGTTAGATGGAAAACCTGCAATAGAATGAAGGAGAAGGATGGGACACAAAAGGAGGGGAAGAGAAGAAAGAAACAAATAAACAACACAAAAAATAAACAATCAAACAAAAAAGACTTTAGGCTTAGAGCTTACCTCTTCAACTATCTAACGGTAATAGAGTTCTTGTTGCAACCCCCAAGCTCTCAAAAATCTTTCTTTTGCCGTCTCAAACCCCAAACAGTGATGAGTGAAATGAGTCAACAATGAATGAAATGAGAAAGGAAGAGGGATTAGGGATTTTATAGGCTCTAAACCCTCTTCCATAGGGTGTGAGGCCTTCCAATAGGCCCAAAAATCCCCAATTAAAAAAATGGGTGTTTTTTGCACTTGTCTTGGGGACATTAGCGAAACCACTCGGGAGCATGCTCTCAAATGCACTCTCAAAAATGTCCACCAAGTACATCTACACAATTCGGAAGCACACCCCCAATAATGATCCCAATGGAGAGAGAATTTCAGGAGTGCACTCTCATGAGCACTCTCGTTGGATCAAGAGAAAGAGTGCCCCCATTGAAATCTAGTCCAAGATTAGTCACCTAAACACAATCACATCTACAACAGGAATAGTCCAAACACTATCTAAATACTATACTATTGTGCAATCTACCATGGTGTTCGTGCTCGAATCGTCGCCGGGTGAGCAAAAATGGGAGCACTAGCATGCCCTGTTGGGCTCAGCAAGGCAGAACAGGATGAGTTGTAGAGCAAAAAGGGTTAACAGAAAACAAAATTTAAATACAATCTAACTAACAGCTGAGAGCAAATAACAATTCAAAATTAAACAAAAACGTCAAATATGAAACAAGGGAGTCATCAATGGTTTAAAGGCTTGATCTATTAGCGAA
>SNQJ01S0006451.1:4363-55204 GCA_010110895.2 Picea sitchensis
TCCCTATTGACATTGCAGATCTTTGTCAATGCATTCTCTAGGATCTTATTAAAGGATTCCATTGTTCCATTTGCTTGGGGATGATATGGTGTACTCTTTTGATGATAGAATTCAATCTCCCCAGTCATAGCCTTAATAGTGTTGTTAATGAAAAGAGTGCCTTGGTCACTCATCAAAATCCTTGGGCATCCAAATCTAGTGATCACTTGCTCAAACAAGAAGTGTGTTGATGTCTTTGCACTGCAATATTTTACTGGTGTTTCTTTTTCCCATCTTGTTAAGTACTCTGTCGTAGTAATAATATACCTTGCTCCTAACCTCTTTGCTTGTGGGTTAATTGGTCCCACAAATTATATTGCCCATTTTTTGAATACCTGCAAGGTTACTTGTGGCCTTAGGGGCATCTCATCCCGTCTATTAGGTTTACCAACCCTTTGGCATACATCACATCTCTGGCAGTATTCCTTTGAATCTCTGTGAACAGTCAGACACCATATTCATGTGCACAATACCTTCTACGTGGTATATTTTCCTGCATAATATCCTACTTCTATTCCCTCATGGGCCTCTACTAAAATCCGAGGTCTTTCATGTTCTAGTACACATCTTCTCAAGATGTTGTATGCACCCATATTGTATAAGTGTCCTGCAATCATTTGACAATCCGTAGCTATGACTACCAAATTTTTCTTCTGCGCAATGTTGGATTCTTGCGGCACAGTCCCTATACTCAAGTATTGAATGATGCCAGCAAAATATTCATCAACTACTTGGACTGAAAATAATTGTGCATCAGGGAAGATGTCCTCTAGATTCATAGGTTCCTATCCATTGGTGATCCTTGATAGTTGATCAGGTCTTGCATTCAACTTCCCTGGTTTGACTATCACTTCAAAGTCAAATTCTTGGAACAACATTAACCATCTACAAATTATCCCCCCCAACATTGGCTTGTTGACTAGGTATTTGAGAGTTGAATGATTTGTAAACATCTTGAAATTTTTTCCCAGTAAGTAATGTATGAACTTATGAAGTGCATAGACCATATCTAGGCCTTCTCTTTGTGTAGTATTGTAATTCTTCTCCGACTATGACAGTTTTCTGCTAGCAAATGCTATAGGATGGTCCAATTCCCATGTTCTTGGCTGCACTAGAATAGATCCAAATGCTATAGTTGATGCATCTACATGCACATGAAATGTATTTTCCCAATATGGGAATAATAATATTGGTGTGGTTACCATATTCTCTTTTAGAGTGTCGAATCCTCGTTGACAGTCCTCATTCCAATGAAACTTGTTATCTTTTCTCAACAGTTTCTCCATTGGCGTAGTGATTTGTGCATATCCTTTTACGAATTTCCTATAGTATCCTGTGTGTCCCAATGTTTCTCTTAACTAGAGTACTAATTTTGGTGGTGGTAGATTAACAATTACTACAATCTTGGAAGGATATACTAGCAAGCCTTGTTTTTACACTATATGGCCCAATAGTATCCTAAAAGATGTTCTAAAGATGCACTTCTTGATGTTTAGTGATATATGACACTGCCTGAATCTTTCTAACATCAACCTCAACATCTCTACATGGTATTTAAACAAACTATAGACTGTCCAATCATCTAGATATACCTCTAGAAACTGGTGGATGAATTCTTTGAATATAGCTATGACTACTCTGGAAAATATTGTTGGTGCATTCTTCATTCCAAAAGCCATGATTATGTACTAGTAGGACCCCCATTCCATGGAAAAATTAGTCTTGTACCTGTCTTCTGGGGATATCTTTATATGATGGTAGCCTGAGGATCCATCGGTGAATGAGTAAGATTCTTGGCCTCCTACATTCTCCAACACCTCATCTATGAAAGGGGTAGGGAAAGATGCATGTAGGCAAGCATAATTCAAATTCCTCAGGTCGACACATATCCTTAGCCCTCCCTGATTCTTCTCTTGAACTACCATAGGACTTACCCATTCATATTCCTCCACTGGTTCTAAGATTCCAGCCTCCAACATCCTGTCAATTTTTTCTTTCATTTTTTGCTTATATATTTGGTTTAGTCTATAGGGTCTCGGTCTGACCGGTCTTGCCTCAGTTATAAGAGGTATCTTCATTTCACCTAGCTCTCTTTCTATTCCTTTCATTTCCGTGAACGTTGTTGGGAACACATCGTTGTACTCACGCAGTAACTCTGTTATGATTTCTACTATTTTCTCATCCCAGTAGTCTCCAATGATGGCCATTTTGGGATTCTCAGCTGTCCCAATGTTGAATTTCTTCACCTTGATCGGCATAGCAAATACTTCTAATTCTAGAGGTGGACCTTCCACCTCTCTTTCACCTTCAACTTTTTTTATCTAAATGTTGCACGAGTCATCTTCATCTGGTGCTTCTTCCTGCACATGGTAGCATGTCAGTAGTTCTTTTACTGTCTGTATATTCTGTTGTTGATTTTTTGTCATAAGTTCAACTTTTGGTTCCTTAATGAATATCACCCCTCTGATTTGTTTGAGTGTTGAGTCTATGTTGGGGTTGTCATGTTCAAATGAGAAATTGAATGTAAAATTCTCATGTAATACTTTTCAGCCTATAGTTCCTTTGCGCAATTCCTGGCCTATATACCAGTTTGTTGGAATCCCTTCTAATGTGTGAATAAAGTGATGAGGCCATTCCTCTGGTGGTTTCATTCTCCATAGTGTTCTGCACTTCTTCAAGTGTTCTATTGGTGTCCCTTGTCCATCATATCTCTGCAATTGGTTGCTTCCTTGTTCTGCGCCAAATCTGATGCACAATAATCACTTACATTGGTACCAGTCCTTGACTATCTCTTTGTGCGCACCCCACCATCTTGCAGGATTTTCCTTGAGTGCTATATCCAGAGCTAAGAGCCTCTTATTTTCTAACACTTCATATTTGTATCTTGTTAAGAATTCTTCTAAGTCAGTCACCCCATGGAAGCTGGGAGGTTCTCTTATCTCTGTACCTACCCATATTTCTACACGGTCTATTCTTGCGCATCTTTTTGTGGAGACTTCGTGTAACCTATGCTGCCAATTATCCAAACCTGTATCTGAGTTCGACATGCATGACATGATACTTCTCCAACTCAGTACCTCATATGTAGATATATTCACATAATATCCTTCTCGCGCGGTGGTTCTGTACAACTGGTTAATTTCCTCCAGGTCTAAACAAGTGGGTTCTACAAACCTTTCCCCTTCTGATGGATCTAATGGCACAATGACTTTGTATTATCCTGACTCAAATTTCATCTTCCTCATCTTTAAGTTGATTATGGCCTGATTATCAAAATACCAATCTAAGCCAAGCAATGTCAGATAAGGTTTTGTGCCATCCACTATCTCTATCACTTCGAAATCGGCTTTAGTGTGCACTACATCCAGATCTACTGTCACCCCCTTTAGCCTTCCAATTGGTATAACTCTATGTTGATTTGCTAGTTTCAGCTGAACAAGTGAATATCCTAATGTGGGATCTCCCATGCATTGCCATTTATTCTTAGGTAAAACATGTACTTCGGATCCTAAATCCAGTATAATATCTCCCATGTTGAAATTTCCAATGTTTGCATTCAATCTGAATTCCCTTCTTGTTCTCCTCCTTGTATGCAGATGATTAACTATTTTATGTTCTAGATTTCCCTCTACCTATGTGCTACATCTTTCTAACATATTTTGTAACACTTTAACAGATGATGGATCATTTAGTAGTTTAACATAGGATTGCAGAAAATACTTAATCGTACTTACTTGTCTTAGGGGATATTCTTCATTAGTGTGATCCAATGATGGAAGCATCTCATATGTTGGTACTTCTTAGGTATGCTCGTATTTGTATTCTGTCATCTGCTTCAAGAATTATTGTATGTCGCTTGAATATATCATTTTCGTTATGCACATCAAACTGCATTTAGCGGTTCATTCTTCTTCACCATTGGTGTTATGTTGGATCTGGTCTTACTTAAGTCTTTTCTTGTCTTAGCTACTCCATGCGTAACTATATTGATATTTCTTCCATAATCCTTAGATTCTGTTGAAATCCACTAAACATTTTGATTATTCGGTTATCTTTTTCTGGATCTTCCCCAATGAGTGTGGGACAATCTTTGTGTCTTTCGATTTATCTTTTCCTGGATCTTCCCCAATAGTGTGGGACAATCTTTTGTGTCATGATCTGATGTGCGACAATACATACATGTCGCAGGTGGAAGTGGATATTCTCTTGCATAGTGTCCCGGTTGTTGGTAGTTTTGGAATACCACTAGTCCTCTGCCTCTTCCAAAGCCTCATCTTCCTCTTACTCCACCTCTATAGCCAGCTCAATCTCCTCACAGTGCGTTTTACTAGGGCGCTTGGTTATACTGCACGAGATTATAGTGTGGTTGTGTGGTATTTTACTGCGGCTACCAAGTGTTATATTTCTACTGCACAATGTTATATTTTTGTTGCACATTGTTATATGGGGCTGGTACTTGGTTAAAATATGGTGCAGCTTGCCCGATCATCATTTCTTCCTGCACCCTGTAAGCATCTGATGTTCTTTCCCTCATTATGTCCATGGTCCTGCAATATTTGTCATCATGGCCTACTAACTTGAAAAAGTTGCAATATGAACTATTAGGTACTGTCTGGTATTTTTGCATCATTGGATAGTGATATGGATCATGCCCATGTTTCTTACAGATCTCACACCATAGTCCTCCTATTGGAAAAGTGTTTGGAAATCATGTTTCCATATACTATGTGAATGTTGGGAATTCATTCTTATGGTGTCCTTCTATCCTACATGTGGTAAACCAAATGACTTCTCTTTTTTCCTTACCCCTGTTCTTATTTAGCTGAAATGTTAAGTTCTTCAGATCCTCCTTCAAATCCTCTATGGTTGGATATGTCTTCTGATATTGGTTCTCTTCCAGTTGTAGGGATTCCTGCAGAGCCTCTGCCTGGGTTTGAAAATTTTGTTGTCACAAGGGGCATTTCAAGTGTGGGAGCATTAAATTGACAAACAAGTGCCTATGTTGCATATCTCTCATGACATACTTTAGCTTTCCATTCAATTTTTTTAATATCTGGTCAATCTCCCACACAGATTCTCGTGGTTTCTGTCTAATCTCTATCATCTCATTCATGTATTGATCCTCTGAGCTAGGCTTCTGGAATTCATTTATCAATAGATTTTTGATATCTCCAATCGTTCTGGTTGTCCCTGGTGGACTGTTTACAACTAAGCTCATGTACCAATACAGTGTGTGATCTCTTAGCGTGATGGATAACTATGAAAGTTTAGTGTCCTCATCTGTGATATATTTTTCTTCCCAAATCTTTTCACAAATGAACAAGTGCTTCTTAGGGTCCTTCAACACCTCTCCTTTGAATTCTGGTAACCTGATGGTGGGATCATGTCCTGCCATCTTGAATGTTGAACTACTACCTTTATGCGGTGTAGATACTTGAATAATGCTTCCTGAACTGGCTCCACCAGTTGTTGTTCCCCGTGTATATGTACTTCCTACTGTCTTCATTCTCTGGAAATTCGGTTGTCTAAATGGTGGTGTTCTTATTGGTGTATTAATCACACATGGGTTTATGGGTTCCACACTAACACTGATATGAATAGGAGTGCTACCTTTTGTTCCTGCTCTTGGACCTATCGACTCCCTTTCATATGTCGCATGCAGGATTCTCTCAATCTACTCCATAGCCCAGAGATCCTCTACCTCTTATTCATCACTTGCCAAGCCCTTGCTCGCGGCTATGGATATCTTCTTGGTGTTCATATTATATTGGTAGGGTACTCCACTGTGCGTTCTTCCAGTTGTTTCCATGATTTACTTGATCTAGTATTCTTCCATCATGATTCAGTCCAATGCCTCCTCTTTCTTTACTTTATCCATTTCTCCCTCCATTTCTTCTTCTCCTGTCAGTGCTTCCCCCCTTCCCCCATGCACGTAGAGAATTTTAGCTGTCTAAGGCCATTGTCATTACACCTTTGTTATATAGTAATATCTTAATGGAAGTATATAGTGATCTGATATACCTACCTCGAGGTCCCTTCAAGAACTCTTGCTCTGTTGTGTTGTAATACTTCGTCATATCTACTACAAATTCTACGATAAAATCTGCAATAATGTTATCTAACCAAAAATCTACTGCACGCATAAATTTATTGTCAACTTATTGTAACCGCGTGATCTCTACAGGATTCCACTCTAGATGTCTGATCCGATTTGTAGGATGGTTTTCTTTCAACCTTAATATCCACTCTTGCAACACATGAAGGAAATCACAGAAAAATACTTCATGCAAGTCGTTGAATATGTACTTGTCCAAATATTTGTGCAGTGTTAACTTCGGGTTTCTATTATCTTTCTGCTAAAACTCCAACTCCTTTGTTTTCAACCATATCTCTATCTCTTCCTTCGTTGGGTTCCACGGTATCAACATCCACTTTTATATTCTCATTCTCTTAACGTCTTGTCGTCAGATCTGACATTCTTTTTATGGTTCTTCAGCGTATCTCATTCACTCAATCCCATCCTGTTCCAATCGGAAATAGAACCATTTATTGGTTCCTATTCTACTTTATCAGTTATCTACTCTGATCTTACCTTACGATCATAATTTGACCCAAGTTCAGATTTAACTAGCTTCCAACAAAATCTCTTGAAAACTATTGCCCCCCCTAGTAAACCAGAGGGCAACGCAACACACATGGTGTACTGTCCAGTCTCACTCGATATATATCTATGGATGGTTGCAATTCTCATATGCTTGCAACCTGGGAATGAGTGGAGATATGTGGTTGTACCTTGTGATCTTTATTTATTTATTCTAACCTCTTGATTAAAAAAATCATTCTTATTCATGCATGTGGAGTATTAGATATAACTAGTTCCTTCATTCATTCATCTAGCATTTAATCCTTGACAACAATGGAGATGCATACATTCAATCACATAACACAATATTTACCTTGGTTCACCCCCTCCTGGGATACGTCCACAAATATCTGAATCTCAAGGTCTTTATTATGTCTCAACAATATGTCATGCCACGCGCGTTTACAGTCTTGGATATTACAATATCAACCGACCTCCTGATCCCTGTGAGGATGACTAGATCACACCAGGCTCCTTAGCCTGCAATCTAACCCTCGAGAACAAGTTGCTCAATTCTTCTCTAGCTCACCATCTTACGAAATGTTTCATTTCTTACAAACCTCACAACTTTCAGAATCTCTACCTCCTAGGTACTACTGATCTCTTTTTGTATCTACCCAACTCAGGTCCCCCTTTCCTTAGACCTCCTAAGTACTACTTATATATATTCTTAGATCATCATCCATTACAATATATTGCAAAAACCCTAACCCTAATGTAGTTAGGTCTCCCTTGCAAGCACGTCTCGCATTCTCCCCTCGCATGTGATGATTTTCCTTTTCGTTGTCCTTTCTTCCCTTCGTGCTTCTCTCCCCAAAAATAGCCTTTTCCCCAGAATGGGTTTGCGTCCAACAATCCCTACCTCATGACAAATATTTTGGATCTCATGATTGACATACTCTCCCTCGTTATCATTTTAGAGGACTTTGATTTTCTTTCCGGACTATGTCTCAACAAAGGATTTGAAATCTTTGAGGTGTTGAAAGACCTCAGATTGTTTCCTGAGAAATTAAATCCATGTGAAGCATGAGAAATCATCAACAAAAATGAGAACAAACCTCGTTTTGTTGATTGATGGATGTGGTAATGGACCCGTGAGGTCACTATGGATCAGATCTAAAGGAGAAAAAGGTCTTTGATTCTTTCCTTTGTCGAATTTCTCTTAAGGGTTTTCCAAGAACACATCCCTCAAAAATTCCTTTGGATAAATGGATGTCTGATAGACCATAAACCAATATTTTCTTTCTAAGTTGTTGCATATATCTGAAATTCAATTTCTCTAACCTTTTGTTCCATATCCTACTACTTTCATCAGCATGGGTAAACAGTAAAGCAAAATCTGATTCAATGAATTCATAAAATGTATACAATCTAGATTGATGATTTACCTCACTGGTAGAAACCCTGGAATTGGTTTGCATGTCACAGATGTCCACTACATTTGGTGTGAATATGACTTTATTTCCGGTGCCAAAATTCTTCATCTGATACATGGAGAGAAGATTGACGGAAATTTTGGGAATGTGCAACACATTCTTGAAGATTTTGTTGGTGAGTTCAATCTTTCCTTTGTTTGTGACCTCGACTGGAGAGATGTCCCCCATTAGAATAGGAGGACCTTTGCATGCATCCAATGAAGAATAGACTGTTTTTGTGGAAGCCATGTGATGTGATGCTCTTGAATCTACGATCCAAGCATCAGGACAGGAGTTGATGACAATCAAGGCATGGATAGAATTGCCTTTCTTGGGATTCTGATCTTTTGGATTCTTATTCTTGGCACCCTCAGGGATGTGATCTCCAAGGTTGTTTTTATGAAGTATTTGAGTCATTAGATCTATTTTTTCTGCATGCATGCGGATTCTAGATGGAATCCTTTATGGCAGTATGTGCATTTCTCCCCTTTTCTTCCCTTTCCACCTTTGGATCCGGAGGCATCAGTGAAGGGTTTTGAGTACCCTTCCTTCTTTGTATTTGCATGAGATTTCCTTTTGTCTTTATCTTTAGATTTCTGATATTGATGGCTTCCATCTTGCACAATAAGTGCATTCACCTTTGGGCCTTTGATTTTTCCTATGTTGATGAGCTTGGTTTTCTCTTGTGTCATGGATTCGATAAATTCCTCAATAGAAGGAATCTTCCAGGTGGCTCCAGAGGCGAATTTGACTTAATGGAATGTGTATACGAACACAGAGAATTCAGGACCAAGTTTGGAGAGAATGGTGAGAACCATTTGTTTCTCGTCCTTAGATTTATCAACCCCGCAAGCTTTGAGTTGCAACAATAAATCCTTGAATTTTGTAAAGAAATCTTAGAGATTGTCGAAGTTTTTTGGATCCAATGTGAGAAATTCCACCTCGGGCATGTGTCCCCTTATCTCATCATATTTTCCAAATAGCCCTTCCAAGGTGGTTCAGGCTTCATTGGGGGTTTTATAGGAAGATATGTGAAAAAGGAGATCGAGAGAGATGAGACTGCAAATTATTCTAAATGCTTCATCCATTCGATTTAGATGCTTGGATTTTTCTATGGATGATGTTGATTCTGTGTCTGTATTCAAGGTTAACCTGTACAATCCTCTAGTTCAAAGATGTATGATTATTCTCTCCTTCCATGCAAATTAATTGTAAGGTGTAAGAATGAATTCTTTTGGGAATTCCATCTTTTCGTTGTCTTCAATCTTTGGTACCTGCAAAAAGATAATTTGGTGTAGCTTTGCTTAGCAATCTATCAACTCTGATACTATGTAAATGTGTTGAACCTGCATAGAATAGATCTAGATATAAAATACCACACATTTGCAGAGAGAAATTGAGAAAGAAGAAGCAAGAGAGAAAGAATAGAAGAATTCTCATTAACCGTAATGAATAATGAATAATTTACACATGATATACTTTGTATAACTCAACCAATGTGCATTGGAGGAGAATCCAATGCCCCATAGTGGTGTTCTAGAGTGATCTGGACACACACCAACAGTTACGGGAGTGAACTACCACTTATTCTAGTCTCTCAGGCAGTTGTGAGAGTGAATTTCCACCTGGCTGAGTTAACTAGTCTACCAATCTTCAGTTAACTGACTGAAACTAGGTGAAATGAGGAGGATATTAGGGAATCATGGGTAATTCACCAGTCTGGTGATGATACCAAGTCTAATGCGCATTAGATGGTGATTATCCCAATGTTACATGGTGACAAAACCAATGCAACATCTAGACTCCACTCAACTAGTCAAACTGAAGAGAATATTCTCCCTAGAGGAATATTCTTCCTAAAATATAGGAGACTGGATAATGACTAATAAACAAGGAAAAAACTTAGGAAAAAGAAATCCTAGGTGTGTGTGAAGTAACTCCAACAATAATAGGCCAATTGAGATATTGGATGGGATAGGGCTCATTTCATGAATTCTTTCATTCCATGCCTCCATGAATGTACATAATGTATTTCATGTATCTTTATTGAAAAAGTATGTACATGACCCTAACCATGTCATTGATTGGAATTTGATTTAGGTGGATCTCGAAGGGGAATTTCAAGTGGATTTGATGTGCATCCTAGATTGGAAAGTCAAGGTTCTTTGGAACAAATCCATGGGGTAGGTAAAGGTCCAATGGACATCTTACATCCCTAACGACATGACATGGGAGCTAGAAGATTCCATGTGGGAGGCATATACGCATATATTTTGATGTAAAAATTGTATATATGGACACTTGTATGGTGATGTGCATTGAGGACAGTAAAAAAATAAGGGGGAGGAGAATGTAACACCATAGTTTTAATCGTTAGGAATTTTAATGTAATTGTACATATGTGACTTAGGTTGTGAACCAAACAATATGGATAAGGACCAAGCTATGTATATTGTACATCGAAGTTATTAATCATAATATATCGTTGGTTGTGATACGAGAGGGATGATAACATTGGGGGGATATGATTCTATAAGAGATAAATGTGATAGGGGCTTAAGGGGGCCCATAGGGGACAAAGCCAAAAATATAATATTTTATTGTAACCAAAGTCCTGTTATGTTAAAGTATGCTAAAGGACAAATCAACTCTAGGAAAAGTGTCAAGGAGCTAGGTGGAGTTGCTTGGGTGTCAAGTGGCAAGTTTAGAACATCTATTCTTATTCTCTAATTTTTGGGGTCCATGGGGGATTGAACCATTGTTCACCAATTATCCTTCACTGTGGACTATCAGTGGGTGTCACCATGTTTTCTATCCATCGCTCTGCATAACTAAATAGTATTTTGCATCATTCTAGGAAATTCACACTGTGAATTAGGTTAGGAAGCCTATGAGTGAAATTTGGGGGTACATGTGATGAAAATTGGTTATGAAATTACCCATCGGCATGAGCATGGGATTGCTATGATTAAGAATCCACAAAAAACTAGTTTTCATAGATCCATTGGCATTGAGAGTCCTAGATAGTCTATACTGGAGCCTTAGAGGGGATGAGGATTGCCTAAGGAACTGGAAGGAAGAGAAGGGGATTCCATCCCTTCGGTTGTGCAGGTTGGGGAAGAGATATGGGTGGTTGGAAAGGTTGTAGGAGTCTGTATGCTATTAATTGTTAGATATTGAACCATGTGAGGGAGATTAGCCAACCATAGGAGCCATTAGTCCTTGTGGACTCATAGCCCCATCTTGGGGGTGGTTTTCTACTCAAAGAACTGGAACAACTAAGCCTATAGTCAGGTGGAACATCCCTCGTATACAACTATTTGGTGATGTTTCCTCATAAGATAAGTGTTATGGTTTTTGTGTTGTTATTTGTGTTATATCTATGTACTTTACAGTTTAAAATGTTGTGAATGCAGATAAATTGTATGTTGTTATATTTTTGTATTGTTTACCTATGAAATTGCATGAGTTTGCATGTCATATTGCATACATATATCCATGTATAACATAACAGAAAATATTACGGTATCAACGTTGCACTAAATTTGTAATTATGGTGGAGTTTATGGAAAATTGGAAGAAATTTATAGTGCCCTACCATCCCAATGGGAAAATAAGTAGTTGAGTACATTACAATGTGAGTGTGTAAGTGTAGTTTCTCTCCATTTACATATTTTCCATAGATTCCACATTTTATGGTCTCATAGCCTTACTCTAGTTCATGTTTTTTCTCTTGTTTCTATGTTTTATATCAAGTGAGGAAATGAAATGATAGCTTCTAGCTTATTGAGATCCATAATGAGTTTCTCTCCAATTTTACTTTAATGGCCTATATGTCGATATTCGAGTTAAGAATAATGGAGAAGCCATTGTGAGTTGTAGAGTATAGACCCTTCCACGTTCCCCTTAACCCTCTTCTAGTATTATTATTAATACTTTGTCCTTCAAGTGTAGTTAGGTTGCACGTAGATGGTTAAAAATAATTTTTATCATATAAAACTTCATGTTGTTCAATATGTTATTTTACATCCATTGACAAATTAATGAAATGTCATAGTTGGGTAATTTACTTACTATTACAACTTACATAGTGTTGGAATTGTGCATCACTAAGAGCTCAACTAGGAAAATAAGTAAAAAAGGACTAAACATGACATGGCATAACTAATGCAATAATGTGGAACTTTTTTCAAATATAGGAATTCCATAAGTGTGCATATTGGTCAACCATCGCTTCCTAATAGTTGGGCAATTACCTTATATTGCACCTTCCATAGTAATGAAATTGTACACCACTAGAAAAATGAGGTAGAAAGGACTTGATATCCTTCCATAATAATGAAATTGTACACAACTAGGAGCTCAACTAGAAAAATGAGGTAGAAAGGACTTGATATGACATAACGAATGTAATAATATGGAATTTTGTTTTTATCTTCATTGCTTTTTGAGATAGTATATTGTGATAATATCTCAACTAGAAAAATGAGTTACAAAGAACTTGACATGACCTAACGAATACTACAATGTGGAATATTATCTTTATTTTAGTTAAAGAACTTGACATGACCTAACGAATGCAACAATGTGGAATCGTCTCTTTATTTTAGTTGTTTAATAGAATAGGATGAAATACGATGAATTGTTATAGAAAAAATTAATAATAGAAAGAGAAATTAAAATTTCTATTTAAAATAGTTACATTTATTTTAAATTGATAAGTCTCCATTTATGTTAATATTGTATAATTTTTTTAATAAAAATATTTAAAGATGTTAAATTTATTTTTTATATTAAAAATAACAATTTTATTAATTTAAAATTAAAATTTTAATAAAAATTATTTAATTATTTTTAATGATAAAAAATCAAACAAAAGAAAAAATATAGAATATTTATTTTTTCTCATTCAATTAATTAACAAACATTAAATATTTAATGAGGTGGAATGTTGATTTTTGTAGTTTTGGGTAGATATTCTTACATGACCCTAGGTGTTGGGCATGTGGGAATCATTGTGGGCACCACATCATATTTTCAGTTTGGTGAAAACCCCCTTGGATTTGAATGGAGGCTTCATGGGTTTGGTGATGGGCTTTGTGGGTTTGTGTTGGGGCTTCACACCCATAAGGAAAGCCTAATTTGATGTTGAATTGTGGAGAGGATTCTATGTTGACCCCTAAGGATTGTATATAAAGGAGAGAGGTCATTATGACATTACATCATCATGTAGAGTGTGGAGACATGATGGAGCTAGCATAAATGAGTCTGCACTTGTGCTAGGAGGATTGGTGATTTCAGTAGAGGGAAATTCTGCTAGGGTGAAAAATATGGCCTAGGGTTGAGGACTCTCTATCTTTTGTTCTTGGAAGGGAAAACCACACTGCACATGTGGGAGAGAGGCAACCACCGAAGGAAGAAGTTGTACAACTGGAGTGAGTTGTATGAAGTGTTCGTACAGGTTTTTGTACATGTACATGGGTTGCAGTGGAAATAATCGTTTACATACATGGGTTGTTATGAGAACATTCACATGCATTCGTACAAGTTCTTTTGGGTAGGAGGAACTCCGTATAAGATGACGTCAGCAGTTCATATAGGTGGTCTGTAGCAGATTTGTGGGAAAAGGAGATTTCCAGAATATTGTTGAGGTTTGGTTTTTCTTGTTTGTATATTGGAGGACAAGGTTGTCCTCAATTTGGTGATTTTGAGAGGACTAGTTCTATCCTCAGATTTGGTAACTTTGAGAGGACTAGTTTTGGTCAGATTTGGAGAATTGGATAAAGTTACAAAACATAAATATTGTGTCTCTTGTGTATTGATGATTCATCTTTGATCTTGTTGTTTCCGTTGCATGTGTTTTCAATCAATAATTTCAGTGTAAAGTTTTTCAATGATAGTTAGATCACTAGGAAGTAATTTTCATATATGAAATAAGTCACATAGAGTTGCATGTGAAAATTGACATGGTATCAGAGCTTGGGATCTAAAGAGAAGGGGATCATCTTGAGACACATTTTTTGCTACAAAACTAGAGGAGTGTTGTTCTTGTTCTAGGTTGGTCATAGGTGACATCCCTGAGGGAATTGAGGAGTTAGCTCTGAGAAGGAGCTACAGTGACGGTTGCAGGTGGAAACAGGTTAAATGGTCTCTATTTTGAGACATGGAGTAGATTGTCTAGACAATGAGTTGTGGACTATTGCAACTCAATGGTGTGGTAGGTTGGGAGTTATGGTGGATTGGCGGAGAGCTCGGATCACAAAATTATGTTATGTGACAGATTTCCAACCTTGTGGATGGACTTTTAGTGACTTGTCATAGTGATTTTTGATGGGTGCAGCTCGGATGCTTTGGCACATATGAGATTGATTCTTGTGTATCACAAGTTGATGAGATAGAGTCTTCATTGGGATAGAGAGTTGCACATTGTCGAGGTATGACAATGTATGAGGTATTTTACCCAGGAGGATGAGAACACTTCCATAGATGAGTTGCAAAGGTATAGAGTGGACTAGACTGAGTGTCCAACCGCAACTCGAGATTGTTCAAATGAGGACATAGGATCAATGGTAGCATGTGCAAACACAGAGAGTTTTTGGTGACTCAGATGATGAACTTGGCGAAAAGTTCATTGGATGGTCGTGAGTTAGGAAAGCAAGATCTGTGCCTTGGAGGATTTCATGGTTCTTATCTAGTGAGAGCCACTGACACATGACAAGGGCACAATATTTGCTCGTGAGTTTAACTGGGTTTAACTCAAGTATGTATGAGGACCTTGGTAGGAGGACCAGACATGTAATACATGGATCTTGGGTATTCCAGATGGATTAAGGGGGTGTTTTGTGAGCGGAAAATGTGATATGGGTGCCATGAGTATGTTCTCAACCTTAAGGATTAAGGAGTAGGAATATGTAGTGTTGTTTCGAGATGGACATGTGTTATTAGATGTTGATTTAGTTGGTCTTCCCAGGTTTTGGGAACCTTTTGCGTAGGGGATTTGTGCATGACAGATGTTTCCAGGGTTTGGACTGATTATATTCAGGAAGAGACTCGGTTGGTGTCCAGGGATGATACAAATGGTTTTAGTTTCATGATTATGGTCATTTTGCTTCATAGTGTCCACACGGGATGGGAAGGGGAAGAAGGCATCAAGCATCGACAATAGAGTTTGATGAGGTTGTGGACAGGTTCCAAAGGGATATCTTGTTGGTCTCCACCCTTTCAGGTACAATATCCAGTAGGGGGATTTAGTTGGTAGATAGCATAACATATTGCCATATGACAATTGCTATAGAGTTGTTTGACAATTTCACAAAGACTGGTTCAAACTTTTGTGTGGAGCTTAGCATGGGAGTCAAGCATGCAGTACAAGGGTCTGGTAAATTATTGTTTTGATTGGAGTCAAGAGATGTGTTGAGGATGTCAAATGTGTTATGGGTACCAGAACTCAGGAGGAGTGTTCTCTCAGTCTTGGAGATTGAGAGAAAGCAGTACCACATATTATTTTGAGTTAGATAGGTGTTGTTTATGCCTCGGGGATCTAGCTTCATATCAACATTGGTTCTTGGAGTTAGAAAGGGCCAGTATATGCATGATATGACTAGTAGGAGTAGAGAGACAAATGAGAAGGAGCAGGTAGCTCCACTAGTGGTGTG
This sequence comes from Picea sitchensis, assembly GCA_010110895.2. NCBI lineage: Eukaryota > Viridiplantae > Streptophyta > Pinopsida > Pinales > Pinaceae > Picea > Picea sitchensis. The sequence continues at coordinate 20,116 of SNQJ01S0006451.1, forward strand.
GTAGGTGTCCCACCAGCCGCACAAATAAATATGGAGTAGGTATCTCCATGAGTGATGAGGCAGGTGGCCCCATTGTTAGTACCGACTTAGAGGGAGCCATAGTTGAGAGTGATTCATCCCTCATTATCTAGTAGGGAGGAGAAGCCTCCTAGGACTGTGTAGAGGAAAATTGACATGGAATACTTCTTTATTTTTCTTTAAAATATTGTTGAAGTTAAATTTGAACATTGACATGGATCACCATTAACATATGTCATAGAACAAGGTGAAACTTATGTTTATCTTAATTTTTTAATTAACTAGTAATCTGAAATGTTTAATGGTAATAATATTTATGGTCAAAATACTTTTTTAGGGATGGAATTTCACTAACTGGCTATTTTTTGGCCATTTTCTAGAAAAAAAATATATTCGTCAATTTAGTTTAAAAGTTTCCTCTTTTTAAATAAATATGATTAAATTGATAACAATCACAAAAAAAATTGAAGTTTTAATAGTAAATTGTATGTTTTTTTATTTAATATTGACCTACATATCTAAATGTGTGATTTTTCAAACTAAAATAGTCTCCTAGAATACTATACATAGGTATAATATTTGAATCTTTAAAAAAAACCCGTGGAACTATTTTCATTGGCATAGATCAACATTAACATCATATGTCAAGGATGAGTATAATAAGACATTTATAAGACATGATTGTTTTCAAATATTTTGGATGTAATTTCTTGATATTATTGGAATTAATGAAATAGAGGTGCCTTTTTATTATTTTTTATTGTATAATATGCATATTTAATATTAATTAGTTTTGATTGGCCTCTAATTTAGATACAAATATCTAAAGGAAACCTATAATACACCCTTAACCCAAATTTTGGTGCTCTCAAATCAAGTCGTTATTCAAATAAGGTTTAATTTAGATATTAAGGTTCTAAGGAAGTGACATGGTAAAAAGAGGATGCTATGAAGAGGAATATTTGTAATGGAATAAAGAGTAAGGTTGCATATAAATCATTATTGTTACTAAAAAGTCCAAAACCCTAAAGGGAGGACACTAGTGTCCAAAACCCTAACCCTGATCAAGAGTTAAGACATGAAAAGCCTCTAATCCTTATCATAGATGGTTGTGAGGGCATTATTAAATAGTAGGTCACTAGAATAGAAAGGGGTTTCATTCTTATTGTGTTGTTTATTGTTCCATAGTTGAGCAAAACAATTGGTGGGATATTGAAGAAAAACAAAGGAAGTAGAAGATCATATAGTAACCATACAAGCCATAGTGTCGATGGAGACTTCATAGTGAGTGCACTTTATTTGTATTTTCATTTCATTATTGAGAAAAAAAAGAGAGCGAGACATAGGCCTCACCTTCTAGCTAGGTTTTTTCCATATTAATTTTTCCTAGGGTACATCTTGTGTTCATTATGTGGATGGTGTGTTATTTTCTTAATTTCTTTCATTTCCATTTCAATTTATTCAAGTATTTTTTATGTTAATCTAGTAATATTAAATATGAAATTTAAAGTAAAACATTGCATAATAAGAGATAGGTAATACTATAAGATCAGTTGTGACAAACTATTCTAGTGGAATATCCATGATAGTTTACATATTAGGGCATGTGAAATGGCCACAAGCATTGATCAAATTTGAAAGGTTGATCGTACTTTCAATTTGAAGGGTATATATTCATCAAACCCTTCCATAATGAATGAAAGTAGCAAAATATTATGCTTTAATTGAAAATACTAAACTAAGTGCACACTTAATAAAAAAAATGCTAAAGAAAATATTCCCTTCCAAATTTTTACACTATTTAAAATTTTGAAACTACTAATTAAATAAATTGTAAATCCAATAAAAATTAATAATAATAATACCCTTTAATTTTAAATTTGGCCTTTATATCGGATATAATTAAATAAATTTCCATAAAAACATAAAATTTCTTTCTAGGAAATTCCAAAAGTTAAAAAATCGTAAAATAAATATTTTGACACAATGATCATTTTTGTTGACACCCATATAAAAGAGGATTTCTTCTTTGTATCTATGTGATGGGTGAACACCACATTTTGTATTCATATCATGTTCAACTATGACAATCGGTTCCCTTTAAACTCCTAATTAGCACATTTGGTAGGTTAATGTTAGATATCATTAGGAAAGAGGAAATTGTATCAAATATTGAGGCATTTACCAAAGGGTGAAAATTGTATCAAAACAATATAAAATCCTAGACGAGGTCCTACTTGCTTTACAACCCTCTAGGAATATGAAAATGAAACATGATTGCATCCATGGTTGATTCTTTAGACTAATATGTCTATAATTTAGATATTCTTGAGATCCATACAAACAAGAGATAAATAAAATTGTTGATCAAGTCCACCAAGTCTATTGTTATTATTAAGGAAACTTATTCTTCACTTCATCTCTCAATCCATGAAAAAAATGCATGCTAGAGTGGATATTAGAGCATGATCCATAATGCACAAATATGATGATAGAAACAAATCTATTTGATCCAGATTTGATCATCATATTATTTTCCATTATCTCAATGCTTTCATAGTGGAAAAATTGGAGTAATCAACTTGCAGATTCATTTTAGTGCCGGGTCTCAGTTTGGAAAATTGGGGTCTAAAACCTTCCAGAGCCATTTTTAGGAACTAAACGACATTTTTGGGGGTTTCAATATCCAAAACCTATGCAAACACCCTTGATGGTGTTCTACACTCTGGAACCTTTCCAATAGTGCAAACCATTCCTCAATCGGAGCTCGTATGCGGAAGTTATGCCTCCCGCAAGTTGACCTACCTTGTTGACCACCATGGTACGACTAGATGCCACATCATCCCCTCTTAATCAAACATATGGGGCTAACCACATGTGAAATTTAGAGAATATTATAGAAGGTCCAAACCTTATCACTAACTGAGGGGTGAGGAAGTCAAAACCCTACCCTTAGATGGCTATTGGGCTATGTTAAATACTAGGCCACTAGGAGAAGGGGTTCCATTATTTAGCATTGTGTGTGTTCCATACTTGAGAAAAGCACCTAGGAATGGTATTTTTGAGAGAATAACGGAGGAGGAGAGACTTTGTAGAATCCATACAAGCCATAGTGTCAAAGGAAACTTCAAAAAGAGAGCCTCTTTCTTTGTACTTTCATTTGAAGAAAAGAGAGTAGAATGACCTCACCTTCTAGCTGGGTTTTCTCCAATATTTGGTTTATTAGGTTATATCTTGTGTTTATTTGTGGATGGTGTGTGAGTATTTGTTTATGTTCTCTATTTTTCATATTTCAGCTATTCCATACATTTTAAGAAGAAAACCAATAATTAAAGAATATGAGATCTAAAGGAAATTAACCTTCATATTAAAGATTTTAGTATTTTTTTAGATTTGTTGTGATGAATTGTATAGTGGAATATCCATGGTAGTTTACATATCTGTATTACTATTAGGAGTTCAATAAGTTTTCATTAAGGTGAGATAGGTTATAATGCCTCTTTCCTTCTCCTATTTCATCACCTTCGTAAATCCTTCAGTCTTATCCCAAGTTGTTCTTAAGGGGGTTTTAGGATATTTAGACACTTAGGAGTTAGTTAAGTTCAACTTTGTCTATTTTATCTTTAGTTGAAGTATGTTTTTTAGTGTGCCTTTTGGAATGTGCTTTTGTAGCTAACTAATCCAATGGTCACAATTATGTTCTAGACATAATATGATTCAACAGTTCATCTTCTCATCGATATTAACAAAATTTGATTTGTGGCTTAACACTCAATTAGTCCATGATCTCTATTTAAAGAGAATGGATGCTCATTTTCTTATGATCAAACGTTGATAAATGTTCATGTAATCTATTTTCTTTTTGCATTAATATATTTCCTCAAGGGGTTGTGTTCGCTTGGGTTGTGAAGTAATGTTTCCCTTTTTTAGGGGTTTAACCACATAAATATTGGTGTATTGATATTTGATCCGCATGTGTGAGAAGTTGCATTAATATGTTCAACCTATGTGGATGTAATTTTTTTTTTTAGTAATTACCTTCTCCATATATTACTTTAAAATCCCACCCAACAATAAAAAAATGTTGCTTCAATTATTTAAGGTTGCAAAGGATACATGTCATGGACCTTTGGCCCGGAATGAGGCATAAGAAAATAGATCTCTAGGAGAATTATAAAAAGACTTAATAGGGAAAAGTATCATTAGATAGATGTCAGTGTTGCTAGAAAAATCAAGAAGAAAGTGAAAAGTGTGATAGATAAAGATGCATAAAATCAAGAAAAGGTGGATGATCGATCTGGAGAACATTGTTGGATATGTGTTATATTCTTTGCACGAATAGAATTAGTGTCTATGTTGTGTTAGGCGTGAATGGGAGTAAGAGGGGGTGTTGCAGGGGGGCAGAGCCCCCCAAAAAAAAATTCCTCGATTTTTCATGTCCATTTTTGGGTAGTTTTTCGGCACATGGTTTTTCGTTGATGGTTTTCTATTTCTGGTTAAGTAATTAGGGTTGTTGACTAATCCAGGTCATTGAATTAGGGTTTTGGATGTCGCTGGCTCCTATATGTATATTTTATTGTAAACAATGTATGTGTGAATGAATATAGAAGATGTTGGTTTTCCCAGTTTGGGTTTCCAGGGGAAAACTATCTGTGTAATGTGTGTATTTTCCTTTGCATATTTTCTATTCTTTTATTGAAAATTTGTTTGTAATAAATCATTGTAGAAGGTTAAAATATACATTTGGTATCAGAGCAATTATTGGCTTCAGGGGGACACCTTTGTGGTCAGGGGTTTGGCTCGAAAACTCCCATCATTGAGTTTTCCCCATCAAGATGACAAAAGGGTGCCCTTTTTAATTTGTCGAAACCTGAGACATGAAAGCATATCAGATGTTCCTCGATTGAGTGGAGCCATTATGCCTATCTCCTTCCCTTAGGTTGATTCCTTTTTCAAATCAATGACCCAAATTATTAGTCGGTATTGATCAATAGTTAGTCTTGCCCACTCGCAACCAGGCTAGTCATGATTGTTTGAGATTGTCTCTTTGGTCTCTCCCATCGAGTTTTGAAACCCTATAGAACTCGGATTGTGATAATCCTTGTTACAGTGGGAGATATGTGGTATTGATACTTCAAGTGAAAAAAAATGGTGACCAATTCGAAAATAGAGATAGAGAAATTTAATGGAAAAAGTTATGAGTTCTGGAAGCTCAATATGAAAGATTTGTTGGTAGACAGACATCAGTGGATCACGGTGGATCTAGGTACTGCACCTACATGAACATTAGCAAATGACTGCAAAACCTTGGATCAAAAGGCAAAGAGCACAATCTAATTGTGTCTCTCATATTCAGTATTACTGAATGTTTCAGGGGAAGCTACAACCAAGGAGTTATGGAATAAGTTGGGGAACTTGTATCAGTCTAAGTCCCTGGTAAATAAACTATTCTTGTGGAAAAATATGTATAAACTGAGGATGAGAGATAGAGACTCGATGACAAATCATCTGAACACCTTCAATATTGTGGTAAGATAGTTTTATTTGTTGAGATTAAAATTTCAGATGAAGATAAGTGTATTAGTTTATTGTTCTCTTTACCAGACTCATGGGATAGTTTTGTTGTGGCCATAGGTAGTAATAGAACTGCCTTGAGTTTCAATGATGTGGTCTCATCCTTATTGTCAGAGGAGATGAGACGGAAGAACATGGAAGGATAGAGCACAGATGCATTATTTGGAAGAGGACGGTCCTAGGAAATAAATAGATCTAAGTCCTCAAGTTGGAGATCTAAGTCTAAGGGTAAATATAAATCTCCCAAAAAGTTTGTAAAGTTATGTTGGAGATGTGGGAAAGAATGGAACTTCAAGAAGCATTGTAGATCCAAAAGCATTGAGAAAGTGAAGGGATCTGAAGGTGCTCCCTCTACAGAAGAAAATAACTCCAAGGACGAAGTAGGGGATGTGTGCTTTGATTCTTCAAGAAAAAATGAAGATCATGAGGCATGGCTGGTTGACTCAGGTGCATCCTTTCATATGAATCCCCATAGGGAGTGGTTCTGTGAATATGAAAGTTATGATGGAGATAATGTTTTCCTAGGTGATGAATCGACATCCATAATCATAGGAAGAGGAAAAGTCAAGTTGAGGCTCGTATATGGAAGGATTAGAACACTTTCTGGTGTTCTGCACATCCTAGGATTAATGGGTTAATTCAATAATATATTCTAGTGGAAAGTTAGCAAACCTTAATTCACCACATCATAGGGGAAGGTCAAAAAGATATATAAACACATTTGTAAAAAATGTTGGACATAGTGTCATTGATGTATTTTCATTGATGTCAACAGTCGATGTCATTGATGTGATGATGAGTTGGCATGACGAATTGTCATTGATATCAATAGTACTCTATTAGCATATAATGGTTGGTGTCAAACAGTTGGACGATATGCAGAGATTAAAGCTCAGAAGAGATGGCGCGATGAAACTCAGTAGGTATGGTGCAATAAAATTCAGATCAAATCAAGACCGTTGATATGCATGCTCTAGATCAACGGCATGGATGAATTGCGGAAAGCGAAAGAAGAATTAAACAACTCGCTAGTTACAATTCCACAATCGGTCTAGATCGTCAGATCTCATAAACTCAAATATCGACGATTGTGTTTGACTCACCAACAACACACAACTTCAAATTGCGTAGTTTGGGTGATGGGATAAACCACACGCAAGTTATGGTTCCGCAATCCACATCGATCGTTGGATCACTTTAAGTGGAAGGATACGATAAACAAAGAAGAAGAGTCGTTGGATTTAAACCTAGGCAAAGCAACATCGCAGATAGATCGAGTTGTCGATCTAAGATCATGATCAACGAACAACATTCATTTCGGGTTAAAAGTTGTGAGGAGGTTACGCTTCGGGGAATCTCACTATGGAAGAATTTTGAAGTGGAGAAATCGAATTACCCAAAGTCCCGAAGGCTGAAATTCTGAAGTCACTCTCAATCGTCGATCTGAGATACAGTTCGGATAGTATTCTGACCATTAGATCAAGGAGATGAATATGTGTCACATTGGGAGATCTACGTCAGCAAGGACACGTGGCATAGTCAAATAATGACAAGTGTCAAGATGAAATTGTCATTTCAGGTACGTATAAATCATGAATCTAAGTGACATGTGGCAGCCACTCAGCCCGTGCCATGTCAACAAGTGATGTAACTCTGGGAGATTTACTTCAGGAGTTTCACCACCAATAAATGACATATGTCCCGAAGTCATGAAGCACGAAGTTGCGAAGCACTCAGGATTTGAGCCCCGGGTCATAGACCGAGGTCACAAGTGAGACAGGCCTAGGAAGAGGAGCTAGCACCCATTTCCTGGAATTCGTCGATTTGGAGGGAAGATTGGCCGCAGCATACAGTGAAAACACCCGAAGCCCGCATCTCCGAATCCCCCTTTTGGATGGGCGCCTGATCACAGTCGGAGGTCATATGAATATCTACAGAGACTGAAAGACGTGAAGTACGAAGTCATGGAGTAAATAGTGGTCATCCATCTCAATGCTTGATTAAGTCCTAGCCGTTGGATTAAGTAGTGAAAGGTTAAGTGTAAGGATCAAATCTGACCATTGATCTAGTTCCGCAAAATAAATATGAACTGTCTGATTTGTTCGGCGAAATCTGATTCTGAAGATTTGAAAGGTGAAGTCCCGAAGTCCCAACTATCGTCCATCTCATCAGGAGATTAAATTGTGACCATTGATTCTGATAAGTGTACAAGCGCTCGTTTGGCCTAACGCCTGGTCACCGTCGTTGGTCATATGGAATAAGAGATATAAAGGCAAAAGATAAAGCGTCACTTAAGTTGATAAGCTCATGGTTTTGCGTTATCAGTCACATGTAATGGTTTGAAGGAAGTGCCTCTGATGATCTCAGTTTATGAAATAATTGCAAAGATTCGGGATCAAGTTAGAAGATGAAATTGATCCATATCTGTGATCAATTTATGAAATGCCTCCACGATAAGAATGATAAAACTGTGATTATGGTTGAGTTAAATGAAGAGGTACGATGGTTAAAAACAAAGGGACACAGTGTATCACTCTCACACTGTTTTGAAGATTATATAAATGAGGAAGAGTGTTGAGAATAAAGTGTCTCTGCAGTCTGAATCAAAAGATATATATATCATAGAAGCAGAGAGAGATGCAATAAAGACTTGATACAAAAGTTTCTCCAGATTCAGAAAATAAGGGTGGTTGGATGGTGCAAGGGCAAGTTGGTGCCTACAGAGGGAGTTGGTGTTTCCTTGTCAGCTGTAGCTGACTAAACAAGGGTTTGAAGCCTCCTACCAGTTGGTGTTGGTGAACAAAGGTTGTGGGTGCATCCTGATCAGTTGGTGTTGATCGAAAAGGAAGAATATCTTCCTTCTATGTAACATGTAAAACAAATTTTGCAGTTAATAGAAAAGAGTTGGTGGTTTTCCCATTTGGGTTCCACGATAAATATTGTGTTAAAATTATGTTTTCATTAAAAAAAGGAAAATTGATATAATAATTGTGTCATTGATTCACCCCCCCCCTCTCATTGATAGGATCTGATCCTTCAAAAAAGGTGATGAAATTATATAATTAACCAAAAAAAAAAATGTTGAAAGGAGGTGTTTAGTGGATATCATCTTCCATGTCGTTAGTAATACATGGTAATACCATTGTCCAAAAAACTTGTAGGGAGACAAGATTGGGCCCAATGAGATGGAAAATTCCCTAAAACATGAGAAAAATTATAATTACTTATTTTTAATATTTAACAAAATAGACACATAAGGGCTTCTTTATTTGCTTATATCAAGAGAAAACTTCTAAATTTTTTTGTGGTAATTAGGGAATGACCAACATAAAAAAAAAACATAAATATTGGAAATGAGATGGAGCTTTGATTAGCATTTCTCTGTTGGAATTATTTACTAAATAGAAATAGAGGGTTATTTAAGGAGCATAATTTGATTTCGACCAATTGTAGAAGAGATTGAAGAATGACTTAAGAAGAATGAATTTTAAAAAAACAACAAGGGAGATTAAATGTGAAGGTATGGGAGAATCACAAAAGAGGGGGAAGATCGTTTTTAGAAGACAAAAACTAGAAACATTCACAAGGGCTACTAAAAGTCTAATTGGTAAAAGTTTGATCAATAAAGGCCACAAGCATGGAAGCCAATGGAAGTGACCAAGGGAAGGATGTTAGAAGTTAAATTTAATTTGACGGAGCCTCCAAATATTGTGGTATAATTGGATGTGGGGGAATGATAGAAACCAAAATGGCTAATGTTTAATAATATTGATAAAAAGTTTTGACAAAATGTTCTAATCTATTCAAGATAAATAACTCCTTATTTTATTTAATAATAGTTCATCGCCACCGACTTTGGAGCTTAGAAAGGTCCTAAAAAACAATTAAAATTTTAATTACAAGAAAAATATATTAGGAACCTAAGTATTTTGTTCCAAAAGCTAAAAGAAGATGACTAAAATGTTTCCAAAAATAAAGTTCTGACATCCTTTGGAAACAAATTGCAAATATACCTGCAAATTTAACATAAATATTGCTGCCAAGTTTAAACATATTTAGAAATGAGGAAAACAATGAATGAGAAGCTCTCCTTCAATTTGTAAAAAAGGACGATTTTGTGAAAAAGAGATTTGAATGAGGCATACAAAATCAAGATGGGTTCATTAACAACATTAGTGGTCTTTATGAGTTAAGTCATATGTGAGTAGTGAAGCAACATGAGGCATGGTGGTGGGAAGCTGACATCACAACACGAGGCTAGCAACACAACATCATCAACATGAAGATGGCATCACAACACGAGGCTGGAAACACATTATCAACACGAAGCTGGAATCACAGCACGAGGCTGGAAACACATCATCAACACAAAGTTGGCATCACAACACGAGGCTGCCAACACATCATTAGCATGAAGTTGGCATCACAACACGAGGTTGGCACATCATCATCCACATGAAGCTGGCATCACAACATGAGGCTGACACATCATCGTGAACATGAAGTTGGCATCACAACACAATGCTGGAAACACATCACTACTCCCCCTTTCGAGGAAGGTCCTTTCGGACTATACAAATATTATCTTGAAAGTGCTCAAACTTTACATGAGATAGAGGATTGGTCAACACATCAACAACCTGTTCATTCGTGCTAACATATTGGAGCTTTATGGATCCTCTCTGCACCATATCACAGATGTAATGATATCATATCTCTACGTGTTTTGACTTGTCATGGAACACAGGGTTCTCTATCATCATTATGCAACTTTGGTTAGCACATAGGATCATGGTTGCTTCCATCTCTAGATCGAATAGACCTGTCAACTACTTCCGAAGCCATATGGCTTCACAACAGACAGAACATGCAACAATGTATTATGCTTCTGTTGTGATGAGAGCAATGCTTGATTGCTTCCTACTCTGCCATGAGATCATCGCTGACCCCAGACTGAAACAACATCTCGAAGTGCTCTTTCTGTCAGAGACACTTCCGACCCAATCTGAATCAGTATAGCCCCTCAGTCTGAAGTCATGATCTCCATCATAACTGAGACCACAATCTATTGTACCCTTAAGGTACCTCATCACATGTTTTTCAGCAACCAGGTGAACATGTTTGGGTTGTACTAGAAATTGACTCAAGGTGTTCACAACAAAACATACATATGGCCTGGTGTTCGTCAGATACATCAACGATCCAATGACCTGTCTGTACAACGAAGCATCAATCAATTATGACAAGGTGTCAACCAGGAGCTTCAACTTTGTTTCCATGGGTGTATTCATGGACTTGCACTCCAACATATCAAATCTCTTCAGTATTTCAATTGCATACTTCCCTTGGTTAAGGAAGATCCTCTCTGGGCTCTACTAGAACTCAAGACCTAAGAAATAGTGCATTAGGCCAAGGTATTTCATCTCAAATTCTGCAGCGAGCTTCTTCTTACATTCAGTGATGAAATTTTCTTCTCCAGTTAAGAATAAGTCATCCACATACATCAGAAATATAACAAGCTCATCATTCATAACATTGAAGTAAAGGTTAGAATCAACTTTACTCTTGGTAAATCCCAAGCTCGTCAGAAAACTGTCAATCCTTCCATACCAAGCTCTAGGATCTTGCTTCAATCTGTACAAAGCCTTCTTCAACTTGAAGACATGAGTCTTTCTATCTTCAACTTCAAATCCTTGAGGTTGTTCTATATACACTTCTTCTTCAATGACACCATTCAAGAAGGCAGTTTTTATGTCCATCCAGTGTAACTTCCACTTCATCTTAGTTGCAAGGGATTTGATGGTTCTGATTGAAGTGTATCTGGCTATATGAGCAAACATCTCTTCATAATCAATGCCTTCCTTTTGAGAAAATCCGCGAGCAACAAACCTTGTTTTATATTTCTCAATACTTCCATCAGCAACATGTTTTATTTTGAAAAACCATTTGGAAGATACCACATCCACGATTGATTAAGGGAACTATTTCCATACATCATTCTTTATGATAGATAGGTATTCTTCTATCAGCTAGAATCTTCCTATTCTTTCTTATGAATGGATTCTTCAAGTGAGTAGGCTCATTCTCTAAGAGATCACACACATCAAAGCCATATATAACTGGAGAATGGATTTGGTTTTCTTCACTTTGTCTACCAAATTGGATTTCCTTTGGGGACACCATACTTTTCTCCATATTAGACCAAGTTCCCCTTGCTTTCGGGGCTGTGGATTTTATATAGCAATGGGAGGGCCGACATTTGGGAGGTTCTTGAGATTCCATCATATCATGATTAATACAAGAGGAATCTCCTCATCAGGGAAGCTATGAGTTCCCTCAGTTACGTAACTCTGGGGGCTACAAGTTCCTCTTCATATAGTTCTTCAATACGACACATCTTCTTGATTTCTTGAGTGTTGCATCTTCATCGAAGGTTACATATCCATTGATATCAATATGATGGTAACTTTGACCTCGGCTTCGAAGGCCTTGTGAGACCTCGATCCAACAAATATTCCCTTCTTTCCCTAAGGGTCGAGGTTGGTTCTCTTCTCTTTTGGAAAATGTACAAATATTAGGTAGCAAAATATTTGGAGATGGCTTACTTCGGCCTAACTCCGGTATCTCTGCCGAGGTGTCTTGATCCCAAGTGCGCTATGGGACAATTTGTTTTGTACTTAAACTGTTGCTTTTGCTTCTTCTGCCCATAGAGGTACATTGGAGGATCTTGATCATGGATCATGAAGCGCATTCCTTTGTTTTTCATTATGGGTATGTTATTTCTTCTGCTACACCATTTTGTTGAGGATTGTAGGGAATTGAATTTGGGCTCCCTCTTGATCCGACATCTTTGCAAAAACTGCAAACTCTTTTGAAGTGTCTGTTCTCCTCCATTATGCGGCTTTGAGTATCTTGTCTTTTTCGAGGAAAGATTCTCTATCAAGGCTTTTGAATTCAGCAGATTTTCCGAACATTTCATCTTTTGATTTCAAAGTAAACCCAGGGTTTTCACGAGAATAGTCATCAATAAAAGATACATAGTATACGCACCCACTAATGGAGGATGATGGCATTGGGCCACACACATTTGAATGTATGAGTTCCAATGCTCCTTTTGATTTGTTGTCCCTCTTTGGAAGGGTTCTTGATGTTCTTTTCCTTGTGTATACCCATTGCTGTCATGGTCAACCCAGGTTCTAGTAGACGCATTGTGCGCCTTGTACAGGTGATAGCATTTTTGTTGATGTGAGCTAATCTTCAATGCCAAATTTCACATGGATTCTGCTCAATGGAGTGGGTCGTAGTGCGCTTCTGAGTGATCCTTTAGCTATACAAGCCACCTTCTTCTTTTCTAATAACAATTGCTTCTTCCATGGTTTTCTTTGGCCAACATAAGGACTTCTCCATCTATGAAGGAAACTCTTAAGCCTTTATTTTCTAAAGCTTATATGGAGATTAGGTTTTTTTTGTCAAACCTGGTACATAGGTACATCCTTCATCTTCATTGGGGTCCACGAATTAAGCTTGTAATTTGATTCTCCTACTCCCTTGACGGGTATTGATAATCATCTCAAGTAACTTTATGAGAAAACTTCTTTAGAAGGAAGAGAGAATGTATCTTTGACATGTCATGTGCCTGGAAGTACCACTATCAATGAAGAGCCGAAGTGTCCTGCTTGGGGTGATCGCGATCTGAGGAAGGGAATTAACCATGAATGCGCAATCTGTTCTTTATAATCTTTGTGGGTGGCTCTTCATCTTCAACAGCATGGGCATGATGCCTCTTGTTTTTCTTGTATTCTTCTCGTCTATCTAGACAATGTTTCTAATATGTCCCATCTTGTCACAATGTTGCCATTGGTAGGATGATAAATCTTTTCTCTTCTTTGTCCTTTCTAAACTACGGAATCTCCTTGGTTGAGATTATTTATGTGCGGGAATTTGTTTGGGGGTGAGACTCCTTATGAGTTTCTTAATGGAAGTAAGACTTCTTTCTTCCTCCATTAGTGTGAGTAATATCTAGGGCTTGATCTTCATCTCTTCCTAGTAAAGCTTCCTTGCATTGTTCTTTGATTCTTCTTGAGCACATTCTTCCTAGAGACTGTCCAAATTTGGATTTTGTCTTTTGGCACAAATAGTTTGGATGAATGAATCCCAAGGTCTTGTGAGACCATTAAGGTTCATCATTATAAGTTCATCTTCATCCTATAGTATCCTCAGTTGTTTCTAGTTGTTCTTTGAATTGTGATATTCAGAAGAAATTACAATTGTTTCTCCTTTACGCATCCTTGTATTCTTGAGTTGGATCCTTAAGATTCATCTTCGATTTATGTTCTTTCCTTCATATAATCAGTTTAGGGTATCAAACATTTATTTTGTAGTCTTCTTTGAAGACGCGAGGAATCAAGTGATCTTGATAGAATCTGTAATGATTATTTTGGCCCCAAGCGTATATTTCCAGTGTTTGCTTTAGTTGCAGCATCGGTAGGTTCCGGTACATCTTATTTAATGAAATTTGCTAGGTCATTATCTTCAAGAATGAGTCCAATCCCCTGCCTACTTCCAGGCATGAAATTTTCCACACCTTCTGAAAGCTTGTCAACAATCTTTAGTGCTTGCAAACATCTTTTTACAGGAGCTAGGAAAATGATAAAATGAAAATGCTTAATTGAATTTTAAACTTACGAGAGGAGGTGCGGCGGTAACTTTGGGTAATACGTTAGATTTCGAGAGAAAATCCATGAGCTTGACCGGTGGATTTTTGAGCAGTGCTTATGGTTTTCAGTACTTGGTTTCCCTGGGCGATACGGTTTCACGGTAGCAGTGCTGACTAGGGTTTCTTTTTTTGGGAGTTCTATCCATTGAAAAGGTGTGCTGAAGGTGCAAAAGAGTTCCTTGGGCTAGGGCACACTTTTCTAGATGACTTGGGTTGAAATTCCTCTTCAATAAAAACCTATTTTTCTTATATGATATGATGGCGTTTTCTTTCGTGAAAGATGCTCTCTTTGGCTTAGCTCTGATTCCATGTTATAGTTTAAACTATTATTAGGTTTCTTTTCAATTTACTAGATAACCATAGCACTTGGATCGAGGAAACACAATCACAAAGAGACACATCATCATTTATCTTGGGAAACCTCATCAGGGAAAACCCAGCAAAAACTTCCTTAATATAGATAGCCAATACAATGCCAAGACAATGAATAGCAAACACTATAGAGAATATATTCTCCCAAGTAATGCCTCTATCTTCCTCCTTCTCAAAGCCCCGAGGAACTCACAACTTGATATGCTGTGGATGATCAAATGAGTGAGTGAACAAATGGGTGGCTTTAGCCTATTTATACAAACTGACAAGTCTTGAAAGGAGGTGTCTCTCTTCTTGTGGTAACTTCTTTGGGTGGTTAACGAACTAGCACTTCCATTTCCTGGGGGGGCAACTTATTTAATTTCATATTACAATTAGGGTTTGACCAATCCGTGGAAGGGAATTTGGTCAATTTAATGCTCGACATGATTAATCCACCAAAGGGGATTGATCAAATGAATAAATCAATATAATAAATAGAATACTCTTTCGCGGTTAGAATATTTTCAACAAATCCCATCTTTTCTTGCCCCACTAAAACCACCGAAGGATTAGAACTTGGCTTAATATGGCCCATGTCCAACAATTCTTTAATAACCTTCTCAATTTCATCCTCGAATTTATTTGGATGTCTGTAGAGAGTAGTGATCATAGGTTTTTCTCCCTCTTCCAACTCTATAATATGCCCAAACTGTCGGTGGAAGAAGCTATCTGTGGTGGAATAAAAACCTTCTTGTGTGCAGAATTGTGCAGCTGTAATGCCATGTTAGAAAGGTAATGAGGATGTTCCTCCTTGTCCACTTGAGACCAGTAATCAATTCTGTTGCGTATACGATTTCCTCTTATATAGAGATGACATCCATAAATACGATGACAAAAGCTTTTGGGCTGCATTACCTGTCATTCCCTTCAAGGTGACTCTTTTTCCATTCTCCCCATTTGAGGTAATATCTCCATATTTTTGGCCAGTTTGTGGGTGATGGTGTTGAGAACTGGCCTCCAATATCCATTAGTTTCGAATTGGGTCCATCACGCATGTAAAATTCTTGAAATGCTAAGTCATATCACCCAATATATATATATATATGGGGTTCGAGCACGGAATCTTGCATCGGAAATAAATGTTCGCTACTTTACCTCCTGCAATCCTTCAAAGCATCTTGTAGGGATGTGCCTCCTTTTCTGGGCGGATCAATGAAATTATGTGAGCTCCTCTAAGGACATGATGACGCTGACACTCCCCTCATCCTAAAATTACTATATTTTGGGACTCCACTGATAGATGCAATGGTGATCTTCTTTGTTGTTGAGTCAAATCGCGTATCTCCTCCCTTGCCTTAAGTATTACCTGTCGCGCTGGGATTGGTTGCTTCTATATTTTGTATGTGGCCCATCTCCTCTTCATCCTCATCATCTAAAATTGCCTCAATGTAGGCGGTGCCCTTCCCCGCGCGCTTGTTGTGTCACGGTTCCCAGGTTCCTTGCTTACATGTGGCTAGTTGGTTCCTCCTCAATTCTCTCTATAAATCATCCATACTCCACCGCCTCTATCCATTCCCCTTTGATCCTTGATGGGTGAAGGAATATATATCTTGTAACTTATCCCAAAGTTATCTTGTTGATGAACATTTACCAACATTTCTCTTACCAGATTAGGTAAACCTTCGGATGAAATCTTGCTGTTACTACATTCTTCTTCTATAGGGTTCTTCTTAGATGCGGTCTTTCCCTTTGAACTATTATATCGCCCATTGCACCATGCGAAATACTTTCATCCTTAGCAGTCACATCTTCTACTTAAAACCATTGACCATTAGCGGTAGTGCGCATTCTCGAGAATAATGCATATCCTCCTTCAGTGAGTTGTTTCTGAAGGAACTGCTCGATACTGTTTGGATTACTAAGGGGGTGGGGATGAATCGATAATAGAACAATCGTCCTTTTTAACCATATAATCCAAGCATATCTGATTGCATCATTATCAATCAATAAGCGCAAAGTAAATAAGCAATGAACAAATGAACAATCATACACATACCCGGTACACCACCGATTATTTTGCGTGGAAACCAGTGCCATCTTATATGTCTTTGAAGAATTACATCCATTGGACGGAGGCTTTGCCAACTTCCTTTTTTTCCAGTTACAATTTGAAGTAGCAAATCCAACCCTAGTTTCGGGGCTTCTAACTTGAGAGATCTCCAACTCATTCGGATTTCACAACGGAAGGGGCTACAACCCGCTGGCGTTCTCTGGCTGTAAAGAAAGCTGGAAGGTGTTTCTATGCATAATCCTTGCCCCATCAACCAGACCTGAAGTATATATTGGGTATGGAACCATTGTCACACTATCTTCATGATTATGGATTTGTAAACATGTACCAATAAATACGAACCAGCATCGGCGCAACATCAACGCCAATGATTTGTACCATAAACCATCAGCAGCCACCAACTTATTCCGTGCAACCAACCATGTACTTCAGAGTATCGCAATCTATTATTGTCAAGTATAATAAACTATGTATCAATAATAACAACATCATCAGCTACACCCTCGCTGCAATTCTATTCTTCGCGCTAAATAAGCGTACCCAACTTGTACCTCAACCAAAATCCTCATCAATTTGTATGATCACATGGTATTAATATGATCTACGTAAAATATTATAACTTTAAAAACCAAAGGGACAGCATTTTCATCAAATGTTTCTTTAGTTTCCCAAGACTATTTTTGGATTAGTCAAAAAACCATAACTTGAAATAATAACTTTGCGCCTATAGCTGAATAAATATGAAACTTATACTACATGTTCTTTAGTGTGTTTTATAGAATTCTATCCGGTGTCCACTTGGGAACCTCGAAATGAGTTATGATAAAAATGGAACACCTTGTTGGATTACGTATCTTGAGCTACTTAGAAACGTTCCGTATGAATATTTGAATTGATCTGAAGCTACATTGCACAACATGCTACCTAAAATTCTTGCTCTAACCATCACATCACGATATTATGCGGGTGCGGTCTGTTATGAAAAGGATTGACATTTTCATAGGAACACTGTTTTGACTAGTTGGGACTAACCACAAATAACTTGTTTCCTCTGACGTGTAACTCCAAGAAATGGCGACTACAAAGCTGAATAATTTATTACTACGAATACTTGGATATGTTTCCTAAATAGCATATTGTTCGCGGTCCCGAATTATTCTAGAAAACAATTATTGCGAAAATGGTGAGATGACAGAAAACACATACCTTAGAAAACATCATCAAAGAATTTATCCTTCCTTGAATTTCGACCTTTTTTATTTCTTTCTAGGAAATTAGGCTTAGATATCATTTGGTTACCTGATTTACCACTGGGTATTCAATATGCTCAAGTGTGTCTAAAATGGAAATTACTTGCCTCTTATTTATACTCTCCAAGTAGCACCAAAACATATTCTAGGTCACTTTGCCCACTTTCCTTATTTTAGGGTTAACCATACTCATTTCTCAATTAAATTTATTATTGAAATAATTTATTTTTCTTCACTGGAATTATAGTACACTCATCACTTCACTTTATTTACCTTCAAATCTTAAACCACTTTGACTACTTTGACCTCTTGGGGCTTCTAGATGACTTATAAGGGTCCTCCAACAAATGAAGACCATATCTCGTAAGTGAGGTTATGTGACATTACACATACCACCAATGGAATGACATGTACTATCCATATAGAATAAGTACCTTGAAATATAGCAAAAATCATATCGATATCCGTCAAACAAACTTGGGTCAATTATTTGAACTTCGGTTCTCCAACTTCCATGGTCATAACTCTCTAGCGTAAGGAGTTATATGGCGTTCTATACGGAAGTATGGCATGAAAACACTATCAATATAGGATGGTTTCCACGACAAATTACTTCATTCATCTCAAGGTATTACAATTAAACATGGGTTCTCTTACTCCCATAAGCGTCTTCAGAGTGAGGGCTTCACCATAATGGGATCACTTTGGAGTTCATCATATTTGCTTCTTATCAGCTGCGACGAGAAAATATGGAGTCATATTTACATCAAAACTTGTGTCCATTACCCAAAAAAAATTTCTACCGAGCTTTCTTCAAGGGTTGACATCAATGACATTTGTAGCAATCAACATCTTCATCATCATCATCTAAAATTGTCTCAATGTAGTGAACCTTGCCCTTTCCCATGCATTTATGTCCTGGTTCCCAAGGTTCCTTACATGTGAAGCATAGTTGCTTCCTCTCAACCCTTTCCCATGCATTTGTGTCCTGGTTCCCAAGGTTCCTTACATGTGAAGCATAGTTGCTTCCTCCTCAATTCTCTCCTAGAAACCTCACCCATCCTCCCCTTGCCTCTATCCATTCCCCTTTTATCCTTTTCCTCTTGATTTATTGGAGGTCTTGGAGTGAATTTGGCTTTAGTTGTTGATTCCATCAAGTCCCTTGTCCTCCATATGTCATCTTGTAAGTTGGGGGGATTAAAAGCCTTAACCCAACCACGTAAGGGTTCCAACAACCCTTTAGTGAAAAACATCAACAATCTAGCTGGTGAGATATGAAGTACCATTACGGCTACCCTCTGGAGCTCCTTAATATAACTCTCTAGTGACCCTATTTTCTTGAGTTGCATGAGCTACCTGAAGTGTATCTCACGATCTCCCCGATAAAACTTGTCAATAAGCCTCTGGGTGAACTCTAGATAAGATGTGATTTGGTTGTGCCCCAAGATGTTCATGCCATGATACCACCAGTCATGTGATTTTCCCTCCAAATAGATAGTGGTAAATTTTATAGCATCCATTTCCCTCATGGGGTTAAGCTATAGATAAGCATCCAATTTTTGCACCCAAGCCTGCGCAGTAGATCTAGCTAACCCATCAAAGGTTGGTATCTCCATCGTCCCTACCTTGCGCTCCAACTCATGATTGCTCCTCTGATATTTTCTAGGCATACCCGTATATTTGATGCCACAATACTGATTCAATGTAACCTATCTCTTGAAGCCTGCACTCAAAGTTGCATACTCCCTAGAATACTCCTCAAAGTTGTCTTCAACTTCTGGAAGGAAGTTGTCATGTTGTTGAGTTTCCAGGAAAGTGGGCATATAAGGTCCAGGAGTAGCTCTACTATGTGTTGGCACTCTGGAAGGTCCTCCTCCAAAGCTTCGTCCCTCTATATGGTAATGAGAATCTTGTTCATGGTGATGTCTAGTTCCCCCTTGAGAACTACTAGCTTCCATGTTCACATTATTGTTTGGTCGATCACTACCATGGTTCATCTGCATAAGGAGAAGTGCAATCTTCTCCTAGCTAGCATTCAGCATCTCCAAGGTCTCTCTCATATCAACCTGGTTGCATGTGCATTGTCTCCTAGGTCTCTTGTAAATGGTGTTGAAGGGTGAATTGTGTGTTGTCTATGGAGTTCTTCAACTCCTTTGTTATACTTGCTAACACATGTGGCTCACTATCATCACCTGATCCTTCCATTTATGCCTCTGGTTCCCCTGTCCATCTCTTGCGCCTTCCCATATAGATACCACTAAACGTTTGCATGCGCAAATCCCCACAAGCTGGGATTTAACACTCTGATACCATTATAATGTTCCCAAGTTGTTTCTTGCTTGAAAACTTAGGTTTTTCACTGAGTTTTTTGCTTCTTGTTTATTTGTTTTGCAGGTCTACCTTCCATATTTGTGCTAGAAGGGTTTGGTGAAGTTTTATAGTGTGTAAATGATAAAATTATGACAACATTCACATCCAAAGGAGATTTTATAGTCATAAAATTTATCCCAAGATGTCAAAAGATAAGCATATCCCATTGTTATTATTCATGTTATTTTTATTTTTCTTTTATTCATACGCATGCACACATAGGCTACACATAAGAGGAATGGGAAGGTCGAGAAAGCAAACATAATCAACCTACAACCAATCAACCCTTATGTTATTAAAGGGGACACTACCTCTATAGACACCCATATTAGCATAATGATCATGGTATATTGAGGCTCACATATTGTCGCAGAACAATCCCGACAACCAATATGGGATAGGGGTAAAATGAAATTTTTGTAATGTTCCCAAACGGTTTCTTGCTTGGAAACTTAGGTTTTTCACTAAGTTTCTTGCTTGTTGTTTATTTGTTTTGCAGGTCTACCTTAAAGATTTGCGCTAGAAGGGTTTGGTGAAGTTTTATGGTGTGTAAATGATAAAAGTATGACAACATTCCCATCCAATAGAAAAATAAAAGAGATATAACGCAATGAAATAGAAAAAACTGCAGATCTGACCTTTATTTAGATAATAAGAAGATCCTGATACAATATATCTGTAGATCTAGATAGATACAAGAAGAATAACCAAGATGGAATGAATGTTGCTCCAACAAGCTCAAACATTGAAGAGAAGAGCCTCCAAAAGAATCACAAACTCATGAAGAAGGGAACAAGATCAATTTATTTCCCTTCAATAGTTGGATCTCCTCTCCCTGGCTGAGTTGCATACTTTCCTTTAGGTCGTAGTTCACCTATATTTCAACCCTCCTCCTCTAGGAATCCAAACCACTCCAAAAGCATTAGAATAGTAGATCAGGGGAAGATAAACCCCTTGGCTAGGTCTTTTGTCGAATGGAGGTGTTTTGATGCCTCAAATGAACATATCCTCTTTTTGTAATGCGCCCTCCTCCTCTAGAAATCATGCCAAGCTCCCAATAAAATATCTATCAAGGAAACCTCCTCCAAAATAAGCTAGGAAATGCGCCCTAGGCCCAACAACCAAATCCCAATAGGTTTTATCCTCCAGAACTTCCTCCTTTTTTCCAAATCGAATATATCTTCCTCCACAAGTGTGCCCTCCTATTGGAAAACCCCCACTAGTGTGCATTATCCTTCTCCTGCTCTATAGAACCAACCTGTAGCTGAATATAATCGTGAGGGAGGGATTTTCCACCTCCGTGACCAAGCTTAGACCAGGAAAGGTGGAATCTTTCACCACCAAGTTGATCTCTAGTGTTTGTTCTCCCAAAACCCTCAAAATGTCCTTAGCTCAAGAGCTCAAGATGCAAAAGTGAAAATTACAAGAATGAAGAGTGAGGCGCCCTCCTTTTCCTTTATACCTATGATCTAATTCTCACTTGAGTTAATTGACTACCTTCTAAGGTTATCTCCTTTCTTTTCTTCATGTGTCATTTTTCCACTTATTTCACCTTTTCCCAATGTCGCTTTTAAATTAGAACATTATGCTTAAGTGAACACTTTGGAGCCTCTTTAGTCCCATTTCCCATTAGACTATAGTCTAGTGGGGACATCTAGACTACTAAGTCATATGTGAGTAGTGAAGCAACATGAGGCATGGTGGTGGGAAAAGGACACTAAAAATAAGAATAGGTGACTTAATATATCAAGTGTAGTTACAATGGAGTTTATGGTCATAGTAGAGGAAGCTTAAGGTTGGGTATTGAAGAATAATAATCATCAATACACCTATCTATGGCATCTTGTAATAAATTCTTTGAATATAAAATTGTAATGTCCCACGCCTCTTGATAAGAGGATTACAAATACTTTGTAGTCTAGATGACTTTCCTGTAGGTCGTGGTTCACCTTTCCTAGAGGAGGAGGGTCGATTGTCCCTATACAGTTTCAGTTGACTTCCATTGATCAGTCCTCTCAGTTATGTGTCTCTCAAATCTTTCAGTTGTACAACTCCCCCATCTGTGACAGTCTTAACTTCATATGTCCCCAACCAATGCATTCTAAATTTCCCTAGATGTTGAAGAAATTTATTGTCATAAAGCAAGACTAGATCTCTCTCTTTGAAACTCTTCCTCTTGATATGTTTGTCATGCCAATATTTGTCTCTTGCTTCCTATACCTCTTGGTGAAATCCTGCCAGAATCCTATCTTCTTCCATCTCCATTAGTTGATTGAATATTTCCTTTACTGCGCCTCTTTATGTCATGTTGGTAATTGTTGCTACGCACAGACTAGGCACCAAAAATTCTAATGGTACTACTGCTTCCTTCCCATACACCAATCTGAATGGTGTTTGTCCTGTCATCTTTTTACATGTAATCTTGTATGCCCATAGCACTGTTGGTATCTTCAAATCCCAATCATCCATGTTGACATTACAGATCTTTGTCAGAGCATTCTCCAAGATCTTATTGAAGGCTTCTACTATTCCATTTGTTTGAGGATGGTATGGTGTACTCTTCTGATGATAGACTTCAAATTGCTTAGTCATGGCCTTGATAGTACTGTTGATAAATTGAGTACCTTGATCACTCATCAAAATCCTTGGACAACCAAATCTAGTGATCACATGCTCAAACAAGAAGTTTGTTGTTGTCGATGCACTACAATATTTGACCGGTGATGCTTCTGCCCATCTTGATAAGTATTATGTCGCAGTAATAATATATCTCGCTACTGACTTTTTTTCTGGTGGGTGGATTGGCCCCATAAAGTCTATTTCTCATTTTTCAAATACCTGCAAAGTTACTTATGGTCTTAGGGGCATCTCATCCCTTCTATTTGGTTTACCAACCCTCTGATAGACATCACATCTCTAGCAATATTCCTTAGCATCTCAGTGAATTTTTGGCCACCATAGTCCTGCACTCAAAACCTTTTGCGAGGTAGTTTTTCCTACATAATTTCCTCCAACTATTCCCTCATGAGCTTCTGCCAAAATCCTAGGCATTTCATGTTCTAGTATGAATCTTCTCAAAATGTTGTTGGTGTCCATCTTGTATAAATGGCCTACAATCAGTTGATAGTCTGTAGCTCTGACTACCATATTTTTCTTTTGTGCAGTGTTAAAATCTCGTGGCGCGATTCTTGTACTCAAGTATTCAATAATATCAACAAAGTATTTGTCGACTATTTGGACTGAAAATAACTACGCATCGGGGAAGTTGTCTTACAAGTTGGTAGGTTCTTCTCCATTCCTTACCCTTGATAGGTGATCAGGTCCTACATTTAGCTTCCTTGGTTTGACTATCACTTCAAAGTCATATTCTTGAAATAACAGTAGTCATCTACAGATCCTCCCCCCTAACACTGACTTGTTGACTAGGTAATTGAGGGCTGAATGATTTGTGAACATCTTAAAGTGTTTTCCCAGTAAGTAATGTGTGAACTTCTGAAGTGCATAGACCATAGCTAGGCCTTCTCTTTCTGTAGTATTGTAGTTATGCTCTGATTTTGACAGTTTTTTGCTTGCAAATGCTATAGGATGATCCAAATCCCCTGCTCTTGGTCGCGCCAGAATTTCTCCAAGTGTTATAGTTGATCCATCTACATGCACATGGAATGTCTTTTCCCAATCTGGGAATACTAGGATAGGTGTTGTTACCATCTTTTCTTTTAAGGTGTCCAAACCTTGTTGACAATCCTCATTCCACTAGAATTTAGTATCCTTCTTTAACAACTTCTCCATTGGCATAGTTATCGGCGCATACCCTTTTATAAATTTTCTGTAGTAGCATGTATGTCCCAATGTTTCTCTAAAACGGTGCACTGATTTTGGTGGTGGTAAATTAACAATGATTGCAAGCCTTGTTTGCACACTATGTATCCCAACAACATCCAAAAGGTGTCCCAAAGATGCACTTCTTGATATTCAATGATATTTGACACTGCTTGCATCTTTTAAACATCAGCCTTAACACTTCCACATGATATTTTAGTAGGTTGTATACAGTTCAATCATCTAGATATACTTTTAAAAACTAATGTATGAACTCCTTAAAGGAAACTGTTATTACCCTTGAAAATATAGTTGGTGCATTCTTCAGCCCAAAAGGCATGACTTTGTACTAGTAGGATCTTCATTCTATGGAAAAAGTAGTCTTGTACATGTCTTTTGGAGCTATCTTGATCTGATGGTAACCTAAGAATCCATCTATAAATGAGTATGCCTCCTATCTGGCCTCCCGCATTCTCTAATACTTCATCTGTGAAAGGGGTGGGAAAAGGGTCATGTAGGAAAGCATCATTCAGTTTCCCCAGGTCTACATAAATCCTTATACCCCCTTGTTTATTTTCTTGCACTACAATAGGGCTTATCCATTCAGATTCTTCTACTGGTTCTATAATTCCAACTTCTAACATTCTATCAATTTAAGATTTCACTTTCTGCTTATATATTGGATTCGTTCTATAAGGTATCTGTCTGACAGACCTAGCCTCAGGTTTGAGAGGTATCTTCATCTCTCCTAGCTCTCTTGTTATGAATTTCATCTCTGTAAATGTTGTTGGGAATAGGTCATTGTACTCGTGCACTAACTATGTTATTATTTCCACTATTTTTTCATCCCAATAGTCTCCAATACTTTCCATTTTAGGTTTATCTGTTGTCCCAATATTATCTTTCTTCACTTTGATAGGTGCAGCAAATACTTTTGATTCCAAAGATGGACCTTCCACCTCTCTTTCACCTTCAACTTCTGTAATATGGATGTTGTGCGGGTCATCTTCCTCTGGTGCTTCTTCTTCCACATGATAGCATGACAATAGTTCTTTCAGTATTTGTTTGTTCTTTTGTTGATACTCTATCATGAGTTCCACCTCTGTTTCATCAATAAATATCACCCCTCTTATTTGTTTGAGTGTTGAGTCAATGTTGGGGTTCTCATGTTCGAATGAGAAGGTTACTATAAAATTATGTTGTAATGTTGTCCATTCTGCAGTGCCTCTGCGCAGTTCCTGGTCTACATACCAGTTTTCTGGAATTCCTTCCAAGGTATGGATGAAGTAACGAGGCCATTCCTCTAGTGGTGTCATCCTCCATAGTGCTTTTCATTTCTCCAATTGTTCTACTGGTATCTCCTACCCATCATATCTATGCATCTTAATGCTCCCCTGCTCTACATCGAATCTAATGCACAATAATCGCTTACATTAATATCAATCCTTAACTCTTTCTTTGTGTGCATCCCACCATCTTGCAGGTGTTTTTTTGAGTGCATTGTCCAGGGCTAAGAGCCTCTGATTATCTAACACTTCATCTTCGTATCTTGTTAGAAATTCTTCTAATTCATTCACCCCATGAAAACTGGGAGGTTCTCTTATCTCTATACCCACCCATCTTACTACGCAGTCTATTCTTGCACACCTTCGTGTGGAGACTTCATGTAATCTCTGTTGCCAATTCTCCAAGCCTGTATCTGAGTCAAAAGCACATGATGTGATGCTCCTCCAGCTGAGTACTCCATCTGTAGTTGGGTTGACATAATCTTCTTCACGCGCGGTGGTTTTGTATAACTGTTTGATTTCCTCTGGATCTAAGAAAGTGGGTTCTACAAACGTTTCTCCTTAAGATGGATCTAATGGCGCAATGACTTTGTATTCTCCTGATTCGAATGTCATCTTCCTTGTCTTCAAGTTGATTATGGACCGATTATCAAATGCTCAATCCAGGCCAAGCAATGTTGGATAGGGTGTTGTGCCATCCACTATTTCTATCACTTCAAAGTCTACCTTAGTGCGCACTCCATCCAGATCTATTGTCACACCCTTAAGCCTTCCATTTGGTAGAAATTTGTGTTGGTTTTCTAGATTCAATTGGAAAGGTGAATAGCCTAGTGTGGGCTCTCCCATACACTGCCATGTCTTCTTGGGTAACAAATTTACATCGTAGCCTAAATCCAATATGATATCCCCCATACTGAAATCTCCAATGTTAACATTCCATCTAAATCCCCTGCTTGTCCTCCTTATATGGAGGTGATTGGCTGTTTTCTGTTCTAACTTCCCCCCAAACTCTGTGTTACATTTTTCTAACATATTTTGCAAAATTTTCACAGATGATTTGTCATTTAGTAGCTTAACACAGAATTGCAGAAAATTATTTATGGTACTTACTTGTGCTATAGGTGGTACTTCACTGGTGTGGTCCATTGATAAGGGCATCTCGTACATTGGTATGTTCTGATTATGTTGCACGGTTGATGTAGATACAACATCTTACTTGAGGAACTCATGTCTTGCCTCCTTGAATATTTGTTTTTTCCCCGCATCAAACAGCTTTTGTGGTTCAATATTCCTCTTCACTCATTGGTGTTGCACCGACTCATGTCTTACTGCGTCAGTTCCTATCTTAACACCTCCTCGTATGAATATGTTGATATTTCTTCCATCATACCTTGCCTCTGCATAAATCCATTGGACATTATGATCGTTTTGATTATGCTTTTCTTGAATTTTGCCCAATAATGTTGGACAATCCTCTGTATCATGGTTTGTTGCGCGACAGTACATGAATGTCATAGGTGGAAGTGAGCATTCTCTTGCATAGTGTCCTAGATGTTGGAAGTTGTGGCACACTACTGGACCTCTGCCTCTTCCAAATCCTCCTCTACCTCGTCCTCCACCTCTGTATCCTCCTTGATTTGCTCGTGGTACATTGTACTAAGGCACCTAATTATATTGCGTGGGGTTATACTGTGACTATGCGTTATTATACTGAGGTTGTGCAATGTTGTATTGCTACTGCGCAATGTTGTATGGAGATGGTACCTAGTTAAACTAAGGTGCATCTTTCCCTTTCATCATTTCTTTCTGCACCCTATAGGTGTCTAACGTTCTTTCCCGCATCAAGTGAATATTTTGAGGTCCTATCAAGCTTGCCAACTGAGTTTGTCTTTGACCACGGATTGGCTCTAAGTTTCAACTGTTATGTAAATGTTTTGTTGTTGTTTTAGGACAGCCAGTAGCTCAGGAACTTCTTGCTGATTTGTTATGGTTGTACTTGCAATTTTAGGTGCTCTAGCATGTAGTTTTAGTAACTATACGTTAGCACATGCATACTAAAATAAATACAACACACCTAATGATATTTACAGCTAAAAATAAGCATATCTAAAAGACTAACACACATCATTTTGTACATAGGTATTTTTGGTCAACATGACCCTGGAAACCCCCCCTTGGGGAAAACCAGTTTGGGATATATGTCTATATATGAGGAAAGTAGATGGTGGAATAAAACAAATACAAAATATACATGAACCTGATACAATAGCATTTTGATCCAAGCTGGAATACAAGTCCAATAGAACCAGGTGTGCCCCCCATAAATGCTCTCAAAACCACTGAATCTGCTCCAGATGCAAGCTGTGAGCTCATAATAGAAAACCCCTCCACAAGAATGAATATTTGTTGTGTGGCCTCCCTCTGCAACTGATCCCACTGTAATCTAACGGGTAGAAGTCCTCCCCACTATTGATGCGCCCTCCTCAACCACTGCGCCCTCCACAGTAATGAACACTCCTTAGTAAATAAACAAAGCCATAAGTTAAATAACTCCATCCATGAAAGCATGCGACCAAACTCAAGCTACCTCATGCAACAAACCTCATAGAAAATCTCCCTCTCTTCCTCTCCAAGTGAGAAAATGAAGTTATGAGCTCTCCTTCACCCTTTGTGCCCCGCTTGAACCTCCATAAGGAAACCTAAGAAATCAATGGATGAGATCATCCCATCTCCCATCTAATCAAAGTTTGAGACCACCCAAATAGAATCCCACTCAATAAACCACTTTGGTTTAAGTTCCCTAAGTTCACTTTATGTCTCTAATTCACCCACAAAGCGAATTAATAGTCATTTTAGGCATAAATGACAAAATTTCACTTTTGACTTAAAACTCCTAAGTCAAAGTGAAATTAGACACAAAGTATATATTCCATTCCACATGTGTATAGGAGAGTAGAAGCACATGAGAAACACCTCTCAAGGTACAAAACTCAACACTGCCTCTTACCGAGGAGGGTGTTCCTCACCAAGCCCATCTTGTCTCTGAACTAGACATGTTTGCCCCTTGGCAGGGCCTTGGTGAGTATATTTGCAACCTGATCGTCTGTCGATAATTACTACAACTGAACTGCCCCTCTCTGAACCCAATCACGAATGAAGTGGTACATGATCTCAATATGCTTCTACCAGTCATCAAACACTGGATTCTCAGATAGTTTTATGCAACTCTGATTATCACAGTGAATGACGGTCATTGGCATCTCCTGACCAAACAAACCAACCATCATCTTATGAAACCAAATGGCCTTGCAACTGGCCTTACTGGACGCCATATACTATGTTTCGGCCGAACTCAAAGCAACTGACTTCTGCTTCCAAATGAACTAGGAAACAAGTCCTGGCCCCAAACCAAAGAAACACCCTGAAGTGTTTTTTCTGTCAGTCGTGTTATCACACTATAATTTCCCAGGCTGAGGAGAAAATCAACAGGGGTAACCACAAAACAACTTGGAGTCAAGGATCTATCCCTCCATGACTCAGAGAGGGATCTCTCTATATGATTTAAATTTTTTTGGGTTGGATATTAGGCTAGCTATCTAGTTCGGGAATTGTTTTTAGATTTTTTGGTTGAGACAACAAAAGAGGGCCATTGGGCAAAATGGAGTCAACAGGTCAAAGATGATTAAATGAATGAATAACTGAGACAAGGTGTAACAAGGCGAGGTAATCATGTCAGTAGATCCTTTGATTTTTTGAGATGGGAAAAGAAGAAAATATGAGGGTTCACTTCAAATGCAGAGCATAACTTATCTGAATTCTACATCCAACTTTCAGAAGAAAACATAAATATTGTTTTAAGCCAGCGCAGGGAGTCTGAGACAAATCCTGGGCATAATATGCTTATGAACAATAAGGAAATAAAACAATATGTGAAACAAGATAAAAACAATTTACATCAAGAAAAACTTCACCACATAATCATGACACAAGAATCTGGAAACAAAATGCCTTTGTATTCATCCAAAAAAATCACTTACAACATGTTGAACATCTTTACAACAGATGGTGATATTTCCATACCATCCTTCCCTTCATGTCTAACCATTTTCTTTGCTCTCTTGGGTCTACATATAGATACAAAACAAATTTCCTCATCTGAGGAGTCGAATTCTTCATTATAGGAGCAAATCACAAGAAAAACTCCAACTAAACTGAAGACTAGGAAGTCAAAAACTGTTTTCCCCTTTTTACTCTAACTGTTTGACTGACTTTGATGACCCTTTAATTACATTCAAATATTCATGAACAGTTCATATACATTTGATTACATCATATAGACACCTCATAAAGTCAACCACATCTTTGGAATTCGAATTGGACCAAGGAAATTGAAAATTCATCCTGCTGGTAAACTTTCCTGGTAAAAACACAACGAATTTTACAGAAACGTAGCGTGATCTTTGAGGGTACTTTTGGAGGCCTTCCCTTGATCATTCTGCAAAATGGATGAGTGTTTCGGATAGATGAGGATGTCCACTATCCTCCTGAGCCCTTAAACAAGAAGAATAGTCACTCCAAGTTATCACAAAACTGATTTTTTCACAACTGGTCTAGAAGCACAGCGCCTGGGCGAAAACAGGGGCAGAAAGTAATTTTTCGCCACGTTTTTTACTTTTTGCTACAAAATTGATACTGACCTATCCCACCGGTGATATATTTGAGATGTACACTTCATAATATATTCATTCATGTTGAGAAAAGTGAATTTGGAGCCTCCAGAAAAAAGCGTAGCGTGGGCTCGATGCGCTTCTCTAGATGACATTGTTGCCAAAACTTGCAAACATTTCTCTGAAAACTAGGGGTCAAAGACGAGATTATATCTCTTTAACCATAAGTAATTTTGAAAAACTGGGAGCTTTTCTTGTTCTTTGGTATGTTTGGAACAAAAACCTCCAATTTTCAAAAATAATTTCTCATTTGTTCACATTTCAATTTTGAATTTGGTCACTAAAAACTACAGAAGTGTAGCGACCATACAACAGAAACATAGCGTCATTTCAAAAGGATGTTTGGAGGCTTTCCCAGAGGATTTTTTGGATGAAATTGGTATGGTTGGAAAAATGGACATGTCTACTACACAATAGAGTCATCAAGAATTGAAAACCCTTGCTCCAAACCCCTGAAAAACTAACTTGAAGTAAAGTTGTCCAAACGTCCAGTAACCCACCTGTAGCAACTGTATTTTGGGAATTTCTCCTCAATCATAATACATGTGTATAAACTGAAGGAGGTTTTTGTTCCTTTGTTTATTATTGACAAAAACCTCTTTCACTTTGTTCAAATTCATCTTCATTTGGTCAGAAACTTATTTTGAAGAAAAATTGTCCCTATGTAGAACAAATGACCACAAAACCCTAAAAATCATGCCAATCACCTCCTTATCTTTGATCTTTGATGCTTGGTTCCTATGGTTTCCTTCCTCATGACCTTCCCCATGTTCCCATGATTTCAGTTTGCATGATAGAAAACCTTGTTCTGATAAGGGGGAAAGGGATAGGGTAAACTTTGGGAAAACAAGGGGAACAAGATTATGAATTTAATGACGACCCACTAACTCAATTGATGACTCATGACATGATGAAAATGACCATGAATGATAAATACCATAAGAATATGGAGGGAGAAGATAAATAAACTAAGCAAGCAAGCCATGTGTCTTCATCACAAGAGCAATGCCAAATAGATAGTTGAATAATCAAGTCACATGTGATTATAGAACCCCTAACATAGGCTCCACCTGCGGATGGAAACTCTTTCGAGATGTGACAAGAACCATAGAACTTTGAACACGTAGACCAATGCCTTATCTATTGGGAGATGAAGCCAAAACACTTGACACTCAAATAACTGACAAACTAGACTGAAAACTGAACTGTACACCGACAACTTGAAACTTTGTTGAACACTGACAGTTGAAATAAAAATACAACCAACACACTACTTTCTACTCTAATAATTGAGTACACAACCAAATCAAGTTCGAAAATTCAGTGTAACCATGTTAGCATTTTTTTTGTCAATTGAATCCTCTGCAAGTGCTTACTCGTGAGCAAAAAAGAAACTCTAGATGACGACAAGTCCAATAAAAACTTGCAAATAGATTGAATTTCAATGAAATTGAAAAGCATGAACCCACCAGTTGACCTCAAGAATGTTGCAAAAGGATAATCATAGGAATACATATTGGTTTCTGGTCCATTTAACACATTACTGCTCTACTCTAGGTGGTTTCCATATCTTGATTTTAAAACTTTCCCAACATTCGTGCTTTCTTGAAATTCCAACCTAAAAATATCATGATAAGGCTACAAGATTTCCTGTGACCTTCATGATGAATGTAATGATATTGTTGAAGGGCTAGACATTAAAAATGTATGCCAAACTAAATCCTTATCAATCCTATCTTCAAACTGACAACCGGCCAAAAGATGAGAATTTTGAATACAAAAATCATCCATATAATCGCATACTGGATCATTGCAAATAACAGAGAGCTTTTGTAACCTGTTATGGATCAGTTCTGATGAAATTGCATGATCTTGCATAAATTCTTCGTGCTCCGCGCTTCTGGTTTCATTTTCAAACTTAATGTTGCTTGGTAACTATGATTTTGGACTGAAAAAAGGTTTTGTATTACAGACAACACTTTCCACAACTTCAGGAGATGGTTGCCAACTGTTGTCAACTTTCTTATTTGCTTCCTTGGCAACCTTATAATTTTCTCTTATTATTTTGAATGAAGAGAAACACAAAGGTAAGGAACCCCAATCAAGAAATTAATTGTCTTCTTCGTGCTCAATATCAAAACCGAAACACTGTTGAATTAAAACTCCCTCACCCTTGTTTTTAGGCTCACAAACAACTAAAGGGGGACCACTAAGACTGCAGAACCCATCCAAATAATCAGATATTGAATCATTCAAAATCAATGAAGGTTGTATCCATTTTAAACTAGCTTCAGACTGCTTATCTTCGTTGGTGAGTTTGTAATTTTCCTTTATCAATCCAAATGTAGCATAACATAAAGGTAAAGAGTTATCGTCAATGAATTCATCACTCTCTTTGCGTTCGCTATCAGGTCTGCAAGATTGCTCACTCAATTCATAACTTTCATTATTTTTTTCCTCTCAATCATAAAACCCATGTGCAAGCTGACTACCTTCCTTAGATTGCTGAAAACATGTTGCAAGTTGCTCTAAAAAATTAACAGCGAAATCACCATCATATTCATCGTACTTAGTCAAATCAACTTCACAAGAAACGTCATCAACCATGAACATTGAGAAAGAAAATTGTTTGTCTTTATGTTGATCTATAAATCCAGTTTTAGGACTGTCCACAAAAGAATATATAAAATCATCAGCTTCTAACTCAAAACAACATGAATCATCTACGGGACAATTTGGACCAACAACTTCTTCTTGTTCTATAAAATTTGGATGAGCAAGAGATCTTATTGGATGCTTTGTAGCTGTGAGTTCATCTTGCAACGTTAACTTTTCTATCAGTCTTCCCACGGTTTTCATCACTATCTCCAGCTTATGGTCCGACAATGGGGGACTATCCTCTTTCATTGCTTCCTTTCTTTCGGCTTCCATCTTAGCCCTTTTTATCAGCAAATTGGCTTCCACATCAACCACGACTTTCTGCATGTCATCCAAAGTGGCAAGGTTCCCCTTTCTGAGTTGATAAGCGATCTCAACCTCAAAACCATCTGAAAAATCGAGCATAACCAAATCGGGAGGAGGTTTTATATCTGCAGGCATGGAATTATAAACTTTATTAAACCTGGTTGAGAACCCTTGCACTATTTCACCAGACTGCCTCTTTAAGTTTCGATATTCATCTATAACCTAAAAAGGGTTTATTTTGACCTCCCATCTGTCAATGAAAACATATTCAAATTGTTGGAATGAAGGAATACTTCTAGCTGCTAGACCTTTATACCACCCCCTGACTTCTCCTGCAATGCTTTGAGAAAATAGCCTCAATTTCAAATCCTCATAATCAACCTCCTCTAAATCCATAAAATCAATAATTCTACTGACATGTTGCCTGGCTGTAATCTTACCTGTGTAATCAAACTTAGGTATCCTTTGCCCATAATTATGTGGTAAATCATGCAAAGGGGCTAACGATTTTAATGGAGCATATCGGGCAGCAGACATGACTGTTTTTTGAGAGAAAACTATATCAACTGGGCTATTTTTGTCACTTGAATCTTCTTTAGGGATACTATTACAACCAAGAAATGTACTTGCAGTCTCACTAGGATGACAAAAAAAATGTCAAAGGGGGCTCATGTATTGTTTTGCGGTCCAGATTGGAATAAAATAAATTGGAAAAAGTCTCTTTGATGTACTCAGGAAAAAATAAGAGGCACTTGATACAACATAAAATCATATTTTGCAAAGATTTCAGGTTTAAGTACCTAAATCTCACACGCTTTTTTCCCATCCTTCTTTAAGAGATTTTTCCTTCTGTAAATCTATTCTGAAGATTTGGAGTCGCCAATGAAACTTTGGAATCTCGATTCTTTGAAGTTGGAGTCGCCAATGAAGCTTTGGAATCTGGATTCTTCAAAGTTCGAGTCGCCAGGTGAATAATACACAGCCTGCTTAGTGTCTCACTATTGTTCACCATCAGTAGTCAAATCTAGAACCTGATGCACTTTTTTGAGGATGGTTCCCCAGTATGGTCGCCATTATGTTATCACCCTGTAATTTCCCAGGCTGAGGAGAAAATCGACAGGGGTAACCACAAAACCACTTGAAGTAAAGGATCCAGCCCTCTATGACTCAGAGAGGGATCTCTCTGTATGATTTAACTTTGTTTGGGTTGGATAGTAGGCTAGCTATCTAGATCAGGGTTTGTTTTTAGAGTTTTTGGTTGAGACAACAAAAGAGGGCCATTGGGCAAAATGGAGTCAATAGGTCAAAGATGATTAAATGAATGAATCACTGAGACAAGGTGTAACAAGGTGAGGTAATCATGTCAATGGATCCTTTGAGTTTGTAATATGGGAAAAGAATAAAAGATGAGGGTTCACTTCAAATGCAGAGAAGAGCTTATCTGAATTCTACATCCAACTTTCAGAAGAAAACATAAATATTGTTTTAAGCCAGAGCAGGGTGTCTGAGACAAATCCTGAGCATAATCTTCTTATGAACAATAAGGAAACAAAACAATATGTGAAACAAGAGAAAAACAATTTACATCAAGAAAAACTTCACCACATAATCATGACACAAGAATTTGGAAACAACATGCCTTTGTATTCATCCAAAAAAATCACTTACAGCCTGTTGAACATCTTTACAACAGATGGTGATATTTCCAAACCATCCTTCCTTTCAATTCTAACCATTTTCTTGACTTGCCTGGGTCTACATATAGATACAAAACAACTTTCCCCATCTAAGGGGTTTAATTCTTCATTATAGGAGCAAATCACAAGAAAATCTCCAACTAAACTGAAGACTAGGAAGTCAAAAATTGTTTTCACCTTTTTACTCTAATTGTTTAACTGACTCTGATGCTCATTTAATTACATTCAAATCTTCATGAACAG
>SNQJ01S0006451.1:58841-69524 GCA_010110895.2 Picea sitchensis
ATGTTTCCATCTACACCATACTTGGTTTTGTACAACCACCTGGAAGTCACAACTAAATTCCCCACTGGCCTCAGAACCACCTCCCAAACATTGTTGTGCACAATGGAGTCATACTCCTCTACCATGGCCTCTCTCCAGACCTGTTGGTCCACTGCCTATGCAAATGTTTGTGGCTTTGTATCCGTGATACTCGTCACTAGTGCCAAATATGCTCCCAATCTAACTGGAGGCATGCTCTCTCTGACTTGTCTCTTGGGCTACCGTACATTCTCTCTAGCCTCCTTCAGGGTCTCCTGAAACCATCTAGGTCTCCTCTTCCCTGAAGTGGTCAACGGAGAAGTAAGGTCTATTTGCCCAAGAGTGATTGCCTCAGGACTCGTCTCAACACTCTGAGATCCTGAAGTCTGTGCCCCATCTCACTGAACATACTATGTCTGTGACCCTGAAGTTGTTCATGGTGACCCTGTCACCCCCGATACTGGTGTACCTGAGACCTGAGGTTGTGCTCCCTCTGAGACTGCAATCGGTGCCTCTGCATCATCCTTAACTTTGACTCTCAACTCAAGAGATATCTGAAAATCCCTATCCTCCTCAAATCTCACATCTCTGCTCACCACCACTCTCCTAAGTGGTGGAATGTAGATGTGATAGGCTTTGGACACCTCTGAGTATCAAACTAGAATCCCATGTTGGGTTGTGGGGTCTAGCTTTGTCCTCCTCTCTAAGGGGACATGAGAAAAGGTCAAGCACCCAAAGATCCTGATGTGCTCGACATCGGGCCTCCTACCAGTGAAGGCCTCCTGAGGAGTCATCTTCCCCAATATCTTGTGGGGGCTCATGTTCTACAGGTAAATTGCAGTAGCACATGCCTCTGCCCATAAGTACAAAGGAAAACTCTGATCATGCAGCATGGATCTCGTTGCACCGATAATGGTCTGGTTCTTCCTCTCGGCAACCCCGTTCTGTTGGGGGTTGTATGGTACGGTCATATGTCTTCTAATGCCATGTTGGGCACAAAAGTCTACAAACTATCTCGAGGAATACTCTCCCCCGTTATCCGACCACAAGACTTTGATCCTCTTTGCCGATTGGTTCTCCACAAGAGCTCTGAACTCTTGGAACCGTGTGAAGACCTCACTCTTGGCCTTCATGAAATAGATCCAAGTATTTCTTGAGTAGTCATCAATAAATGCGAGATAATACTCACAACCACTCAAGGACTTCCGAGTCATCGGCCTACACATGTCCATGTGTACTAAATCTAGTATCCCAGTTGACCTAGTGTCACTGTTGGGGAACGAGGCCTTGGTAAACTTACCAAGCGCACACCCTCTGCAAACATCATGATGCTCTATACTAATATGTGGCACTCTAGTCACAACCTCTCTCAGTTCTCCAAGAGCTCCATGATGTAGGTGGGCCAACCTACGATTCCATAACTCACATATATGTATGTTATTGTCGTTGCTCGTTGCCAATGCATGAAGAGGCTGAAAAAACAATCTGAACAGTTTTTCATCCCTCACTCCAATCACCTGTCCTGAGGCAAGTGAAGACCCTCGAGGATGAATGAGTACCTCGGTGCCTCTGAATGTCACCTCAAGACCTCTATCCTGGAGGGTGGAAACTGAAATCAAATTCTTCTTCATCCCAGGGACATAGAGAACATCCATGAACGATATAGGTGGGAGGCTATCTCTCCGAAAGGTAACTGTGCCAATCCCAACAACTCTAACCAATGTGTCATCTCCAAGAGCAATCTCTATCCTGACCTCAATGTCTCTGAGATCAGTAAAGTGCTCTCGAACTCCAGTCATATGGCTCGAAGCCCCATTGTCTATATACCAAATACTGGGTGTCATCTCAACTGAAGTGTAGCATATGAGGAAAGACACTCTCCCTGAAACTGTCTGAAAATTTTTCTCCTCTGTTGTAGCTGCAGAACCACCCCTCTTCTTCTCCCTGTTAGGTAATTTTCTAGCATAGTGCCCGAACTTCTTACAAACAAAGCATTTCACTTTGCTCATATCTCTCCTCTGGCCACTACTCTGACCACTGCTTCTCTCTCCTCCACTCCCCTGTGGTGGGGCCCCAAACTTGGAACCCTGCTGATCCCCATGACCGACCTTCTTCTTGCCCTTTGTCCAAAGAGCAAGATCCTCATCACCTTGACTAGACTGTTTTTGTTGTTGTCCAGAAGCCTCGGCTACAAGCCTAATCTCCTCCTGGACAAATTCATCCCACATCCTCTCCTATGTAGGCATGACCTCCCTGGCAACAATGCCATGGACAAATGGACCCTACGGTTTGGTGAAGTTATTCATAGCTTACCTCACCGAAGAGTTAGGGTCCACCACCTCTCTGACGGCTCCAAGCTCGTCTCTGATCTGAGTGTAGCGACCAAGGAATGAAGTTATCGACTCATCCTTGAGCATGTGAATGCCCCTGAGTCGGTCATGGAGAACCATATTTCGGTTCTCATTGGAGCTCTCATACAACTTACATAGAGATCACCACATCTCATATGCATAAGTCTACCCCGTCAAATGGGGTATGATATGATCATGAACTGCATCACAAATGGTCATCTTTACCTTGTTGTTCCTTTTCCTGAACTCTGCCACCAAGACAGGGGCAGTGACAGGAATGACTGGAACAGTCGCCTCGACTATGTCCCATAGCTGAAGGTCCTCTAAGACAAAGACCATCCTCGCCTTCCAAGGCGATCAATTGCTAGCCCCATCTAACCTGTCCTCAACACACATCTGATATGTTGACATGTCTTCCAAACTGCACTCCCAACTGATGCTCAAACTACCAAGGAAGTGTTGCCTCACTCATGTCAACACAGGTGTGAAAAGAGACAAGCGTCCTACGACCTCACTCCTAACAGAATAGGTGTGAAAAGAGGTCGAGTCAAGTCAGCCTCACTCCTACTCCGTAGGTGTGAAAAGAGACGGACGACAAACTGCCAAAACTACCCAACTGTCCTATACAAAAATCTGTCCACTAACAACCACTGAATGAGTCAATGGTTGTCCACAAAATTCTTCCAAGAAGATGTATATGACAGCCAACACGTGTTGTCCAAACTGCTCAAAATTTCAGCCACCTCAGCTCTAATACCATTAAGATTTTCAGGTCCTATCAAGCTTGCCAACTGGGTTTGTCTTTGACCACATATTGGCTCTAAGTTTCAACTATTATATAAATGTTTGGCTAATGTTTTAGGAAAGCCAATAGTTCAGGAACTTCCTGTTGATTTGTTACGGTTGTACTTGCAATTTTAGGTGCTCTAGCATGTAGTTTTAGTAACCAGAAGTTAGCACATGCATACTAAAATAAATACAACACACCTAATGATCTTTACAGCTGAAAATAAGCAGATCTAAAAAACTAACACACATCATTTTGTACACATGTATTTTTGGTCAACATGACCTTGGATAAAATCCCCCCGGGGAAAACCAGTTTGGGATATATGTCTATATATGAGGAAAGTAGATGGTGTAATCCAACAAATACAAAATATAGATGAACCCGATACAATAACAGCTTGATCCAATCTGGAATACAAGTCCAAAAGAACCAGGTGCGCCCTAGGAAGGTGTGCCCCTCATAAATTCTCTCAAAACCACTAAATCTATTCCAGATGCAAGTTGTGAGCTGAGAATAGAAAACCCCTCCACATGAATGAAGCTCTATTGTGTGGCCTCCCTCTGCAACTGATCCCACTGCAATCTGATGGGTAGAAGTCCTCCCCACTACTGATGCACCCTCCTCAACAAGTGTGCCCTCTACAGTGATGAACACTCCTCAGTAAATGAACCAAGTCATAAGTTGAATGCCTCCCTCCATGAAAGCATGTGCCCAAGCTACAGCTCCCTCATGCAACAACCCTCATAGAAAAACTCCCTCTCTTCTTCTCCAAGCGATCAAATGAAGTTATGAGCTCCCTTTCACCCTTTGCGCCCCTCTTGAACCTCCATAAGGAAACCTAAAAAATCAATGGATGAGATCATCCCATCTCCCATCTAATCAAAGGTTGAGATCACCCAAAAAGAATCTCACTCAATAACCCACTTTGGGTTAAGTTCCCTAAGTTCACTTTATGTATCTAATTCACCCACAAACTGAATTAATAATAATTTTAGGCATAAATGACAAAATTTCACTTTTGACTTAAAACTCCTAAGTCAAAGTGAAATTAGACACAAAGTACAAGGCACAAAGTGTATAGTCCATCCCACATGTGTCTAAGAGAGCAGAAGCACATGGGGAACACCTCCCAAGGTACAAAACTCAACATCAAGTCCATTGTCCTACAATCTTTGTCATCATGACCCACTGATTTGCAAGAGTTGCAATCTGAACTCTTGGGTATTGTCTGATACTTCTGCATCATTGGACAATGATATGGATCATGTCCATGTGTTTTAAAGATCTCGCACCATGGTCCTCCTGTTGGAAAAGGGTTTGGTAGCCATGTTGCCATGTACTGCGCGAAAGTTGGGCACTCATTATTGTGATTTCCTTTTTGTTTTGCATGTGGTACATCAAACAAATTCTCTTTACTCTTTACTCTTATTCTGGTTTAGTTGAAATGTGAGGTTCTTCAGATCCTCCTTCAACTCCTCTATTGTTGGATTTGTCTTTTGATATTGGTTCTCTTCCATTTGTAGGGTTTTCTGTAGAGCCTCTGCCTGAGTTTGAAACTTTTGTTGCCTCAAAGGGTATTTCAGATGTGGTAATAGTGAGTTCACAAAGAGATGTCTATGTTGCATATCAGTCATGACATACTTCTGTTTACCTTTAAGACGTTTAAACCTCTGATCAATCTCCCAAACAGACTCACTTGGTTTCTGCCTAAATCATCTCATTCATATATTGATCCTCTGAGCTAGGCTTATGAAATTCATTTATCTATAGCTTCTTGACATCTACAGTCGTCCTTGTAGTTCCAGGTGGACTATTTACAGCTAAGCTCATGTACCAATCTAGTGTGCGGTCTCTTAGCGTGATAGTTAACTGCGCAAGTTTTGTATGCTCATCTGTGATATGCTTCGATTCTCAAATCTTCTCACAGATAAACAAGTGTTTTTCAAAATCCTTTGACGCCTCTCCCTTGAATTTGGGTAACCTGATGGTGGGATCATGTCCTGCCATTTTGAACGGTGATGAACTACAACCTCTGTGTTGTGTAGATACTTGACTACTACTTCCTGAACTGGCTCCTCCAGACGTTGCTCCTTGATTGCGTGCACTTCTTGTTGTCTTTATTCTACTAAAATTTCGTTGTCTAAACGGAAGTGTTCTTTCTGGTGTATTAGTCGCACATGGGGTTATGGGTTCCACACTGACACTAATATGGATAGGAGTACTGCATTTTGTTCCTTCCCTAGGACATCTTGTCTTCCTTTCATATGTTGCGTGCAGGATTTCCTCAATCTGCTCCACAACCCGAAGATCATCTACCTCTTCTTCATCACTGCCAAGCCCTCTCTATTTGTTATGTCTCTCTTCTTATTATTCATCTTATATTGGTAGGGTACTCCACTGTGCGTTTTTCCAGTTGTTGCCATGATCTTCTTGATCTGATCTTCCTCCATCATGATTGGTCCAAGGCCTCCTCCTCCTCCTTTCCCTTATCCATCTCTTCCTCCATTCTCCAACTCTTGTCAGTGCTTCACCCCTTTCCCCATGCACACGGCGAAGTTTAGTTGTCTGCTTCCATAGTCATCACACCTTTGTTATACAGTAAGATCTTGATTGAAGTATAGAGCGATCGCATATGGCTGCCTATAGGTCCTTTTAGGAACTCTTGATCTGCTTCACTATAAGACTTCGCAGTGTCTACTGTAAATTCTTTGATAAATCCTGCAACAACATTGTCTAACCAAAAATCTACTGCGTGCGTGAATTTGTTGTTAACATGTTGTAATTGTGCGATCTCCACAGGATTCCACTCGAGCTGTCCGATTTGATTTGTAGGGCGGTTGTCTTTCAACCTCAAT
Organism: Picea sitchensis; assembly: GCA_010110895.2. NCBI lineage: Eukaryota > Viridiplantae > Streptophyta > Pinopsida > Pinales > Pinaceae > Picea > Picea sitchensis. Next base: position 64,856 of record SNQJ01S0006451.1, read on the forward strand.
AGCCACTCCTGCAACACATGTGGAAAATCACAGAAAAAGACCTCATGTAGGTCGCCAAACATGTACTTGTCCAAATATTTGTGCGGTGTTAACTTAGGGTTTTTGTTATCCTTCTGCGCAAACTCAAACGCCTTTGTTTTCAACCAACTTTCAATCTCTGCCTTCGTTGGATTCCATGGTCTGAACATTCTTTTTTATACCTTCATTATTTTCGTAATTCTTTCACGGATCCCACTCACTCAGTCCCATGCAGTTCCAGTCGGCAACATAACCATTTGTTGGTTGTTACTCCTCTAACTACTTCTTGGGTTGACCTAGGTTCAGATCTGAATAGCTTCCAACAAATCCCTCTAAAACTATTGGCCCTCCCGGTAAATCAAAAGGCAACACAACACATAGAGTGTACTGCGGAGTCTCACCCAAGATAGTTCTATGGGTGACTGCAGTGTTCAGATGCTTGCAGTCTAGGAAAGAGTGGGGATATGAGATTGCATTTCATCCTCTTAGGCCTTGATCTAGTTTTTCTTTCTATTCTTCTTATTATTCATTCACCTGTTAAGTCTATGCATGCATTCTAACATATACAATATCTCAAAGAATTATCCATTCATTCATTCATAGTCTAACTACTTACAGAAGGTAAACATGCAATCAATCACAACATATAACCCAGGTGTTATCGTGGTTCACCCCCTCCTGGGCTACGTCCATAAAGATCTGGCTCTTAAGCTCTTTTATTATGGTTATGTAATATATGGCACCGCACGCACTACAGTTTATGATCATTCAATCGCAAAACAGGTTCCACAACCCTTGTGAGGCTGACTAGATCGCACCAGGCTCCTCGACCTGCGATCTAACCCTTGGGATCTAGTTACTTGGCTCTCCTACAACTCAACAACTTACACAAAGGCCTCAGATCTTACAGTCATTCTCTTGGCCAAGCAAAATAATGTTCTCTCACATTCTGGAACCCCTAACCTAGACCTCCTAGGTACTTATTTATACTTATTTTTGGCTTATCAGCCATTAAAATCTCTTACAAAAACCCTATCCCTAATGTGGTTAGGTTTTCCCGCATGCACGTCTTGCATGCTTTCCTCCTTTGCATGTGGATTTCTCTCGCACGTGTTGTGTTTCCTTCCAGCTGTACTTTTCTAATTTAAGCTTTACTTTCCAAAATTGGATTCTTCCTCAAAATCGGCATGCGCCCAACAATTTGGTTGGAGCGAAATTTGTTGTCAGGACCGATCACAACAGCCTCAAGTACTTCCTAGACCAAAAGGACCTTAATGAGAGGCAACAAAAGTGGGTTAGCAAGATCCAAGATTATGACTTTGACATTGAATTTGTCAAAGGGAAGAACAATGTGGTGGCCGATGCTTTATCCTGGAGACCTTCAGTATATGCCATGACATATATTTCAGTTGATTGGAAGGAACATCTTTTGGTGGAGTATTCTAAAAACAGATTTGCTTGTGAGTTGATGGATGGGCAGGAACAGGATGATAACTTCAGGATCATGGATGACATAATATACTACAAGGGCCGAATTTTCTTGGTTCCTAAGTCGGAGTTCAAAAAGAGAGTGTTGCAGGCATGCCATGATTCACCATTGATTGGGCATCAAGGATTTGTCAAAACATACAGGCAGGTAAGGGAAATATTCGCATGGAAGGGCATGAAAGAGGATGTAATGCACCATATCAGGGAATGTTCCACTTGTCATGAGAACAAGGAGGAGCACACTCACCCAACAAGTTTATTGCAACCATTCCCTATTCCATAGGATAAATGGGAGAGTATCTCTATGGACTTCATCACAGGGTTGCCCAAGGTTCAGGGCAAGGATTGCATATTTGTGGTAGTGGACAGGTTAACTATGTTTGCTCATTTCCTTTCCATTGCCACGGATTACAATGCTTCATAGGTTGCAGAACTGTTCTTCAAAGAGATATTCAGGTTGCATGGGTTGCCCAAAACCATTGTGAGTGAAAGGGATAGCAGGTTCATGAGCACCTTTTGGCAGGATCTATTCAGGTTGGTAGGTATAGTCTTGACTCCCAGCACTAGCTATCATCCACAAACTGATGGCCAAGCAAAAATAGTCAACAAGTGGGTGGAAGGGTACCTCTAGAAGTATGTATCAAGGCAACAAAAGGCATGGGTTAAGTGGTTACACTTGGGTGAGTATTGCTACAACACCACCTACCACATGTCTATTGGTATGTCTCCTTTCAGGGCCTTATACACTTATGATCCTCTCACATTTGTGGAGATTGTATTCGGGGACAATAGAGCACCTATGGTACAAGATTGGATTCAAAAGAGCCAAGATATACTCAGAGAGCTCAAATATCACTTGCACATGGCATAAAATCAGCAAAAGATACAAGAAAACAAGCACAAGGTGGAGTGCACTTTTGAGGTTGGTGATCTTATGTACTTAAGAGTCCAACCTTACAGATAGGCATCTATAAAAAGGAATGGGATAGAAAAGCTTTAATTTTGCTTCTTTGGGTCGTACAAGGTGAGAAGAAAGGTAGGGGTCATGGCATATGAGCTTGATCTACCCCCAGGAAGCAAGATACACAATGTTTTTCATGTGTCATGTTTGAAAAGAGCCATAAGACAACACATCACCCCCATTGAGGAGCTACCTCCCTTGGATGAGGAAGGATAGTTGATATTGATACCTGAACCAGTGTTGGAAATGAGGGAGAAGAGTCTAAGGAAGAGGAACATCAGGGAATACTTAATCAAATGGAAGGATTTGCCTATAGAGGATGTTACTTGGGAGAATGGACAGGTTATGCTAAAAGCGGGATCGGAATTGCTTATGGGCAAGCAATTCCTAGTAGGGGAGACTATAATGTCCCCCACATCTGATAAGAGGATTACAGAGACTTAGTAGTCTAGATGTCCCCACTAGACTATAGTCTCATGAGAAATGGTGACTAAAGAGGCTCCAAAGTGTTCACTTAAGCATAATGTTATAATTTAAAAGTGACATTGGGAAAAAGGTGAAATAAGTGGGAAAAGGACACATGAAGAAAAGAAAGAATATAACCTTAGAAGGTAGTCAATTAACTCAAGTGAGAATTAGATCAGAGGTATGAAGGAAAAAGGAGGGCGCCTCACTCTTCATTCTTGTAATTTCACTTTTACATCTTGAGCTCTTGAGCTAAGGACGTTTTGAGGGTTTTGGGAGAACAAACCCTAGAGATCAGCTCGGTGTTGTAAGATTCCACCTTTACTGGTCCAAGCTTGGTCACGAAGGTGGAAAATCCCTCCCTTTTTGATATTATGGTAGCTGCGAGGGGTATTTACCTCCACGTATAAACCTGACAAGGATAGAATACTCCGGGAAGCAAGAAGAAACCCTAATGAATTGGCTAATAACCCTAGAAGACTGGTTGGCTCAAGAAGATAATTTATATTAGGTTATTAGCCTCCACGAGAAGTCATCGGCCAAAAATAATAATATATATTGAACAGACAGATACCCAGAATGAGAAGTCGGCGCAGGCAGTTAGCCAGAATTAGTATAAATACAGGAGGCCAGTTCTCATTCTAGCAGACAGTCTCTGAATTGCAGAGCAGCAACTTGTGCGCACTACAGTGCCCAGTGTTCTGCACAGGTTTGAGGAGAGTTTTCATTGCAGTTGTTGCGGCTAGCAGATCACGTTTGGCTTGGACTATCTCTTGGTTAGGGTTTGGACTATTTGATCAGCTCTTGTTGGTGCGCTATCCTTGGGGAAAGGTGTGTTACCCTTTGTTTGACTATCTAGCCTAGGGTTTGCTTCCGGAGTGATTCTCTATCAAGGTTAAGGTGCTCGGAGAGTGGCTTCGGCCTATGGTTGAGTGACAATAGAGATATTGTCAATGGTAAAATGAGCACATCCATTATATTCTAACAGGTTATGGGCCCACACCTCCTTCACTCAGTCTAACCGCTGGAAGGAAACATAGTCGTAAGGATGTTAAGCTCGTTGAAGAATTGTCGCTAGGGTTTCTAGCAGGAGCAGTCACCATAGCACTGTCGTTGGGGTTACTAGCAGGTGCAGTTGCAGAAACCCTAATCCTCTCATTGAGGCACCTTAAGTGAAGGAATTGACCTAATCTCTGGATAGATCAATGCGCCCTAGCCTAGCACATCTCCTGGTACTCTCAGCAAGCCAAGACGTGAAGTTTGAGTTTTTGGTCAAATCTAGGGTTTGACCAAGTCAAAGCAACCATGACTTATTCTATGAAGTCAGAGAACAAGTTAGATGGAGCTTCTAACTTCAGAGTGTGGAAGACAAGGATTGACCTCATCCTTGCCAATAATAAAGTGTTGGATATCGTGAAAGGAAAGATCGTGAAACCAGAGTTTGAAGAAGAAAAAGAGAAGGAACCGCAGAACGTTGCATCTATGGAGAAGTTCAAAGACGGTGACATCAATACTATGAGTATCATAGTGGAATCTATAAAAGACCACTTGATACCCTACATCTCCCATCTTGACTCATCAAAGAAGATGTATGATGCCCTAACAAATCTCTTCTCGGTCAGAAACATTGGACAAGTAATGAGTCTGAAGAATGAGCTCTGTGACATGAAGATGAATGATGACGACAACATAACATCATACTTTGTAAGAATCTCTCAGTGAAGAGATCAACTACAA
>SNQJ01S0006451.1:112806-132529 GCA_010110895.2 Picea sitchensis
TAGCAGCCACTTGTTGTGACCTAGCCGCAGCCTCCCTTGTGATCTGTTGTGCATCCTAAAGCTGCCGCGGGTGTCCTTTCTGCTGAAGTCTGTTGTGCCATAAGCCACCGTCTCCTGTAGGCTGACGTCCCTTTTGATATAGGCTGCTGTCTTCCCTTTGCTGTAGCAGCCGTGTGTTTGCAGGGTGCCGCTATCCTAGTCTGTTGTGGTTTCCCCTTTGCTGTGAGGTGTGTCCTCTTGATGGTAGGTGTGAGCAGTGTGTTAGTGACCCTATCTGAAGGGTTACTATTTTGGTTGAGCTCCTCACTGTCCACAGTAGAAGCAAGGGTTTACTTACAGACCTGTGGGTATAGATCTGAGGGTTTCTTTGGCTGGGAAGGGTTTGGGTTTCTTTGTTTGGTTCCAGTAACCCTTAAGCTTGGTGGCTTGAAAGTTCCTTCAACCTTTGGCATAAAAGATCTTTTATTGATCCATGAACTGAACCTTTGTTTGAGCATAACTACAAGGATTTACACCTATTGTGGTTTGTGCTATCTTCAGAGGTAAGGCAGGTATCAGGTATGCTTCCTACTTGTTTCTTCTAGTTTTCAGATCTGAGTTTACTATAGAATTGTCTTTATTGAATAAGCATTGTACAGATCTATAATACATGCTCCTTGTTTACTGTTTAAGCATAGTTCCAGAACTAAGTTATATATCTGTTGTTATAGATCTGTTGTTACATTAAGAGAGCTTTTCATTACTGATTAAGATCTGAGATTTATTTGATCTAAGTTTTCTGCTTCTACAGTTACTGTCTAGATCTATCTTTCTATATGTTGTTATCTCAGTTTATGTTCCTGATCTAAGTTGGTTTAGCATTGAAATTTAAAAGTGACCACTGTCTAGCATTTTACCCTAAAATCTAACACAAGCTATGGACACTATGAGTTTGTAGTGGTGCCCTTTGGGTTGACAAATGCATCGGCTACATTTATGTGTCTGATGAATGGGGTGTTCAGAGACTTCCTGGATAAGTTTGTAATTGTATTCTTGGATGATATTCTTATATATTCCAAGACAGAAGAAGAGCATGAGCGACATTTGAGGGTGGTGCTACAAGTGTTAAGATAACACCAATTGTATGCCAAGTTAAGTAAATGCACTTTCTATCAAAAGCATATCCATTATTAGGGTCACATTGTTTTAGAAGATGGCATAGCAGTGGATCCAGAAAAGGTTGAAGCAATCAAGAGTTGGCCGACGCCAGCAAACATTTTGGATGATAGATCATTTATGGGTCTAGTTGGTTATTACAAGAGATTCATTGCGGGATTCTCCAAAATTGCACACCCAATAACATCTTTGCAAAAGAAAGGAATAAAGTTTGAATGAAGTGCTAAATGTGAAGAAAATTTTCAGTGCATAAAGGATTTGCTAACAAGTGCCCCTATTTTGAAAGTTGCAAATCCAAATGAGGATTTTGTTGTGTGCACGAATGCATGCAAGGAAGGGCTTGGTGGAGTCCTTATGCAAAATGGACATGTAATTTGTTATGAGTCCAGAAAATTGAAGGAACATGAAATAAATTATGCCACACATGACTTAGAGTTAGCAGCTATAGTAAATGCCTTAAGGATGTGAAGGCATTACCTTATGGATAGAAAATTTGAATTGAGGACAGACCATAGTGGTCTAAAATATCTGTTTCAACAGCAAACACTAAATGTTAGACAAATTAGATGGCTGGAATTTCTTAGTGAATATAACTTTGATATTAAGCACATAAAGGGAAAAGAGAACAAGGTGGTTGATGCACTGAGCAGAAAGGTGCATAAAATGCATGTTACAGGCATTAGTATGTACAGGATAGATTTAAAGGATAGAATTCTAGAGGCTATAACAACAGATCAACATTATGTGCAAGTTAAAGAAAGCTTATAGCAGAATGATATGCAACAGAAAGGATTACAAGTTGGAAGAGAATGGAATCCTCTTATTTCAGAACAGAGTTTATGTTCCCAATTCTTGGGAATTGAGAAATTTAGTCCTAAAGGAGATGCATAATCTGCCATAGGTTGGACATCCAAGATATCAGAAAACTATTACAATTGTAAGAGGCCAATATTTTTGGCTTGGTATGAAGAAAGATGTCATTGATTATTTAGCCATATGCATGGAGTGTCGGAAGGTAAAGGCTGAGCACAGACATCCAGCAAGATTATTGCAACCATTGCCCATTCCTAAATGGAAATGGGAAGTTACTATCGATTTCATTACTAAATTGCCAAGGACAACCAGGCAACATGATTCCATCATGGTAATGGTGGACAAACTCACAAAGGCTGCACATTTCATTCTAGTAAAAGTAACTCATAAGGAAACCAATATTGCAAAAATTTACATGAGAGAAAGTGTTAGGCTACATGGTGTGTCTAAGGCAATAGTGTCGGATCGAGATTCCAAGTTCACTTCCAATTTTTGAAGGGGGTTGTTTAAGGGATTTGGGACAAATTTAAAGTTCAATACAGCATATCACCCAGAGTCAGATTGGCAGACAGAAAGAATTAATCGAATGACTGAATATATGTTGAGAATGTATGTAATGGACAAGCCTTCTAAGTGGGAGGACTATATCCATTTAGTTGAGTTTGCATACAACAATGGGTATCATGAATCATTGAAGATGAGCCTGTTTGAAGCCTTGTATGGCAAAGAATACAATACACCAATAAGTTGGGATAACCCAGCAAATAGAGTTGTGATTGGGCTAGAGTTGTTAAAGGAAATGGAAGAACATATGATAAAAATCAGGCAGAATTTAAAAGTTGCACAAAATCGACAGAAGAGCTATGTTGATAGAAAGAGAACAAATAGAGAATTCAAAGGGGGAGAGCATGTGTTCTTAAAAGTTAAAGCCAAGAGAAGCTCATTGAAATTGGGAAGTTGCCCAAAGTCAGCAACGAGATATTGTGGGCCTTTTGAGATATTAGAAAAGATAGGACCGGTTGCATACATGCTAGCATTACCTGCATCCATGAGAATTCATAACGTGTTCCATGTGTCTTTACTAAAAAAGTGGGTACCTAATCCTAATCATGTGACTGATTGGAATGTGATCCAGATGGAACACAAAGGGGATTTCCAGGTGGAACTAGTGTGCATCCTAGACCGGAAAGTCAAAGTGCTTAGGAACAAAGCCATTGGCTTGGTAAAGGTTCAATGGACCTGTTACGGTCCTGAAGATGCTACATGGGAGCACGAAGAAGCCATGCGAAAAGCTTACCCGCAAATTTTTGAAAATTTTGAAGAAAATTGAATATACAGTTGTACATAAGTGAATGAAGATTCCATTTTGGCAACCAAAGTTTCTGGAGCCACAACTCTGAAATTTCTTGTCCAACCGATGTGTGGGTTGAGGGGAAAGGCGAATTGTTGGTTGGAATTATTGTGTGGGTCATTAAGTTGCGGAATTATCAAGTATTTTGATGTAATGTTTTATATATGCCAATGTGTAAACCATATGGTTATGTGCACTAAGGACAGTGCAGTTTGTAGGGGGAGGGGAATGTAACATCCATGTTTTCAAACCCAAAACTAGCAATGTGTATTGTAAATATAGTATGTGGCCGAGAGCCAAACGATGCATATTGTAAATGCGATGTATGGTCGAGAGCCACTATGTAAACGATATAAGTTGAAATATAATGAATGAAATGTATCACCAGTTGCAGACGGACACGGACGAAGATTGGGGGCTAAGTATCCACAAGAGAGGCTAGGGGTCCAAGGGGGGGAATTACCCATATCTATTAAACCAAAACCGATTTCATATTTTTCTCTAAATTATCCTTGCCATGAACTTTTCATTACTTGTTGAGTGTTCTAGAGCCCAATCATTAAATTCATGCAAGAGGGTTGGTGGGAGAGTCACTTCCCATAGTTATTAAGAGCATGGAGGATGAGTACAATCAACTTGGGGAAGAGTGCAAGTCAAGCAAGCAAGAGAAAGAGAGGAAATTTGTATGGGTAGGAGACCAGATTTTGCACATTCACGTTTTTGCATAGAGAGTTGTTCTTACATGGAGTTTTTTGGCCAGCAATGGAGTTCCGAGTGTGGGAACTTGAAGGCAACTGTTGTGGACATGTTTGGTCGTTGTTTGGCGCTATAATCTCGTGAAGAAAGAGGTCACATGCCTAGGAGTGACATGCTACTCGAAATTCGCCGAAGAAGCACGTGTTTTGCTGCTAGGCAAATTTGTGGTTGCAGTTGTAGAATTCCTAAGGTCCCAGCAAGTAAAATTCATGTCCAACTTGTGTTGGAAGCCCTGGAGGAGAGTGGAAAGGCTTGAGGGACTATAAGCAGTGAAGGGGGATTCCATCCCTTGGGTTGTGCAGGTTGAGGGGAAGTTTGTTGGTGGACTGGAATTAGCTGAGAGTTTAACTGCTGAAAGGGGAACATTAGCCAGCCTTAGCGACCTCCGTCTCTTGTGGATTCATAGCCCCAACTCGAGGGTGTCTTACTATTGAGAACTGGAACAACAAGGCTACAGTAGGGAGGAACGTTTATCCTCTGCAGCGGGTCGCACATTTTATAAGATAAGTGTTTTAATTGTGGTGTTTAATTGTGTTATATGTTGATATATATTTGTTGTGCATCTACTCTGAGTTAGCTTGGTTAATGTTGTTTGTTGTGAGCAGAATTATGCATTTAAATACTTGTTTATATGGTTGAATGTTGGTGTATGTTATTTAGATGTTGCTATGCACATTTGAGCAATTTTATTCACGTATTTAAGTAGCATAGACAGTTTCAAGTGTATGAATGTCATATTCTTGGTTATTTCCACATTTATATTTAGTATCAGAAATTTTATGGAGTCATTTTAGCAGTGACATGGCCCAGCTGAAGGTTGGGTACGTTATTGTGGATATTCCACTAGAATAGTTCGTCACAACAGATCTTATACTATTTTGAAATCTTAGATTATGCAATTTATTTTCCTTAGACCCCAGATTAATTAATTACTACCTTTGCTTGAATTTATGAAAATAACTAGATACGAGAATGAAAGAACAGGCAAAATATACACACAATTGAACACAAGATGTATCCTAGGAAACCCAATACGAGAGAAAACCCAGCTGGAAGATGAGGCCTATGCTTTGCTCTCTTTTCTTCAGTTATGGAAAGCAAGTACAAAGAAAGAGACACTCACTATGGAGTTGCCTTTGACATTGTGGCCTGAACGATTGCTACAAAATCTCCTACATCCTCTGTTATGCTCTAAATATGCCACTCCTTGGATGCTCTTCTCAACTATCGAACAAGTACAATACAAAATAATGTAACCCCTTTCTCCTCCTAAACGTCTGGTATTTAACATAGCCCGATAGTCATCTAGGGTTAGGATTTTGACTTCATCAACCCTCAATTAGTGATTAGGTTTGGACCTTCTAGAATCTTCTTGAAAGTCCACACATGGCTAGCCCCATATGTGTGAGTAATGGAGGTTGATGTGGCATCCACTTGTACCATTGTGGTCAACACGTGAGGCATAACTTTTGCATACGAGCTCTGATTGAGGCGTTTGAAGTGTCGTTGGAAAGGTCTCAGAGTATAGAACACCATCAAGGGTGTGGGCTCAAGTTCTGCACATCATAACCCCCAAAAAATGCCATTTAATGCCACAAAATGGCTCTAAAAGGTTCTGGACCCCAATTTTCCAAACTAGGACTTGCCACTAAAATGGCCTTGCACGTTGATTCCTCTAATTTTTTCCACCTAGAAAGTATTGATATAGATGACAAATTATATAATGATCTGATCGAGATCAGAATTCTAACCAGGTCTAAGCTCAAGTGGAGAAAAGGTTTGCTTGAAGAGTACAATCATGAGATTGGTTCGAGACATGCATTCCAAAGACAAGCAATGGAATCTCCAAAGGAAGAAAACACCTTTGAATCCGAAGCAGTGTTTCAGCAAGCCTTTTTGGAGAAGAAAACCACAGTGGAGGAATTATATAAGGACCAAAAGAAGAATGAAGAAGGTCCAAATCAAGGTAAAGGAGAAGGCGGTGGTAGTGACCCTCCTAAAACTCCTCCATCTCCATCCTCTCCTTCAAGTTCAAGTTCCTCTTCAATTCTACAGAAAAAACAACCAGAGAAAGTTGATTCTAATTTGTTTACGTTGAAATTAGACATGAAATTTGATTTGCTAGTGTATAATGGAGAGCTTAATGCAAAAAAATTGGATCATTGGATCAAGCAAATTGAAGTAGATTGCAAGGTTAAAAAAGTTGTGGACGAAGAAGCAAAAGTCCAGCCAGTTACGCTCTGACTAGGAGGCACAACAATGATATGATGGGAGAGTAAGAATTAAGAAGATGTAAGAATCAAGATCTCGTTAAAAAGGTAAAATGATATCTTCCTGGTATGAATTCATAGCTGCATTAAAGAAGCAATTTTGTCCTTTAGGTTATATGCAACAAGCAATAATGGATTGGCAGAATCTAAGGCAAAATAGAGGACAAAATGTATTCCTCTTTATACGCAAAAATTCTTTTGAAGTATATTGGCAGGTTGCATAGTTATTTGAGACAAACTATTCTTATGTTTAATTCAACTAATCTTGATGAAGTTTGTCTCCAACCCACTCATATTGAGTCAAAGGGAAAGAATCTCAAGGGAAACTTCTCAAAGAAATCAATTTAGCCAGTTGAAGGCAAGCACAAAGGAAAGGGTAAAATGAAACAAACAACCACAGTGAAAAAAGAAAATGAGAAACCTTCATGTTCACATTGCAAAAAGGAAGGACATGTTGAGGCGTGTTAGAAACTTCATCCAGAACCAAGACCAAAGAGGTTCGGAAATAAGAAGGGTAATAAGAAGACCACATCTACAATCCAACAGGATCTTGGATTGGATTCAGGTGATGAAACCAAGATCACGACCATGGGAATACACAGTACATCTTCTTCTGCTAGTTCTAGAACTAATACACATTCTTTAAAATCTGAAACTATGCATGATGAAAGTAAAAGAAGTGAACTATTCCATATTAGAGTTATCTCAAAACATACAAAGATTGATACACTCTTTGGTAGTGATTCGCAATCTAATCTCATTTTTGAAGAAATTGTTAAGACATTGGGACTTGAAACTAAACCTCATCCAAAACCATATCCTTTAGGATAGGTATGTAAAGATGCTATGTTACAGGTATCTAAACAATGTAAGCTCAGATTTGCAATCACCTCTGTTAGCACATAAAGTTGTCATGGGTCATATGTCACTATAGTTAAAACCTAGGTCTACACTTTTGTCGAGTCTCTCTTTTTTCTGCATAGCTTCCTATAAGTTTTTCCTCTTATGGTTGATAAAGTCGGGTCAGTCAAGTATGTTGTATGCACAGGGAAAAACTATGAGCAAAATGCAGCATTCAGAGCAGTCCATTTCGGGCTTGAAATACAAGCAAACAGGCAAGTTCAATTTTCAACGACGGAGATCCCATGTGCAGTTCAGATTAGCGGCTCTCGTGCATTCGAAGTTTCAAAATCGCACAAGGATTAACAACCAAACAGAAGTGTCGAAGTCCCGAAGTCTCGAAGTAACGAGAGACCACCACGTCACTTCAGGCCCTACCACTCCACGAGTGTTTTCCAACTCAACACATGGCACTTATCCGCCAAGGACACATAACATTCATTTCAGGCTACCATGTCACTTCGGGCCCGTACCACTCCAGGAGTTTTTCGTGCTTCACAATCCAGAACTCCCGAAGCCCAAAGTGTCGAAGTGTCAAAGACACATGGCGCCCATCCATCAGTAGTTGTGACAGCACAATGACGTCAGGCCACCGCGTCAGATTCAGGAGATCGTCCTCCGGAAGATATTCTTATTCAAAGTTCCCAAGCACCAAATTTGGCTCCATCTCTAAATATGGTTAAAAGGATTCTGGAGTTGGCAGACGGATAAATTTTAACGGGGGCGCTAAAATAGCAGGGTTGCCCAGATCGTGGATTGCGACAAGATCGACAGCCACACTTTATTGCGAGGACAAAAAGTGCTCGAACACTAAAATCTTAGAGCGGTCCCGCAATCGAAACCACAGTATAGTTAAAGAGGTACGTGGCAATTGGTGGTGGATTGCGGGGGTCGAAGCGGTGTGGACCCAAACCGCCCTTGACAACTCCCGCAATCACGTGTTGATGTAGGGTCCAATCCGAGAGAAACGTGTGGCAACAAACTAGGCATTAGGCCTCATCTTGATCCCAAGGAGAAATCAGTTAATGAAAGAAGGACCGGTGGTTGAACAATCGACTACCCCCTTAAATGGAAGCATGGAGGGTCTGGCCAAGGAGACAGAAAATTGTCAGTATGAAGTACCACAGAGGGCAGTTTTTCCTGCAGGCCCATACTGATAAGAGTTTCCTTCTGACAGAAGGAACAGGACAAACAAGAGAAGACGCACAGCACTGGAGAAGAGGCGCCCAAGTAGCAAGACATGTCTATTGTTTTCATTATAAATACATTTGATGAATGACATAATAAACAGAGGGGGGTCCAGCCCAAGACCGGAAGAGATTTTGAGAAATGTTTATGACTGTATATTTCAGTTTGTAAGTCGGAGGGGCATGTAGTTGTAAATTGTATGTTATTGAAGATTCATATGAGTTGTTTCATCAGATTTGTCTTATATGTTCTCTATTCTATTCTTCATCTTGTCTGAACGTATTGTTGATTTTAAGGATTAAAATTTGCCTTTGATTGATAGATTCCTGATGCGGTAGAGGATCTGTTGTAAGCTTGCCTATTTATCAGTCTTTACTGTTCAGACACATCTAAATTCTATGTATTTTGTTCTATTCATCTTGTTTGAATGTATTGCAGATTTTAAGGATTAAAATTTGTCTTTGATTGATAGATTCCTGATGCGGTAGAGGATATGTTGTAAGCTTGCCTATTTATCATTATTTATTGTTCAGACACCATCTAAATTCTCTTTGCAGAGAGGATCTCTACTTAGCGAATATTCGTCTTTATGTCATTCTCTTATTCTTCTCTTCATCATTATACAAATCTTTTGTCTGATAGGGAGCTCAAATGCCTTCAATGAGTAGACTGTTTATGACTCCATAGCCCAATGGTCCATCACTGATCTGCAGTGATATCTGTTGTCTTTTCCTTTCTTTAAAGTCTTGCTAATCCCTGATCTCAAACCAAAATAAAATCAATTTGTATGTTACCAAGCTTACTCCCATTTGCAGTCTGGGGGTGACTCTTGGAGTGATAACAATCTCTAATTTCATAGATGAGGTAGAGTTAGATGTCATACCACTTGATATTTGAGGAATTGTTTTGGGAAGTCCTTATTTATATGACAGGAAAGTTATCTTCTACAAGGAGGAGAACAAGTATCAACTTACAAAGGATGGGAGTGAGTATATTGTAAAAGCCCATCGTGAGAAGACTAACTTGTCTCTAGTTACTACATGACAAATAAAAAGGTTTGTAAATGCAAGCAAGAATTTTGTACTCGTGATTGTAAAAGCTAAGGATGATAATAAATCCAAAGGTTTCAAAGGATGTGATCCTAAACATAAAGATGAATTAGTTAAGAATATTTCTAACTATGATGAAGTGTTTCAGGAACCACAAGGATTACCTCCAAAGAGAGAGATACAACACCAGATTCAGCTACAACAAGATGCACCTCTTTCTAACATTGGCATGTATTGGTTATCTGCGCTTGAGAATGAAGAAATAAAAGAAGCAAGTTTGGGAGTTGCTCGAGAAAGGAGTCATCAGACCAAGTACTTCTCCATGTGGATCACCCATTGCATTAGTACCAAAGAAAGACGGTACATGGAGAATGTGTGTGGATTTCCAGGCATTGAACAAAATTATGGTGAAGAATCGTTACCCTCTTCCTTGTATTGATGATTTGTTGGATCAATTACTTAATGCAACTTATTTCACTAAGTTAGACTTAAGAAGTGGTTATCATCAAGTAAGGATTTTTGAAAATGATATTCGGAAAAATGCTTTTAAAACAAAACAAGGATTTTTTGAATGGTTGGTTGTGTCTTTTGGGCTTTGTAATGCTCCTGCTACTTTGATGCAGGTTATGAATGATGTATTTAGGCCATTCATAGATGATTTTGTAATAGTATACTTAGATGATATATTAATTTTTAGTAAAAGTTGGGAAGATCATGTAAAGCATGCTAGGAAAATCTTAGATGTTTTGAAAAAGGAGAAATTGTGCATAAAGATGTTAAAATGTGAATTTGGAAAACATATTTAGTTTATTTGGGCTATATAGTAGGGGGTGGTGAATTGAAATTTGATCCCTCTAAAGTTGAAGCCATTATGAAGTGGCCTAAGCCTAATAATGTAACAAAAGTTAGGAGCTTCCTGGGGGTAGTTCAATATTGGAGGAAGTTCCCTACTAACTTTTCTTTTATTGCATCTCCTTTACATGCTTTGACAAATACTAAGCAGGTCTTTCAGAGGGGAGGTAAACAGCAAAAATCCTTCCAGACCTTGAAAGAAAAGATCAGTACAACCCCAGTTCTAGCATTGCCATATTTACAACAACCATTTGAGATTGAAACCAATGTTAGTGATTACACCATGGGAGCAATGTTATGATAAAGAATTGTATGTTTTGGTTCAGAGTGTGAAGAAGTGGAGATGGGAAAAGAGACAACCATGCATATAGATCATCAGCCTTTGCAATATCTCCAATCACAAACCAAGCTACAACAATCACGTCTTTTCCGACGGATGGGATTTTTGCAACAATTCCATTTGGAAATTTGGTATAAGAAAGGTATACAAAACAAAGTTGTTGACATGTTATCTAGACCTTCTGTTAATGCATCCATTGTTTTACAACATAGTTCATTAGCTCATGAAAGTTACATTGAACAATATACTAGAGATGAAGATTTCAAGGATGTTTATGAAACACTAATCCATGGTAATAAGTGGAAGAATTAGATTATCATGTACATGAAATATTGTTATATCATCTTGGTAAATTGTGTATTCCACGAGATGAAAGACTGCATGTAACTAGAGAAGCACATATTTCTCTCATTTCTGGTCAGTTTGGTATAGGAAAAACAATAGCTCGGTTACAACGCTATTTTTATTGGCCCCGGATGTATGAAACTGTGTCCAAATATGTAAAAGGATGTGTGATGTGTGCCATGAGCAAACCAAGTAACAGAAAATTGGGTTTGTATATGCCACCTCATGTAACTTCTCGTCCATGGGAAAGTGTGTCTATGGATTTTGTAGGGGGTCTTCCTATGTCCAGGAAAGGTCATGATTATATGTATGTTGTTGTGGACAGATTTCGCAAAATGCGTGTTTTGGTGCCTTGTCAGAAACGGGTGACAAGAAAAGGGACTGCTCATTTGTTCTTCTAGCATGTTTGGGTTCATTTTGGCTTGCCCACATCCATTGTATATGATCGAGATTGTTGCTTTCTTGGGGAATTTTGGTCAACTTTGTGAGAGTTAATGGACACTAAGCTTCAGAAGAGCACTGCTTTTCATCCACAGACCAATGAGAGAACGGAAGTGGTCAACAGGATAGTGACACACTTACTCTGAGGATATTGTAACAAGCAGCATAAGCTTTGTGATGAACAATTATATATGTACAACATGCCTATAACGGTGCCATACATTCTTCTACATAAAGGTCTCCTTTTGAGACATGTTTTGGTTATTTGCCTAATTCTCCTCTAGACTTCACTTTTGGGCAAGATTTAGTGGCGGATGCACGTAATGATGCAAACAATGCCAAGAAGTTCATCTAGAAGATCCAATTGGTTCATCAATCCATACGGGAACAATTGGAAAAGAGCCAAGCCAAGTATAAGGATAGGCATGACAAGCATCGGGTTGATCATCACTTCCAATTTAGTGATCAAGTTTGGCTATACATTAGAAAAGAACACCTTAAAGGAGTAGGTAAAAAGCTCAAGCCAATCAGGTATGGTCCATTTAAAATTTTGGAAAATATTGGTGACAATGCTTTTCCGTTGGAGTTACCTCCATATATGCAATGTATTATGTGGTTAATGTTGAAAACTTGAAACTATATGAGCCTCCTATGATCATGGATCAAGGTGAGAATGTTCAAGTTCCCCCTATTGAAGATTTTGCTCCTAAATATCTTGATGAGTTGCGAGAAGATGTTATTCTTGACAGAAGGGTGAGGACTTCATGAAGAGGTGATGTGGAGTATCTTCGTGTGGGTCTAAAAGGAATACATCCAAGTAAAGCGCGATGGATGGAAATTGGAAAAGTGAGGGAGGTGTACCCTCATTTTTTTTCTGAATGAAACCATACTTTTGGTGGTCCAAAAGCCTCTTAGCGGGGAGGGGTGATTTAAGAGGATCCCCACAACCGATCCAATTAGTTGCAAAAGATGGCCAAGCCACCACATGGCTCAACATGGCATAGAGATTGCTAGTGGTTACCCAAATCCCAAGCAATATGGGATAATTCTGCCAACCAAGCAACGCAAAACATGGGCCAATTCCTCTCTTCTGGGCCAATTCCTCTCTTTCGGGGCAATTTGAATTATGGTGTATGCGGCAACAATGATGTGGTGTAATAGATGTATTTGAAGGGAAGATTTGGAGGGATTTGACCCCTATCTTCGTAACCGCACTCTAGAAATGATATTAGGGAGAATCAAACTCGAACTCACATCCAAAAAAAGAATCATGTGATCTCTCCTCTCAGTAAGGTTAAGAGACCATTCGAAGGAGTGAAGAAAAGAACCGAATTGATAAGGTGAAAGAAGTTGTTGGCATTCCTCTTGATTGGTGGAATAAGGGTGCAATGTTTGTTGCAGATCACATAGCGACCATCTGATTGATCTATAGAATTTTGTGTTGAAGATTGCAACGCAACAATCAAAGATGCAACCAATAAAAAGTGATTCGACTTGGAAGGATTTGTAGATCTGTTTGTGTTGAGATCATTTGTGAAGTAGATTACTCAATGTTTGTGTGTGATCGAGCACATTGTTGAAAGAATTGGCCAAGCCATGGTCATAGAACTAGGTTGATTCATTGAAGAGAGTCTTCAACTGATTAAAGGTGCCATAGCGTTGTGAAGAAGAAGGTTAAGTTACTGCATGAACCATCAATTCACTATAGTGACATGAAGACCTTGTTGCAGATTGGTAAGCATGCGGTTGTGGCTCTGTAAGATGAACTCTTGCAGTGATTAACCTGTTGTTGTGTGGAAGAAGCCTACGATTTGGCAAGGGGCATCTACTCTATTGGACAGAAGAGGAGCCATTGGGTGCAACCTCAAAACCTCCTTTAACACTATGTGTAGACTGAAGGTCATTATTTGATGTAAAGTGGTGAAACAATGTACTTTGCAACCTTCTAAATGGATCAGTTCGTCAATTGAAGCGAACCCAAAGACGTAACCCATATGGGTGAACTCCATTATCAATTTGCAGAGTATTGCTTGTGTTATTTCCAGTTCTGGATTTAAATATCAATCCTTAAATACTGAATTTTAATTAATTAAGCACCAATTTCGAATCACATTTGATGTGAAGATTTGTTTAATTGGTACTTGTAAGGCATACAACGAAGATATGATTGATTACATCTTTGCCTCGTGGTTGTTATATGATTTAGGTAATTACAATGTTATGTTTTTATATTGTTTTTTACATTAATATATAATCGTTTAAAAAAAATAAGGTACTTAATATGACTTTGTAGTTGTTAAGTGATTTACATAATTATATTCATGTTTTATATATATATATATATATATTAGACAATGAGACTTATCCAAATTACTATAACCTTCTAACCACCCAACTGTATGCCACTCGAGAGTTGGATTATGAGATAACAAGGGCAAAAGCATGTGTACTAGCCTTCCCTCTCGAAACACATCCTAGGCAATGCTGCAAGATCTCAGTTGGTCAAGAGCAAGATGCATGAATTCCAACACTAGTTGTACATGTGTAGAATCACTTAGTACCTACTACCAACACTCACTGAAAATATGGGCATTCTTTCAATACCAACACTCACACTTGCTTGACCATTCAACCATCAAACCTCTTACTACACGGGAATCCTTTCACAACTAGGCTATGAATTTGGTACATAAATCCCAAATAAGTTAAATGGATGGTAAGAGATCATAGGAACCCAATGCCATACCTACTACTAGTGCAAGTTTGAGCAATAAATTAGCTTGTAGAGATCACAAATCGATGTAGAGATACATAAGTACCATATGAACTTATTGGTGCTCTAGACTAGGGAAATTAGAAATTGGGACATCTCATAGATGGTGTTTATTTTATCAGATTTCAAGGCATCAACTTCCGATGCATTTTTAGGGCCCTAAAAATCAATTTTTGGCCTTGTGACGATTGATGCCTACCTAGGCTTTCATCAATTTTGATGAAAAATGTTCTTCTCATTGGGATATTTCCAATGACCCATCATGCACTTAAAATGGAGCTCCTATGTGAAAGTTATGTC
This sequence comes from Picea sitchensis, assembly GCA_010110895.2. Classification (NCBI taxonomy): domain Eukaryota; kingdom Viridiplantae; phylum Streptophyta; class Pinopsida; order Pinales; family Pinaceae; genus Picea; species Picea sitchensis. Next base: position 127,340 of record SNQJ01S0006451.1, read on the forward strand.
CTTGGTAAGATGGTCATCAATATTCTCCCCATAGGTACAAGTAGCAGTGATGTTAGCTCACCATAGTTAAAATATGGTGAGTTAGTAACATGTGAAAATCCAGTAGAGACTTCTAGAAGCATCATGGACATTCTAAGAGGGTTCTGGAACCCTAAACCCAACCCTAATTCTCGATATCAAAAACCTGGCAAAAGGAAGGAAAAGGGTTCACTTTCATTAGTCGCCCCCTATTCCGTAGTATGAGCAGGAGTATGGAGGATATACTAACATAGTATAGAGATAAAAGCTTATTATAGGGGACAATACAAGACCATAATGTCTCATGGCTTGGCCGAAAGCTTGTATTGCTTTCTATTTTGTATTATAATATCCATTATAACAAAAAGATGAAAGGCACAATCCTTCATTCCTTGTCGGTTTTCCCATATGGGTTTCCAAGGTAAATTTTGTGTTCTAATCTAGTAGTTAAAGAATTTGATTGGTGTTTTTTATTTCTATTAAAGCATTAAAATTACAAAAAGATGGTTGTGCACTATAGAGTAGCTTGTTGTAGTATCTTTAAATTTAGATCTTTTTTGGTGCATTTACCATTGAAATATCCAAGTTAGCTTATAGGTCATATTGGTATTGGAACAAGTTTATTCGGGCATTTGGTGGTTTGAGTACAAGCATATGCTTACCTGACTTAACAATCCAAATCTACGAGACAGTTGTACCTTGTGGATGTCAAGATCGGCACAAGAAGGGTTAAGAAGCAATTTCAATCCTTAGAAATGGAAGAAAAGCATTGAAAAGGACCCATAGATAAAGATGAAAGAAGATTTGCAAGGTTGGAAGCTCAAGTAATTGATATTTCCAGGAGTATGGCCATACTCATGGTTGCTCTTGAAAAAAATCGGCCCATTTTCGGAGAGACCTGAATCTCATGAGAAACTAGAGTATCATGAGGAGCCAAGGAAAGAGAAAAAAAAATTGAAGCCTGAAAAAGAGAACTCCACTGACAAATCTTCTCAACACTTGTTTAAAATGGAAGCAAAGACCAATATTAAGCCATATGAAGGTGAGGTAGATGCACTTAAATTGAATCATTGGTTGCAATAATTAGAAGTTTATTTTAGTGTGTATAATGTATGAGAGGAGAAGAAAATATTGTTTTCTAGAATGAAACTAGAAGGCCATGCACAAACTTCGTGGGAGAGACACACTAATGCATTTAGGTTGGGGGGAGACTCGTCAGTAAATAAGTGGGAGGTATTCAATCTCATTTTTACCCTATCAGGTCTGAAGAGGACCAAAAGATTCAATGGCACTACTACTAGTAAAGGCAAGGACAAAGTGTACTAAAATCCACTCCAGAGTTCTAGAAGCAAGCAATTCAGTTGGGAATAAATCTTTGAGACCCAGACATGAGCATCAAGTACTAAGGTGGTCTTCAAAGTCACATAAGAAGGCAATTTATGATATTTAAGCCCAAGATTGTAGATGGGGCATGTCTATAGTCCTAGTACATTGAATCTCACAAGAAGAAGGAATAACCAAATGGTTCAAAGTAGTCGAACTAGTATGGTGGTTCCAATAAGGACGAGAAGGGAAAGGGAAAGGGAAAAATAAGAAGACTGTTGCTACCGCACATGTGTACAAGGACCCTAATAACCACCATGACCATTGCAACATTAATGGTCACACAAAAGGAAAAGGTTGGAAACTGCATCTAGAATTTAATCCCAAGAATTCCAAGTAGGAGCAGCCCAAGAAGGAAGATAGAAATCGGTGCATATCTAGACAAAATGTTAGTCTAGACAATAATGCAGAAGGAGGTGAACCTAAACAGCCTCCATCACAAGGAGGAGAACAAGATGACAAAGCTATTCCATATCAAGATTTAGATCAAGAATAACAAAGTAGATGCTTCATAGGGAAACCTCATTGCAAAGGGACTTAGTAAGCAAGCTTGGTTTAGAAATGCATAATCACCCACATCACTACCCTTTCAGTTGGGTGAATAAGGATGTAAAGTTAAAAGTTACCAAGCAATGCACACTTATATTTTCTTTCAGTGAAAATTTTACTGATGGAATAGAAGTCAATTTACTGTCTCTTAATGTTCGTGGTGTAGTGTTTAGCATCCCCTATATGTATATGAGGGATGTTATCTTCATGAGAAGAGCAAACCATTACGACCTATTGACCACCTATTTCGACTAGGGGGTTAACGTCATGTATCATGAACATACGTACCTAGTGGTGCAAACAGTTTGAAGACTTTTTGCTCAACAGGACAAATTTTGCCCTCGACACGCTTTTCTATGTACACAAAACGTTCGCTCCCATGCATGGGATAATATTGTAATATGCTAGCATGAGTCAATTTTTGTCTAGTTACCTAGGAATTTATCATTAAGGAAGTCCTTTCATCAAGTGTTTTTTTTTTCCTCAGGTAATTAATCTTGCTTAACTGCAGTTTTAATTATCCTTGAGTTTTTCACTCACATAAATCCTCCAAAGTGGTGAAAGGCATTCTAATGATCAAGCCCTATGGATGACTAAGGTTTGGAAGTATTGTAAATGACCATACTAGACATCTCCTAGAGTCTTGCGGAATTCCATTAAGTTTTGATAGGATTTTTTAAATAATTAAAATTCCCACAAACTGAGAATTTTTAATTATTTTTTATGTAAAATGGAAAAAAGTGGTCCTTGGGGATTTTGTATAGGGGTATGAGTACTCAAATCAAATGGTTTATGAACCCCTACACCCTTGGACCAAGTCTCGGCTCATTTGGACATTTTTTGCTAAGTCATTGTCCATGAGGAATCAAAGTGAGTCAAAAATCAGCCAAATTTTGTGATAGTTACTAAAGTCATGGGAGAGAGTGGGAAAAGGATTCCTAACGTATTTCCTAAGTTGGGAAAATGATTTTCCACTTAGAGAAACCCCCTTGCTAAGCCAACAACCTAAGATGACCATCTCCTTGGAAGAGGGGCGCCCCCCTTGCTAAGCCAACAACCTAAGATGACCATCTCCTTGGAAGAGGGGCACCCCCCTTGCTCATGAACTCATGGGAAATAAAAAAATATAGCAAGAGGGCCCCCAAAACTTTGGGTTTACCCCCCTTTTACCCTAACATCATTTTTTATGAGTGGGAAAGGTGTTTTCCCCCTTCCCCACTCACCCCTCAAGCCTCACCCACCTCACTAACCCTAAAAGTGTGCCCCCATGAAAAGACACTCCCCCCTTGGATGTATGACACTTGGAGCTCATCCAAGTGGGGTCTCTCATCTTCCTCATCTATAAAAGAAAGTCTCTCCTCCTCATTTCATCATCAATTCTTAGAGCAAGTCTATTATGCCAAAATTTCTCCCATTATTTTCCCTCTCTCATTTTCTCATTGTAAATCTTGCTACAAGTATTTGTAGCAACATTTTGTGGATAATAAAGGAAGCTTTGGAGGATCTATTGTGTGCATTGGGAGTCTTCTTGATGCTCTTCATGGTGTTCTTGTGAGGTGACATTGTGCATTTTATTTCTTATATTTTTTTTGCATTCACTAGTTTAACTTGGAGACCCAAGCAAAGTATTTTGCTTGGGAATAATTAGTAGTAGTATTACTATCAGTTTTGTGGTAGTTTTTTTCAAGACAAGCAAAGTATTTTGCATGCTTTTTAGATGCTCTCACCTCCTTGTGTCTTGTGTAGCAAGAGATATACATATTTGCAGGTCACTAGAGGATTGGAGTGATTTTCAGAGTGGAAAACTCACTCATTCAATCAACCAAAGTTTCCATTGTTTTCCTCTTCTTCTATCCACCATTTTCTTCTCATTCATAGGCATTCTTTTGCTCTAGAATATTCATTAAAAACTCACTTTTATATTCAGATTTCTCTATTTAAATTTATGTTTCATTGGGCTAATAGAAATTAACAAGATTCTTGGTGTTTGTAGCATTTTCTAGCAAACATAGTTTGTTGATTTTTATGCAGATATTCAACAAATCAAGTGGAGTGCTACTTGTTTTGGGCCCCAAAACATTCAAAGAAGTTTCATGTAGCTTGGGTGCCAAAACCCCCTTCATTTTCTTCTTCTAAAGCATTGTAAGCAACCCAAGAGAGTCTCTTGGGTTTGCCTTCTCTCAAGTAAATACAAAAATCTGATATTGTAATAATTTAGGAAATATTGCCCACACCTTGCAAAGAGATTGGCCTAAGCCATCCTTGCAAAATCGTGAAGGCTAGAGTTGGATTTATTTTCTTGCATTTCTTTTATTACACCCACCTTGGCCAAAACCGTAGGCTAGTCCTCCACTTGTGCCATTGTTGTGGGGTTTCTCTTTGAGTTTCCAAGTCATTTTAATTCTTTTATTACACCCACCTTGGCCAAAACGATAGGCTTGTCCTCCACTTATGCCATTGTTGTGGGGTTGCTTTTGCTTTCTAAGTCATTTAAATTCTTTCATTATACCCACCTTGGCAAAAACAGTAGGCTTGTCCTCCACTTGTGCCATTGTTGTGAGGTTGCTCTTTAAATTTCCAAGTCATTTAAATTATTGCAAAAGTAATCATATTTGTGTTTCACATTTGCCCCGTATTCCCTCCCCTTGCCACTTTGTGGATCCTGGGTAACTAAGAAAGAGCAAAGGATTGAAGAGTAGTTTAATTAGGCATTCAATTGTTATTGTTTCCACCACCAAAAAGGATGACTTGGGAGGCTACAAGGGGTGTAAGTCAAGAACATATTCAAGGCACTAAGTGTTAGAATATGAAAGATGTGTGCTCATTTTACCATTGACAATACCCTTGTCACCCAACCATAGGTCGAAGCCACCCTCCAAGCACCTTGTCCTTGACAGAGAAGAATATTGGTAGCAATCAATAGCCAAGCAAGGCTAATGCACCAAGCAAGAATAGAAACCAAAGCTGATCAGATAGTCCCACCCAGAAACTGGCGCAACACCTTCCCCAGAAACTTGCGCACAAAACTGCCAACTGCAGTGCACACAACTGGCTCTCTGCAATTCTGAGAATGCCTGCCAGAATGAGAATTGGCCTTCTGTATTTATACTAATTCTGGCTAACTGCCTGGGCCGACTTCTCATTCTGGGTATCTGTCTGTTCAGTATATATTATTATTTCTGGCTGACTTCTTCTCTTGGAGGCTAATAACCTAATATAAATTATCTTCTTGAGCCGACA
>SNQJ01S0006451.1:196837-209162 GCA_010110895.2 Picea sitchensis
TTGATTGGTGTAATGGTAAATAATTGAAATAAGAGATTTGAAAATTTATGAATAATTATTTTTTATTTTTGATATGGTAAATTTTTAATAAGAAATTGGAGATATGGTTTTTTGGTTAAACTTTTGGGAGATAGTGGAGGAGGACACACTCCAAGATATCAATATTGTTTAAAGCACTATCACAACTATGTTTATACAGAGTTCAAAGGGTTAACTGAAGTGGTTGTCGCCAATGTTGCTAGGCATTTGGCTAGTTATGTGTCGATAGGTGCCTCATTCAAATCTCTTGAATCTCTTGGGTGAGGTACACTAGTCTACACCAATGTGTTTACTTGGAATGACATCCACGAGTGAGGAAACATCCCTTGGATTTCCTAGTGATGTTTTTATTGGAAAAGAAACTAAGTTTAAAGAAAAAATGTGGAATGACCAAGATAAGAACAAGTTTTAATGAGCTTCATAACAAGAACAATAAATTTGTCTTTCAAAATATTTGTAATAGAACCAAACTCCATATCTTATTAACTCATAATAACCAAAGGAAACTCAAAACAACATAATAAATCAAAGTAATCAATTTAAATTTGTCTTTCAAAATATTTGTAATAGAACCAAACTCCATATCTTATTAACTCATAATAACCAAAGGAAACTCAAAATTTTCATGTTAAGATATTTGATCATTGAAACAACATAATAAATCAAAGTTATCAATTTAATTTTATAAGTTTAATAAAAAAAATTGATTTTGGATACTAATCATCATCATCATTAATTACAAATCAATTAAATTCATGAACATACATATTTTGAACATTTTTATTAAATGATTGGGTAGAATCCATTCAATTCAAATAAACTCTAACATCATTAATTACATTGCACCATTTAACTTTATTAAAAACATTATTTTTCACTCAAATTATTTAAACCCATTAACATTAATTATATTACATTGTTTGACTTGGTAACGTTTATTTATTTCCTTTTGAGTTCATTAATTACATTGCAACATTTAACTTTATTAAAAACACTATTTTCCACTCAAATTATTCAAATCCATTAGCATTAATTATATTACATTGTTTGACTTGGTAAAGTTTTTTTATTTCCTTAACTTTATTAAAAACACTATTTTCCACTCAAATTATTTAAATTCATTAGCATTAATTATATTACATTGTTTGATTTGGTAAAGTTTATTTATTTCTTTTTGAGTTATATAGATTATGATTTTTTTTATTTTTTCAAAATTAATGAGAAGAAGGTCATTTACTTTCAAAAACAAGAGAGACATGAGAGCGCTCTGCAACTAGGTTTAGGGTTTTTAGCCGCACTGTCACAACTATTGCCCTGTTGGGGCTCATGACTCTGAAGGAAGGAGGGCCAAACGACGCCTCTTACAGCCAGGCTACCACGAATGGAAGCTCTGGAGAAGGATTAAAACGACCGACCTTTGAGCCCCCGCTAGATCTGCGCTCAAAGCTTTTGATGGAAGGGACCTTCAAGGATCGGGAGATGGATATTGATCCAGAGAACGCGGCTACACCTGCTACAACGTCAACTCCATGGCTGCCAGGCAAATGCATCCCACAAGCGCCACAGGCCCCGAAATACATTATTATCTCACCACGCATAGAAGAACAAAAGTAATATATGAGAGACTACGCCCTAGTAGGAAAATTCCTAGGGCTTTGGCCTTCAGAGCGGGATCTGATCAAATGGATACAATATTGGTGGAAGCCAAAAGGACATTATGAATTGCAACTGGGTTCCAAGGGTTTCTTCACAATCATACTACACAACCTCGAGGACCACAATCGCATTTTTGATGGAGTGCCTTATTTCTACAACTCAGCTGAACTCTTCTTAAGATTCTGGACCGAGAAGTTTAGCCGTGAAAAGGAAGATTTCGTGCATGCACCAGTATGGATTAGACTATACTCTCCCCCCCAGGAATTCTGGTTGGAAGAGGTCTTGGCTGGTATAGGTAACACCATTGGAATATATGTTAAGTCTTCAGAGGCCACCAAGCAGAGGCGATACACCTCCTATGTGCGCATATGCGTATACCTGAACATAGCCAAGCCGCTCCCAGGATCCATAATTCTCGAATACCATGATGAGGATTGGACCCAAACCATCGACTATGAACACATTCCGTTCAGATGCAGGAAATTTCATGAGCACAGACATCTCTTCAGAGAATGCCCCCTCAATGTTGCTCACAAAGAAGGGAACCCAGAAGGCGGCAAAGATAAGGATGGCTTCGCTCAACCAGCAGGAAAAAGAAGACAAGGAGGACGAAAGCAACCAACCCAAGTAAGTAAGGATCCTTCCACTAGTAATAAACATGCAATACTACAGGATCAACCAGAGAATCCATCAACCTTCACAAACCCCAATGAACTCCACATGGATAACCTTCCCCAATCTATGAGCCTAGGGAAAGAACGACCATTACAGGTGAAGGAATCAGATCACCCATCTCTAGACCCTGCTATCGACCAATAAGACCATCTGGAGATAGAGGATGGTGACGCGAAAATGGAGCTAGAAGAGCAAGAACTAGTTGGGGTGGATCTGGAGCACCTCGAACACACCTATAGACATCAAAAATTGTACACCATACCTAGGGATCAATTACGGAAGGTGCACAAGGTCTTCCTTAACTCCTCAGCTGGATCATAGCTCGATCCAGCAAGGGCCTAGGAATACAGGGCAATCAGTCAAAGAGTCAGAGAAAAACTCAGAAAGATGAAAATAAAAGAGGAAGGATGTCTACCAACAAGATTATACAAGAAATAGACCACTTCATGGTGAACTCCGGGCAAATCCACCTTATCCCGGACAACTTTCCTCCTCTCCCCACCCCCTTGTCATCATGAAGATTATCTCCTGGAATATAAGAGGCCTCAATGGACGTAGCAAGCAAAAAATGCTACGAGATCTGATCTTTGCGGAAAAACCAGACATATTATTATTAAAGGAAACAAAGTGCACAACTGAAGATATTGACAGGCTACTCCCCTACTGTTGGAAGCAAGGGGAAGCAATTTCTACTGCAGCCACAGGCACAGCTGGAGGACTAGCTATCCTCTGGAACACCAACTCAATGCTTATGGAAAACTTTATCACTACCAAGTGGTCCATCACTACAGACTATAGGCTTATTGGCTCTAATAAGCCTGGACACCTGACCAATGTCTACGGGTCGGCCAACCCAAGGGATAAACAAGCCTTTCTCAGGAGCCTAGAGTACCTATCCACCTTAACTAGGCACAACAGATGGATTGTTGGCGGAGATTACAATCTCATACGTAGTCTGGAGGAAATAAAAGGGGGATCAAGACGCCTGGATCATGACTCCATTGACTTCAATAGCCTCATTGACAGCCTCAACCTCACCGGCCTGGAAGCCATCAATGGCATCCATACCTAGACAAATAGAAGAACCGGATCACATCAAATCGCCTGCAAACTAGATCGATTCCTCATCTCTGACTCCCTTATGCTGGAAGGAACAGCTCTGGAAGCAAGCATTCTGAATTTCCCTGGTTCGGATCACTGGCCCATTCAGCTATGGTTGGACGTGCCAGCCACTCCAGGGAAAAAACCCTTAAGGTTTGAACAATTTTGACTCAACCACCCAGATTTCCAAGCAAAGATCCAGGATTGGTGGAGGGAGGCAGAGGTCCCCCACGGCTCCAAGATGTACAGATTTCAGCAAAAGCTAAAGAACCTCAAGCAAATACTCAAACTCTGGAATAAGCAAACCTTTGGCAATATCTTTGATTCCCAAAAGCATATGTCAGAACAAATGGGTGCGATTCAAAATCAGATCCGGCTACAAGGGCTAACGGACGAGCTTAAAACCCAGGAAGCAAAAGTAAATCAACAGCTGGAGGCCAGAAAAGGACAAGAAGAGATTCTATGGAAACAAAAATCTTGCATCCAGTGGCTCAAGGAGGGGGACCGAAACACCAAATTCTTTCACAGAACCGCCATTCATCACCGTCATACTAATAGAATTACGCAATTAACCTCCACCAATGGTGAGCCTATTTATTCCCATGAAGACCTGGAGACGAAATTCATAGACTATTACAAAGATCTCCTCATGGAACCACTCCCGGATAGATCTGAGGCCATAACTAAGGTCACGCAGCATGTGCCCTCCCTTATCACTCTGGAGCAAAACTCAGCTCTGCTCCGGCCTATTACAATTGAGGAGGTGGATCAAGCACTTCAGGACACCCCCAAGTGCAAGGCTCCTGGCCCCGATGGCTTCACCAACGATTTTTTCCACCATTGTTGGCCGATGATCAGGGTAGAGGTGTGGGAAATCATTGAAGATTCCCGATCCATAGGACAAGTTCTTTAGGCTCTCAATGCAACTTTCCTTACCCTCATCCCCAAAGAGGGGCAAGCTTACCATCCTAAGCAGTTCAGACCCATAGCCCTCTGCAATGTCATTTACAAACTTTTAACAAAAGTGATCGCACGAAGACTCAAGCCCATCCTACCAACGATTATCTCTCCAGAGCAATCGGGCTATGTGGAAGGCAGACAAATCCTGGACAACGTCATCCTCACTCATGAAGTGATCCACTCTTTGCAGAAGACCAGAACGCTAGGTATGCTCCTTAAACTAGACCTTTCTAAAGCCTTCGATAAGATAAGTTGGGATTATATGCAGGAAATGCTCCTTGCCTTTGGTTTCAAGAGGCTCTGGGTGACTTGGATTCTGAATCTAATCTCCTCGGCTTTTTTTTCCATCCTTATCAATGGAGTTCCTTCTCGCCCCTTCTCCCCTTCTAGAGGAATTAGACAAGGAGACCCTCTCTCCCCTTTCCTCTTCATCATTATGGCCGAGGGTCTTAGTCGCTCTATTCACGCAGTCGTTGCAAATAACTTGCTGATAGGTCTACCCTTGCATGGTATCTCCCCCCCTATCTCGCATAGCCAATTTGTGGACGACATGCTTTTGATGGGTACCCCTACAACACACGAATCCAACTCCCTCTTCTCGATCCTCCAAACCTTCTCTAAAGCCTCAGGAATGGATTGTAACAAAGATAAGTCCCAAATCTTCTTCTTCAATATGCCCCCTCCGATTCAATGCCATGTCTATGATATCTTGGGTTTCAACCAAAGCTCCCTTCCGTCCAAATACCTTGGCATCCCCCTGATTGATAATGCCCTCATGAACTCCTCTTGGGAACAACTCCTTTCCTCTTTTACCAAAAGGCTTTCTTCCTGGACCTTCAGAGTTCTAAACCTTCCCAGTCGTCTCATTCTCCTTCAAGCGGTTCTTCAAGCCCTTCCCATCTACACCTTTTCGGCGCTTTCTGCCCCAAAGTTTGTCCTCACAACCATAAAAAGCTTACAAAGGAACTTCCTCTGGTAAGGCCTCAACACAGGGAAGAAAATAACACTGATCAGCTGGGACAAACTCTGCCAACCCAAAGCATAGGGAGGCCTTGGATTACGAGACCCCTCCATCATGAATAAAGTCCTTAGTGCCAATATCTGGTGGCGTTGGCTAAAAAATCCCAAGGATCTCTAGGCAAGGCTCTGGAGAAGGAAATATGCACCAGATGTGGCGGAAAAGAACTTAATACGATGAAATGGGGACAACCCAGGATCCTTAATCTGGGCAGCGGCTAAGTAGAATAGACATCTGGTAACCCGACATGCTTTCTGGGAAATTCGAAATGGGAAAACAACCCTCTTCTGGAAAGATTCCTGGCAGCAATGGCCAATTTTGGACCACGAGGATTGGGCTGAGCATATCAGCACCCAAGCCACACATGTGGGCCTGACAAAAGTCACTAACTATTGGCAAGACAATCCCCCAGAAGACACCTGGTGACGCTGGCACCTAAACAGGGAACGCCTAAACCTGGAAGCACATGTGGAACTGAGACCCTGGCAGGATCAAATGTCCAAAAGGAAAATCCCCAAACTCACAGGAGAGGATATCCTCCGATGGGGATATTCGTCGCGGGGCACCTTCAGCATACGAGAGGCCTATCACATCAAAACTCAATCAGACCCTCTACCCACAAGGAAGGTGTGGAGCAAAATTTGGGACCTTAAACATTGGCCTAAAATCACCCTCTTCCTCTGGCTCGTCACCCATTCGAGCATTCTCACCTGGGACAACCTCTCAAAAATAGGTTTTGTTGGGCCGTCTATCTGCATGCTCTGTGGAGAAGCAGCTGAAACCATGAATCATCTCCTCAACTCCTGCCCCTATACTTCTCAAATATGGGATCAAAGTGCGCTTATTATGCGTACCTTGGATCGTAAAAGAGACAACATCATTGATACAATTACGGATTAGAGAGACCAAGTGTTTTAATCTTCCTTCCTAAATCATATATGGCAACTTCTTCCAGGATTCATTCTTTGGTAGGTATGGAAGGAAAGAAATAGAAGGCTTTTAAGGAATGATTCCCTCCCGTGGCACCATTGCTGGAACCAATGTCGCCTCAATATTCTGGAAACTCTCAACCTTCAACTTTGGTCTGAAAAAGATCTGATCAACAACCCCTCAGAACTTCTGATCCTTCAGTACTGGAAGCCCTCCCCAATTCTTCACCCACCTTCCCCCACTTCTTCTCCTCCCCCTCCCAGTATCCCCTCCTCTTGGACCACCCCCCCAGACGACTTCATCAAGCTCAACTTTGATGGAGCCTCTAAAGGCAACCCGGGAGCAGCGGGTTATGGAGTGGTATTCCGCAACCACCGTGGACACATCATTCTCATTAACGCAGGCTCCCTTGGTCACACCCCGAACAATGCAGTGAAACTTTGGGGGCTCATTAGAGGACTGCAATTAGCCATCGAGCATAGCTTCACCAAGCTGATTTTCGAAGGAGATTCTCAAATCATCATCAATCTCTTCATCATAGTCTTAAATGGAGCGGACCCGGAAAGAATATTACTCAGTTGGAGACTCTCACATGGGCTAAAGACTATCGTGGATCTTCTGCAACCCAATCAGGCCTTTATACTTGTTCATATTAGGCGAAAGGCGAATCAAGTTGAGGATGAACTGGCTAATCTGGGGACCAACTGGGACGGACCGGATCTCCTTTGCAAAATGTCCCTCAACCCTGATCACCCTATTCTCCAGCAATGCATCCGCAAGGTTGTGGAAGTGGACAAACCCCCAGATGGGGTGTTAGTGCGAGACATATGGCGAGAAGCGGGAGAGAGGTCAGGCCAGCAAGGCAGGGAGCCATGTGCTGGGCTCGTGCCAATTACCGCCGCCTCGACCTTGCATTAATGAGATTTCACGTTGCTGCAACACCATTAAATCTGGTGTGCTCGACTCTCATTACCAACTTTACTATGGCTCCTCCGTCTGCAAGTGTTTTTCATCCTCGCTTGCGACCCGACCCTCTCATCCCTCCGCTGCCCAGGCCTGGTTTATCCTGGTCTTTCATGGTGTTCGTAGCCCTTGGCCCTCTCGAGGCTCTTCACATTTTCCTGGGGCACTCAACTCATTTCCGCCTTCAACCGGAACACATTATGCCGCGTCAAAGAGGAAGGCCACGAAGAGGTTCTCCATGGCATCCTCCTCGGCGCTGTACCTCTGCTTCTCCCCCTGGTTCACCCTCCACGTTCTCCTTGCCGCCTCTGCAGCCCGAGCTGGAACCTCTCACCTCCTCCACCCCGCCTGCCTCCTGGTTCGAATGCCTAGTCATCACTGATAGCTCGTCGGGTTCTCTTTCGCGATTTCTTGCCGTCCCACCGAATTTCAGAACCAGCGAACCTTCTTTTGCACCGGCGGTTTGCTCCTCCTAGTCACCCTTGGGGGCGCCACCTCTTCTTCGAAGTGCCCGACATAGTGCGTACTCGTCTACCGACTTCATCCTTGATTCGCAGCTGAAAGATAGTCTAGCCATTCTCTATGGACTGGTCTTCGAGCTCCGTCAGGGAATGGAGGACCTCCAATTCCGACTGTAGCTTATGGATGGGAAGACCTCGACCCTCCTTCAGATCCTATCCACCTTCCATGATGCTTTCCCCTCCACTCCAGAAGGCGCGACTTCAACAGAGGCACCCCATGCAGAGGGCGACGACATGAACGATCATACGCAACGTTCAGTAGGGGTCATTGTGGAGCAGGTCACGCATGAGGACACGGAGGTTGGGACAACTACAGGCCTTCATGCGTACAGTCCGCCTAGAGACACCCTGCCAGCTGCCAACATGGACGAGAGAAACGCGGACACTGACATGCATTTGGAAGGCAAAGGGACACCCATCGTAGAGGAACCTTGGTACGCGACCTATCAAGCCACCTGGCCAGGTTACTCACCAAGTGTCTGACCCAACATGGGTTCTGTTCTCTTTACTAGTTTCTTTTCTTAGCTGTAGCTTAGTCAGCTTAATTCTGTTTTCTAAGACTGTCAGACTGTAATCTGCTAGACTTACCTGGCTGGTTGAACTGGTTTCCCCTCTATTGGGGTAGTTCAGTAACTACAACATGGTTGTTTTCAAGTTTTTGTACCTATGGTCTGGTTTTTTGAAGGCCCTTTATATATAAAATCTCTTACTTACAAAAAAAAAAAATCATGAGAAGAAGAAATATATACTGTAATGAGATGTTGGCTTAGTTGGTTAGTGCACCCCTCTTAAGGCTTTGCTTTAAAAGAGTGAGGTGTTGGCTTTGTTGGTTAGTGCATAGTCATTAAGACTTTGCTTTAACTTTCAAAGTGCACCACCATTGAACTCATTTTAAGATTTGGTCAAGATTGAAGTGTTTTTCTATAAAAAAAATATATCTTAGGTATATGGTTTAATCTATTGAACTAATTTTCAATATATCTCTTAAATACGTGGTTTAATCGATTGAGCTAATTTTCAAAACTTTATTTTTTAAGAAAAATCTTACAACATCAACCCTCTTTCTCTTTCCCGGAATATCTGAGAGTGAGTAAATTATTAACCATAACAACAATATAAAAATTCAATTGAATTTAACCCTATAACTTTTAACCTCCACATCAAATTTTTTTTTTAATCCACTAGATTGAGGAATTAGTAATCACACACCCAAATTTAATCAAAAATTTAAATTAAAATATACTAATTATTATCGTTAATCCCAACCACTCGAATGACACATCAACCTTTTTCACAACAACCTCATTTATATAAAAAAATATATTTTTTAATATTTTCCACCTAAATACTCCAATTTATCACAAAACATATCTCTCCACCACTGTAATAAATGATTTTTTCAGATAAACATCCCAATTTATCACTAAATCATAGCCCTCCACCACCATAATAAATGATTTAGTCTTTGATACCCAAGTTGGTGTGCATGGTATGGAAAATATTGGTGAAATTTGGTACTGTCTGGTCCCTTTCCTAACACAGGGTGGTCCATCTTGTGTATTGGTCCTCATAGCTTCCAATAGGGTAGTATTGTTCTTTAATGACATCCATGAAATAATCCCATGTGGGAACGACCACAAATATTGCAGATTCTTCTATGGCCCTTTGCTTAGAGTAAGTATCCCACCAATCCTTAACACGGGGGACGACCTTGAGGAGTGCAAAAGTAATCTTTTCCCTATCGGAAAAATTGTGGACCGAAAAATACCCTTTGAGCATATTCAACCATTTATCTACAATATCCACATCTATCAATCCTTCAAATAATGGAATATCAAAATTTACTTATACCTTGAAGGGGGTTGCATGGCCGCTAGATGAAGATGCGTCTCCTATGGGCATTTGCCGAAGGATCTATGCAAAGTTGTTCATCATTTTGTTCCTTTGTCGCGCAAGGACTTCCTTGAGCAACATTTTAAAAGGATCTCCTGCTCCATCATATTTATTTTCGTCCCCCATGGGTTGTTGTCGGGCTTGGCGCGAACGATCTTACAAAGGCTCGATTGGTTTGAGTCCCAACTTCTTGTACCCAGATCTTGATGGGGACATGCACAAAGAAAAATAAATGAAGAGTAGACCGCTCTGATACCACCGATCTAGATTTATGAGCGGAGCGAAATGAATAACAGACTGAATACAATAACACAGAGATACAAAGAACAATAATAGATATTTAGTGAACAATAACTTCTATTGAATAAATAAAATAGGCTGAAACTGTAAAACTGTAGAACTGAAAACAACTTGCTCGAATGGTGGTAGCTATCTCTGAGAAGAGATGTGGCTGCTATGCGCATTCGTCTAAGCATAATGATTACAATGAAACCCTAGACATCCAAAAACCTAACCCTAGGAGATGAAACACCAAAAGTTATGTGGGCTCTGATGGGTAAGTTGGTACCTCAACTTCCTGAGGCCGTAACTTTTTCATAAGACCTCCGTTTTAGGTGCGTGATAGCTCGTTGGAAAGGTATTTTCGAGAACTACACATTATGCCATCAAACTTTGACTTCGTCTATAGTTTGACTATGACAAGTCAAAAAAACACTATCTAGGGCCCCAAAATGGCCCTGGAAGTACATAAAGATGTACTGACATGAAAATTTACAAAATAAGCCAGTTGGATTAGGTGGGTGGCCAACAATCTCCACCTGACAGCTGTGTAGGGCTTCAGACAACCTCGAAAGTGTAGAACCCACAATTACAAAGAATTATAGAAGAACATGCTGAACTAAAATTGTCAACAAAAGCTAGTTGGAATAAGTGGGTGGCCACCAATATCCACCTAAATCAATGATAGAATATACAACTTTTAACTCTATCCAAATCTAAATATATAATTGCAAATTCACCTTGTGAAGATATAATATTCAACACTTTGATCTTAGATCTATGATCGAATATACAACTTTTAATTTTGTTTTACAACTTTTAACTCTATCCAAATATAAATGTATAATTACAAATTTTACATGATAAAGACCATATTCAAGCTCAGATGCTTTACAAAATTTAAGAAGAGTAATCCTCTTCTTAAATCTCTTTAATGAGGATTTTGAAATTAATAAACAATTTTTTTTTTCTTCTTTATTTTTATCTATCCAACATCATATGCTTTACAAAATATAAGGAAAGTAATCCTATTCTTAAATCTCCTTAATGAGGATTTTGAAATTAATAAATAAATTTTTCTTCTTCTTCTTTATTTCTATGTAAGAGTGGTCATTTTAGTAATTTNTACCGGGGGAGAACACACTAGACTGCACCAGGTACGTTCCACGGATGACATTGAACCTGGGAAACTACATGCTCACCGATGAATTCTACGTGATAAAGATACCTGACACCAATGTGGTGCTTGGAGTTCAGTGGCTATACTCCCTAAGGAGGTACTCCACTAACTACCAGACTATGGAAATGGAGTTCCAGGGTCAGGACGGCAAGAGAGTGGTTATGCGGGGCATGAATACGTATCCTCCTAAGGTCGTAACCGCAAAGAAGATGGAGGCAGTGATGAGACGGGATGACATTGCACGGGTTGCGGAGTTTCATATTTCAGTACAGAGGTCCAAGGGCGGGGAGCCCAATTGTCCGAGAGAGATACATGACCTGTTTCGGGTGTTTCAGGAGCATAATGTCTTTGGTAATGTACCTCCAGGTAGGCCTCCCGACAGGGGATTCGAGTACATCAGTAAGTTGGAGGAGGGTATTGGAGCAGTGGTTACCACTCCATATAGGCACCCCAGGGCCTATAGAGACGAGTTAGAGAAGCATCTCCAGAAGTGCGGAGTTCGCCAGGGGAATGACGGGGAGCACACGCATTCAACCAGATCATTACAACCTTTACCCATTCACGATCAGGGGTGGGAAGGCATCCCCAGGGATTTCATCACCAAGTTATTGAAGATGCAAGGGAAGGATTGCATCTATGTCAAGGTGGACCGACTCACCAAGTTTTCCCACTTCTCCACCATTCCTTTAGACTACTCAGCAGCGCAGGTGATCAAGTTATCTTTTAGGGAGATGTTCTGTTTGCATGGGTGGCCTAAAGCCATCGTCAGTGGCAGGGACGATAGGTTCACGGGAAGTTTATGGCAGGCATTTTCTAGGTTGATATGTACCAAGCTGACCTCGAGTACTAGTTACCACCCACCGATCGGCTGACAGATTGAGGTTGGGAACACTTGGGTGGAAGGGTATTTGCGAAAATTCATCACAGGACAACAGAGTGCTTGGGTGATATGGTTACATCTCGGGGAGTACTGTTATCCCACCACCTTTCACATATCTGTCGGTGTGACCCCTTTTCGGGCGCTATACGGCTATGAGGTCTTGATTTTTGCAGACATAGCATGCGGAGACTGTAGAGTTCCTCAGGTTCGAGGTTGGTTATAGGACAACC
>SNQJ01S0006451.1:210394-231960 GCA_010110895.2 Picea sitchensis
TCCCATAAAGACCTGGAGATGACACTGATCGACTATTACAAGGATCTCCTCGCGAAACCATTCCCGGACAGATATGAGGCCATAGCTAAGGTCATGTAGCATGTGCCCTCCCTTGTCACCCCGGAGCAAAACTCAGCCCTGCTCCAGCCCTGCTCCAGCCCATTACAATTGAGGAGGTGGATCAAGCGCTTCAGGACACCCCCAAATGCAAGGCACCTGGACCCGATGGCTTCACCAACGGTTTTTTCCACCATTGCTGGCCGTTGATTAGGGTAGAGGTATGGGAAATTGTTGAAGACTCTCGATCCACAGGACAAGTCCTTCAGGCTCTCAACGCGACTTTCCTCACCCTCATTCCCAAAGAGGGGCAGGCTCACCATCCTAAGCAATTCATACCCATAGCCCTCTGCAACGTCATCTATAAACTTCTAACAAAAGTGATCGCTCGAAGACTCAAGCCCATCCTACCAAAAATCATATCTCCGGAGCAATCGGGCTATTTTGAAGGCAGACAAATCCTGGACAACGTCATCCTAGCTCATGAAGTGATACACTCCTTGCAGAAGACCAAAACGCCAGGTATGCTCCTTAAACTAGACCTCTCTAAAGCCTTCAATAAGATAAGTTGGGACTACATGCAGGAAATGCTCCTTGCCTTTGGCTTTGATAAGCTCTGGGTGACGTGGATCCTGAATCTAACCTCCTCGGCTTTTTTTTCCATTCTTATCAATGGTGTTCCCTCTTGACCCTTCTCCCCTTCTAGAGGAATTAGACAGGGAGGACCCCTCTCCCCATTCCTCTTCATCATTATGGCCGAAGGACTTAGCCGCTCTATTCACTCAGCTGTTGCAAGCAACCTACTGACAGGCCTCCCTTTGCATGGCATATCCCCCCTATCTCGCATAGTCAATTTGTGGACGACACGCTTTTGATGGGTACCCCAACTGCCCGCGAAGCAAACTCCCTCCTCTCGATCCTCCAAACCTTCTCTGAAGCCTCCGGTTTGGACTGTAACAAAGATAAATCCCAAATCTTTTTCTTCAATATGCCCCCTCCGATTCAACGCCATATCTCTGATATCTTAGGATTCAACAAAAGCTCCCTTCAGTCCAAATACCTTGGCATCCCCCTGATTGATAATGTCCTCAGGAACTCCTCTTAGGAACATCTCCTATCCTCTTTTACCAAGAGGCTTTCTTCCTGGACCCTCAGAGTTCTAAACCTTCCTAGTCGTCTCATTCTCCTCCGATCTGTTCTTCAAGCCCTTCCCATCTACACCTTCTTGGCGCTTGATGCTCCAAAGTTTGTCCTCACAACCATTAAAAGCTTACAAAGGAATTTCATCTAGCAAGGCCTCAACATAGGGAAGAAAATAGCGCTGATCAACTGGGACAAACTCTGCCAACCCAAAGCACAAGGAGGCCTTGGATTATGGCACCCCTTTATCATGAACAAAGTTCTAAGCGCCAAAATATGGTGGCGATGGCTAAAAAATCCCAAGGATCTCTGGGCACGACTCTGGAGGAAGAAATATGTACCAGATGTAGTGGAAAAGAACTTAATACGATGGAATGAGGACAACCCAGGATCCTTAATCTGGGCAACAACTAAGCAGAACAGACAGCTAGTTACTCAGCATGCGTTCTGGGAAATTAGAAATGGGAAAACAACCCTTTTCTGGAAAGATTCCTGGCAGCAATGGCCAATTTTGGACCACGAGGATTGGGCT
Organism: Picea sitchensis; assembly: GCA_010110895.2. Classification (NCBI taxonomy): domain Eukaryota; kingdom Viridiplantae; phylum Streptophyta; class Pinopsida; order Pinales; family Pinaceae; genus Picea; species Picea sitchensis. The sequence continues at coordinate 212,124 of SNQJ01S0006451.1, forward strand.
GGGCATTTCAGTGCCCAAGATACACTTGCGGGCCTGACAAAAGTAGCTGATTACTGGCGGGACAATCCCCGTAAAGACACCTGGCAGTGTTGGCACCTTAACAGGGAACACATGAACCTGGAAGCACACATGGATCTGGGACCCTGGCATAATGAAATGTCCAAAAGGAAAATCCCCAAGCTCGCAGGAGAGGATATCCTCCGATGGGGATACTTGCCACGGGGCACCTATAGCACACAAGAAGCCTATCAAGTCAAAACTCAATTAGACCCTCCACCTACAAGGAAAATATGGAGCAAAATCTGGAATCTTAAACACTGGCCTAAAATTACCCTCTTCCTCTGGCTCGTATCCCACTCAAGCATTCTAACCTGGGATAACCTATCAAAAAGAGGTTTTGTTGGGCCCTCTATATGTATGCTTTGTGGAGAGGCAGATGAAACCATGAATCATCTCCTCAATTCCTGCCCTTATACTGCTCAAATATGGGATCAAGCTGCGCTTATCATGCGTACCTCAGACCACGAAATAGATAATATCATTGACACAATTGCGGACTGGAGGGACCAAGTCTTCCAATCTCCCCTCCTAAATCATATATGGCAATTACTTCCAGGCTTCATTATTTGGCAGGTATGGAAGGAAAGAAATAGAAGGATTTTCATAAATGTCTCCCTGCCGTGGCAACACTGCTGGAACCAATGTCGCCTCAATATTCTGGAAACTCTCAACCTTCAGCTCTGGACTGAAAAAGACCTGACCAACAACCCCTCAGAACTCCTGATCCTTCACTACTGGAAACCTTACCCTTCTCATCACCCACTTTCCCCTTCTTCTTCTCCCCCCCTTTCTAGCAACTCCTCCTTTTGGTCCACCCCCCCAGTCAACTTTATCAAGATCAACTTTGACGGAGCCTCTAAAGGCAATCCAGGAGAAGCGAGCTATGGAGTAGTTTTTCACAACCACCATGGACACATCATTCTCATAAACACAGGCTCCCTTGGTCACACCACGAACAATGCAGCGGAACTTTGGGGGCTCATTAGAGGACTGCAATTAGCCATTGAGCACAATTTCACCAGGCTGATTGTAGAGGGAGATTCTCAAATCATCGTCAATCTCTTACGCAGAATTCTAAATGGAGCGAACCCGGAAAGAATATCACCCAGTTGGAGACTCTCACATGGGCTAAAGACTATCACAGACTTGCTGCAATCCAATCAGACCATTATACCTGCTCACATCAGGAAAAAGGCGAATCAAGTGGCGGATGAACTGGCTAATCTGGGGACCAACTGGAACAGACCAGAACTCCTTTGCAAAATGTCCCTCAATCCTGACCACCCCATTCTCCAGCAATGTATCCGTAAAGCTATGGAAGTGGACATACCCCCGGATGGGGTGTCAGTGCAAGCCAAATGGTGCACGGATGGAATGCGGGTAGGCCAACGAGGCAGGGAGCCATGTGATGAACTCGTGCCAACTCCCACCGCCTCGACCCTGCATTAAATCGAATTTACATCGTTGTAGCAAATTTAATTCTGGTGCGCCCGCCCCTATTACTAACTTCTCTATGGCTTCTCTGACTTTATTTGCTTCTCATCCTCGCTCGTAGACCAACTCCCACACCCCTCCACTGCCCTGGACTGGTTTAGACTGGACTTTCATGGTGCTCACAACCCCTGCCCATGTCCAGGCTCTCTGCATTTTCCTGGTGCACTCAATCTTTGTCTTCCTTCAAACGACGAAACTTATGTCGCGTCAAAGAGGACGGCCGCGAAGAGGCTCTCCATGGCATCCTCACCGGCCCCGGGCCTCTATCTCTCCCCCTGGTTCGCCCTCCACGATTTCCTCGCCACCTCTGCAGTCCGAGCTAGCACCTCTCGCCTCCTCCACCTCGCCTACCTATCAGTTTGAATGCTTAGCTATTATTGACAGTTCGTTGGGCTCTTCCTCATGATACCTTGCCATCCCACCGAATTCCAGAACCCTCGAGCCTCCCCATGCACCAGTAGCTGGCTCCTCAAGGCCTCCCATGGGGGCGCCACCTCCTGTTCGAAGGGCCCGAAACAACGCAAACCCGTCTTCCGACTCCATCCTTGACTCGCAGTTGAGAGAAAGCTTTACCATTATCTATGGTCTGGTCTTCGAACTCCGTCAGGGGATGGAGGACCTTCAATTCCGTTTGCAGATCACAGATGGAAAGATTTCGACCCTCCTTCAGATTCTTTCTTCCTTCCAAGATGCTTTCCCCTCCAACCCAGTATGCGAGGCTTCAGCGGAAGAACTCCATGCAGAGACCGGCGAAGGAAATGCTCAGACGCAACGTTCAACATAGATCGTTGTGGAGCAGGTCGAGCATGAGGACACGTAAGTGGAGAAGGCTACAGGACAACATGTGCTACAGGACACCTCGCTAGTCGCCAACATGGACGAGAGCAACGTGGATGCTGACATGTAGCTGGAGAGCAAAGGGACACTTGTCGAAGAGGATCCTTGGCACAAGGCCGTTCTTGCCACCTGGCTAGGTTACTTGCCAAGTGTTTGACCCCACAGGGGTTCTTTAATTTTAATAGTTTCTTCTTTTATTTGCATTCTAGACAACTTATTTCGGTTCTATAAGACTGTTAGACTATCAATGCTAGACTCACCCGGCTGGCTGAACTGGTTTCCCCTCTATTGGGGCAGTTCAGTAACTACAATACTGTTACTATCATGTTTTTGTACCTCTGGTATGGATTTTTGAAGGCCCTTTATATATAAAACCTCTTACTTACAAAAAAAAAAAACATAGCAAATGCATGTGATATTTTTGCACCAAATGTGCAAAAAGTGATCTTACTATCTAAGTATAGTTTATTTCAGCTACAAAATTTCTAGTACAAATTGGGCGATTACCTATTTGATGCACTTGTAGACTTGCTCCATTTCCATTATATGTCAATTGAGATCAAATAAGGAATGGTGAATCACTTTTGGGCTTGTCTAGCTCATCAAGATGTTGCAACACTTTTTTCAATGATCATAGACCTAGCTATTGATTTTTTAGAAAGGTTGTGCAATGTCAATGATCCCGAGACATATTTTCATAGAATGTCTTTTTCTACTTCTCATGACATGGTGCTTTTGAACTTGATTTGCGGGGCACTATTAATAGTATTAAATATTTTTCTAGCTAGTTGTTTATTCGAGTGTCCATCTGGTCATTTACAAAAGGGGTACAATAACTTTACTTCAACAAAAATAAGTTAGAAGATGAATATAGAATATTGGTCCATGATCAAGATCTTTCACGTGGTCACTTTTAGCCACTATTGTCATATAAAGAAATAATGGTTACAAAATCATTAACTGGCATCTCTAGTGCATCTGAATGTGCAACTTCACTTGTAACTATTGAAGTCAACATGTTGTCAATTGAGAAATCAATTGCAAAACAATAGCTTTTCATGGTTGGTTCTATTGCTAGAGATTGTCATGACTCATTATTTGCATCAATTTGGAAATTCACACCGTGGTTTGATGTGTTTTCTTTGAGAAAAAACAATTACACAAGATTTTTATAATGCTTATGTTGCACATGAAATTAAAGCAGTTACATGTTTGAATAGATACCTTGTAGACAAGATCAATAGAAAAGAGCAATTTATTGTTGATTTGCAATCTTGTATCATCAATTTGTCAATCTTGTATCAAAATGGTAACATAGAAGGAGGTCATTTTGCAATACAATGGTTATATGAACTACTTGAAATCAACATTTATGTCTGAAGTATAGAATTACAAACCATTATATTCAAATTCTCATTGAAAGAAATTTATCTACTCAATTTTGTCTAGCTTCCTTGCATACACATTTCCAACCATTGCTTTGAATGGATTGCAAAGGTGTTAGTTACATTCAGTAAATTGAAAATAATAGTTCTTCTACTAAACCACAACCAAAGAAAGTTTGCATCCCTTTAAACATTTTTCTAAAGAATCAAGCACCAGAAAAATAATCACTTTCCATTTTGTACTAAAGGAAGATGTAGAACTAGAAGCAACAAAACCTTCCACCAAAAAACAAATATGTGAGAAAGGAACAAAAGAAAAGAAATAGAACAAAATGCACACTTAAATTGAATTCAAGAGGTTGTTAGCACAATGATAGAAATCACTACTATAAAAAAATGGAAAAAGTCTTTTGCAAAATTGGGCCACTTGAACAAGAAATACAGAGACATGGTATATCTATATATTTGAAGAAACAAACATATGCAAAACGCAAAAAGGAAATTATAGCATACCTAGAGGAAATTTAGGACACATCAACTCATGTATGTGCAATTTTTGAGCACATGCAATTCCAAAAAGATATGTTTGACATTAACAACAACACAATATTTTCTTTTGCATCTCCGACACACAATGAATTATCAAAACTCATTCATCCAAATTACCAAATTTCAGATAATGCAAGAAATCTCTCAACAATGAAAACATTCCTATTTTTTCATGTCCTTCACAAATTTGCTGGAACAAAGAATTATTATCTATGAAGACCCTATCAACTTTAGAAGAAAGGTTAGTGTTTCCTAGGATGGTATTTGAACAAATAAGGGAACTTGGGTACAAAAATGGTCATCAAATTGGGCTTACAATAACAATCATAAATGTTCCTATATATTTGATCACATTCAAGTCATGATAAAATGAAAATTGGAATAAAAAATGTTGATTTTCCTAGTATAGAGGCAAAAAATTGCTTGCAAATGACATGAAGCACATAAAACAACCTTGAGAAAGTATTAAAATCACCAATTGCACTTAGATTTCTTAAAAACATACACACTTCACATGGTTATTTTTATTGCATGAGAAAATATGTTATTGCAATGATGAGACAACTTGGTCCTCCTACATTCTTTGTCACATTCGTCAGTGTTGAACATCTACGGGACCCCTTATGCAATGCATTGCAAGAGACTAGAAACAATTGTATATATACACACGACGAAATAATTTCTAAAGAAAATATTGACTCATCGATAAGGATTCATCCTATGATTTGTAGTCACTACTATAGACATCAGAAAGAAACATTCTAAAATTTGATTTTTAAGAACAATGAAATATTTGGAGAGGTCGTAGACTATTTCTTCACAACTGAATTCCAAATAAGAGGCAATGAAAATGAGCACGAGTTTATTTGGATAAAAATGCATCGATTTACAAACAAGCTTTAGATAACGAGGTTTGCAAACTTTGTTGATAGATATATCATCATATTCATCATTGCTTACTGACAATGTTGTTAAGATTCAAACTCATCATCACAACAAATATTGCAAGAAATATCGAATCTCACATTGTAGATTTAATTTCCCTCTTCCTCCAATGGATAGAATGATGATTTTGCACCCATTAGAAAAAGATGAAAATACTAGCATTAAAAAAGCAAAAGAACTATTTCGTTTTCTATAGCAATCCAACTATTCTGAAGACATGTTCAATATTTTCTTGTTTGGTCTCAAAGTAACTAGAGAAGAATACATTCTCACTTCATTCTCTTCCCTTACATGCTCTATCCTACTGCTAAAAAGAGATTCATTTGACATATGGTAAACATAATTGCAAAAAGAGGTTCATGAACTATGGCATACAAATACAGATGCACAATTCATCTTGGATGATTATGCCACAACCACATATTGTAGTTCATGCATTACTAAGATGATTGTACAATGGAAACTTCTTTCATGATTATTAGACAAGAATACCTCTGTAGCAATGATGGAAAGCTTGAAACTATTTTCAAACATGAAACATATGTCTAATTGACAGGCTATGCATTATGTGTTGTCTTTGCCTTTGCATTCAATTTTGAGGAGAACAATATTTATTAACATTTCACCATTTGACAAAAGAATGTTTGTGCTAGAGAGACCAAAACTATTGAAATAAGAGCTTGTTGATTTTCAAGACATCATGTGTGCTTTTGTCATTGAAAAGTATATTGGTAAACCATTGAATTTGAGAATATCTACTTGGAAAAATACGTTGCAAATTCAAATGTAAATGGAAAGAGAAGTGTAACACCCCCGATTTTGACCCCTATGAACTATAATGCATTATGTAATTGTGACTTAGGCTGGTAAGCCAGTATGTTGAAAAAGGTTGAAGTGCCTAGGAAATATAATACCTCGTTATATATTAATAAAATACATCGATGGTTGCAAGACGGACAAGGGAAAGAGAAATATGAGATATGATTCCACGAGAGAGGGGGCTGGGGGGATACTCCTTTTATTAATCTTTTATTTACCCACGTTTGGGTGAAGGGGGCGCATGGGTCTCTTGGGGCATGTGAGTCTCTTGGGGAGACCACGTCCTTACTATTTAAACTTGTCCTGTTGGATGTTTGGCGTTGTTCTTCTGGTGTGGCTCATTCATTATTGTTCATTCTTTTGCTGCTCATTATTTTGTTACCATTTTTCCTCATTCTTTCCTATTCATGTGCTCTAGGTATAGGCATGGAAACTAATAGCTGGGGAAGGACAACCATTGTTATCTGACTGTAAGAAATTACTGACCATTCCAGGAGGGAATGAATGCCTAAGTGCTTGGATGCATTGAGATGTACAATAGAACTGTTCATGATTGAGAATCCTTGGAGTTTTCCAAATTGAAATTCCCGACCAATAGCATTGGAGCCATGGAGAGAAATGGAACAACTTGAGGGACTACATGGCAGAGAAAGGGGTTCATTTCTTTGGGTTGTACAGGCTGAGGGGGAAGAGAGTTGGCAAATTAGGATTGTTGTGTGGTTGCAGAAAACCTGAGAGCATGTTAGCCAGCTACTGTGTGTTTTAGATTTGTCATAGGACCCATCCTTGTGGATTCATAGCCTTGGATCAGGGGTGACACTGTTGTTGAGAGTGAATGAACAACAATTTGTATGGTTGGGAGGAACGTCCTTGGTCTGTAGCTAGTTGGTGAATGGTTCAATTAATGATAAGTGCTCTCTGTACTTTCTTGTATATTTATATTCCGTTGTGTATTTATTTATCTTTGAGATGTAATTCTATGTGCATGTTGGTTGGTTATTGTTGTGCATGGCATGTTGTCTATTTTTTGGATGGTTCAACATGAATCTTGTTTATTGCATGTGTTCCTTTCATGCTTCTTTGTTAATTGTTTGAATAGGATTTCAAAATCGTTCAAGAAGGGAATTCTTGAGGTAGTGTTCCTAGCTTGTTGGTGGCTGAAGACGTTACATATTGGTATTAGAGTGTCTGGAGGGCATTCTGGAGGAAGCGTGGCTTGGACAGGTGGTCTGGGTATGTCACGAAGTGGTATCAGAGCTGCAGGTTTATAGCACCGGGCCTTCAAGGGCTTGCTATAGAACCAAAGTTGTTTGGATGAGATCAAACCAACACACTTTTGTTGCCATTCTTTGGGCATGTAGTAGTTAATAGCTCCTAGAATGGGAAAGCTGGTTCATGACTTGACTGAGAAACACGAGGTCAAATACGATGTTGTTGTGTGCAACAATTTTATTGATATCTATGTTAAAGGTTTGAGAATGGAGGAAGAGTGGGATGTGTTTAGTCATATGCATGATTGAGATTCCATTGCATGAATTGGAATGATATCAAGAGTTCTTGAAATAAATAATAAATTAATTACTATGGACAACATCGGGGTGAGAATATTTTGGTTTAATAGTGTCCAGATCACCATGGAAACCATGTTTAAGAAATCCTCCATGGCCCTGACATCCTAGTGAGCTCTCCCCTTCGCATTTTGGGCATCAAAATCGACAGATATGCCTTCTGAGGAGACAACGTACAATAGTCATCGATCGAGCCTCTTTATGGATTCAGAGCCATTGATCCGTGGAGTTACTTTTCTTTATCCCACGTGCACGGGGAGGGGTCGAATGGGTTTTTTATAATCCTAAATCAACCTTATGTTACTTGTGTGTGAAAAGGACTACTATGGAACCTTGTAGAGTTGTGCGCAATATAAAAAAATTTCAGAGGTGACCGATGGGCCGGTGGATAATACCGACATTGGGTATCCATTGTTGGATGGATGTTTTTATGGATTGGCCCAGTGGGCCGATACCCTGGTTGGACAGTATCCCAGTGGATCGGACCAACGTGAGACCGCTCCTTTTGGTATGAAAGACTTGCATGGTGGTCGGTGGGTTGGTGGCCTAGTGTTAGCTAAAAAGAGTTATTTAGAGTCTGTGTTGGTGGCCTGATGACTGGACCAAAATGGAGACAAGAGAAGGGTTATGTGTAGTGTCTTGTGCGCAATATGACTGGTGGCTTCGTAGTCCGATGTCCTAGTAGACCAATGGACCAGATCAGAATTGTATGGTGAAAGTGAGATAAAAGTGTCATTGGGAATCCTCGATGGATTGTGGGTAGGTTGTTGTTGGAAAGGAGATGGAAGTTTGGCTAGAAGCTTGTGTGAGGGTCGGTGATTCGATGTCCTACAAGACCATAATGAAATTGTATGTGGATTTTTGGATAGAAGTTGTGCAAGACTCTTGGTGGGCTGGTGGATTAGACCGAAGCTGATTGGTAGGAGAGCTTGGGATACTTAGCAGAGTGCTCGATGGCCCGATTGACCAAAATCATTTAAAGGAAAGAAGAAGGGAAGGAAACCCCAGTGACTGGTGGACTAGTGGCTGGTGCCATGCCATTTAAAGGAAAGAAGAAGGGAAGGAAACCCCAGTGACTGGTGGACTAGTGGCTGGTGCCATGCCAGCGCCACATTGTCAGAGCCATGTCATCAACCACATGTCATCCTATTAAACCAATGGGAAGTGTGCATGTGTATGTGCCTAAATGGGTAGATTAAGGAAGGAGTCGTGGTCCTTATGTTCCCTTGAACCCATGGATAGATCCTAGTCGTTGAATATGGGAGGCCAAGAGATCCTAGCTATCGAATATGGGAGGTCGAGAGATCTTTTCCATTGATATCTTGGAATAAGCTCAGGAAGGATTTGTTTCTTTGAATAACTGGACCCTAGAAAATATTATAGGTAGTGTGAAGTGCGGAAGATTTGATAGATCCAGGTGCTTGGGGAGTTGAGGATCCTGGTGGGTAGATACCCCGATGGGCCAGTGGTCGATGCCATGCTAGTAACCACTTCAGTGCTACTTCATCCAACACACGTGGAGTCCACATCGGACAAGAAGAGATCTCTAGAAGGGGGAAAATGCCTAGAAAACTTTAGAAGGGCATAACTTTCCAAGTTCGGTTTTAAGCATGGTTATAATCATTGGAAAAATCTTGAAGAGTAGAAATGGATTATGAGATCAGAATTGGACTTAGAGGGGTGATTAATAAGGGTGGGTTGAGAAAACAAAGGAAAAGGGGAAATTTGTTTTTGTAAAAAGGACAAAATTCCAGATTGTAGAAAAATCTTACTGCAACAACTAATGGAGAATCTGAAAGTTGTTGGGTGTTCACCATTATGATTACTATCTGTGCCCAATATAAAAAAATTCATGGATCTTGGTGGATTTTATGCTACAGTTGATAGAAGTTGACCTTCTAGTAAAAATTGGACCAGTGGAGAAAGTGGTGATTCAGGAACCCATAACTCTCAACTTAGAAATCAGATTGGGTCACATGAATAGTCATTGGAAGGTTTCTAAAGAGGAGAAGACATTTGTCCACTCAAATTCTTGAGCTAGGCAACACACTGTTCTTAGAGAGTTGAAGAGGGCCTTTGGTGGCTTGTAGGTTCATCATCTCCAGGGATCAGTTATATAGTTTTGGAGTAGTACCATCCATTTTTGGCTATCAAAGTAGTGCAGTGGAAGCATGGTACACGTATAAGAAGTTTAGGGGTGAAATAAGGCAATGCATTATGGGAAGAATTATTTAAAAGAAAAAAAAATGTAATCAAACTTCACAGAAAGATGACAAGATTCCAGTGAAATTGAGGACAACCCAGGACAACAAAGGGAGATATACATATAGAAAATCAATTGATGCAAATTGCTATGATATGGACTTTGGACATCCATATATAGTATAGGAAGTTGGAGACCATATGCACGCATGGACATGTTTAGGATGCATTCTTAGTTTAGATAGATATGCATTATTACATGTGAAGTGTTTAAAAGTTCATATAACATGTTGTAGATTAGGAGTAGTCTCTCTCTCTCTATATATATATATATGTGTGTGTGTGTGTGTGTGTGTGTGTGTGTGTGTGAAAGTAAAATTGCTAATGATGGTTGTTGTACAGGAAATAGGAAGTTACTGCATTGCTGAAAATATTGATGGTCTTGCATATGGAAGCCATCCATACGAAGGAGCAACTGGAAGGTGAAATGTTGAATAAGAGGTTGGTGAAGGAGGCACGAAAGCTCCTACTGGTAGCAACTAATCAGGTAGCATCAAACCAATTGAATGGCAACTATGCATGAATGAACTTGATTTATTATGATGAAGAGAATTTAGGAAATAATTTCCTCAATCAACATTTAATATTTAAAGTGATATTATTATGTGTTTTGAATTCATTCATTGGAATGATTTACCTTTCAGTATGGTAAAGGTTGAAGGCCTATGCTACTTATAAAATTTATTTAACTTTAGAATACATTCATATGACATAACAACATGTAGAAATGTGTTGGTTTATAACCAAAGAAAAGAAGTGGTATAAACTTGTTATGGAGATGAATGCCAATGAAGCTATTCATGTGTAAGGCCATGACACGATTGGATAAGGAAAGGGTATGATGCCACAAAAGGATCCAATAGTCTTCCTACTTATAATTGATGTTTGGATTGCAACCTTTTTGCCAACACTGAAGAACAACCAAGAATTATATTCTTGATGTAGTGTTTGGGTTGAAAATGAAGGTATCCAAATAGTTAAGAAAGCAACATGAAGTGTGTGGATGATGTGTCGAGGCATGGGCCAAAACTTCCAATTCACCATGATGGGATGCATGACTTAAAAAAAAGGACATTCTAAAATCAATGTAGAGGTGCATTGAAAAGGTATGCATGAGTACGTTATAAGAGTGTGCAAGTGGTAGAATTGCACACATGCAAGCTAAGATGGATTTGTTTATGCTTAAAGGAATTATTGAATGCATTTTGGTGAATGCATGTATGTATATTATATTTCTTAGTAAAGAATGTGTTAATAGCTGAAATGATGTGTTTGTTGCTAACTCTCGAAGTTGAGAACATTTGAGGAGTTGTTAGATATTGCAACAAGAAAGTTGTAGGTTAAAATAAATACACAATGATGGATTACATAAAAGCTCTATCAGGGGAACAGAGTAATGAAAATATTAATGGCTAAAAGAAAGAAAATATTAGTTGATAATAGATGTGTCGAGAATGATGGGTTCATTTCAGTTAATAGTTGGATTAATGGAAGTGGTTGAATTGTTGTTGTAAACAATTCTGAGATCACTTTGTGAATTTTTGTAATTGTTGCCATGACAATATACATTGTACATGAGACACTAACAATTTATTTGGCAAATAAGGTTGAGAAAATTGTAGGGATGTAAGACCATAAAAAAGACTGATATATACTACTACAATAACCAACCATTATGAGCAAGAAGCTCATGCTTGGAAATTTTTATTTTTCTACACAAAACATATTTGAGAAATTTATAATTACAAGCCGTTATGGTATGCTAAGAGTTTGTTTGGCTTAGCGTAATTTGGAAAATTGTAGGTAGAATGGTATTGAATATGGTAGGGATGTAAGACCGTAAAGAAGACTGATATCTACTACTGCAAGTGACAAAATAATTATGAGTGGGAAGCCCATGCTTGGGAAACTCTGTTTTTTGGTATAAACAGATTTGGAAATTGAAAATTGAAAATTGTTATGATGATTGTATGTGTGTAATATAGATGAGATGTTGACTATTGAATCTGCAAGCTCGAGAAGAAGAGCACCAAAAGGAAATCGAGCTCAAGGACAAAGGCATGGAGCGAAGCAAGTCCATTGGACTTGTTGCAACTAGAGTTCTTGGAGCCACAATTATGGAAACTTCACGACCGAGTGCATTGAAGCCTTGAAGAGAAGTGGTATAGCATGAAGGACTGCAAAGTAGAGAAGAAGGTACACTCCTTGGGTTGTGCAGGCTGATGGGGAATGTGAGCTCACTATTTGAAACTATTGCCAGAATTACAAATTGTGAAATCATTATGTAGGTTTTGGCGGGAGTGCCTATGTATGCATGTTTTCTTTTTAGGCCAGAGTACCTATGTATATAAAGCATTTTTTGGAATGCCTGTGCGGATTAAGGGATAGAGAGCCTAGATTTGCAATATTAAGGACACCGATATGGTGTTGTGCACTGAGGACAGTGCCAAAATAAGAGGAGGTGGATGTAACACCCTCAATTTTAATTCTTATGAACTAGAATGTATTATGTAATTGTGACTTAGGCTAGTGAGTCGGTATGTTGAAAAGGGTCAAAGTGCCTAGGAAATATAATACCTCATTATATATTAATAAAATGCATCGATGTATGCAAGACATACAAGGAAAAAATAAATAGGGGGCTATGATTCGACGAGAGAGGGGGTTGGGGTGATGCTCCTTTTATTAATCTTTTATTTACCCAAGTTTGGTTGAAGGGGGCACGTGGGTCTCTTAGGGATACCATGTTGTCTCTTGGGGTGCGCGAGTCTCTTGGGGAGACCATGTCCTTTATATTTAAACCCAACCCACTTGTTGTTTGGGGTTGTTCTTCTCGTGTGGCTCATTCATTGGTGTTCATTATTTTACTGCTCATTCTTTTTTTATCATTTTCCTCATGCTGGCTCATTCATGTGCTCTTGGTCTAGGCATGGAGATGAATGGTTGGAGGAGATCCATTTCCAGATGGCTGTAAGAATTTACTGATCATTTCAGGAGGGAATGTATTCCCGTGTGCATGAAATTGATGATAGTTCTGAAAGAATTGTCCATAGTTGTGAATCCTTGGATTTTCTAGCATTGATATTTACTGACTAGTAACACTGGAGCCTTGGAAGAGAAATGGAATAGCCTGAGGGACTGCATGGTAAAGAAAGGGGTTCATTTCTTTGGGTTGTGCAGGGTGAAGGGGAAGAGAGCTGGAAATTAGGATTGTTGTGGGGTTGGGAAAACCTAAGAGCCTATTAGCCAACTATGGTGTGCTTTAGATTTGGCCTAGGACCCGTCCTTGTGGATTCATAGCCTTGGTTCGGGGGTGAAACTGTCATTGAGAGTGAATGAACAACAATGTCTATGGTTGTGAGGAACGTCCTTGGTATACAACCAGTTGGTGAATGGTTAAATTAAATATAAGTGCTCTTTGCGTTTTCTGTGTAATTTATATATTTCCGTTGTGTGTTTATTTATCTCTGGGATGTATTTCTATGTGCATGCATGCTAGTTATTGTTGTGCATGTCATGTTAATGTATTATTATATGGTTTAGCATGTTCTTGGTTATTGCATGCTATTTGTTTCTTGGACGGTTTTAGGTTCTTGATTAATAAAGATTGGAACAAAATTTGAAATCAACCCAAGATTGTGCGTTGTGGATATAGCATGGCTCAGCTAGTGGCTGGGTACATTACAGGTTGAAATTAGAGTGTATTGAAGGACATTATGGAAGTAGCATGGGCCAGATTGGTGGTTCGGGTATGTCACAAGAAGGAAGCATGCATGTGCCATATGCGACATTCAATACAACTAACAAAAAGACCTAGAGAATTATTTTAGAGAAAAAATGATGATGTATTTTCCATATAGAGAAACTAACAATGTCTTAAAAATATAATATGAAACATGGTCTAAAGCATACATGTCACAAAAAGGACTAATAGATATTGTTGAACATAAGTTTGTAGCTAAAGCAAGAATAACATGGGGTGGCATTGACCTAGCTTATGAAACCATTACAACTAGATCCAATCAAATATTTGCATTTGAATGTTCTCCTGATTAGCAGGAAAATAGCTCTAGACCTGAAAAATACGATATACAAAATGATATAATACACAAATTGAACTCTAGACAAATGTATCCTATGTACAATAATGTAACTATCAATAATATTCAACAACTATTTGTTTTAAGCACAAAAGTTTATTATGAAATTACGAAAAAACTTAATAATCAACAATAATTGATAACAAAGGAAATCATAATGAGGGGAAAAAAACAAACATACCTCTTCATTTGTTCTTAACTGGAGGCGTGGATACAAAAAAACATTACAACTAAAAATCTACCATGACCTATTGTGCTTTTACAATAAGCAACTTCATAGTGATCCTCTAAAAAATGACACCATAGTTTCATTTATTGAGAAAGTTGCATGTAATGTAGATGACATCATATCCTACTCAATGCTACGCTTGCCACTGGGCTTGTCAAACACGTTTCCACTAAACTCTAGCACATTAGGATTTTTGACTAAAGAATATGTGCAACTTCATCTATTGCTTATAGACAAGATGTCTCTAGTTGCAACTCAAATGTTGTACAAMATTGATATAAGGCTTCACAAAATTATACACACTCTCACAACACCTTTTTGGAAATCTTGGTATCATTTTATGTGGTGACCTTTGTCAAGCACAACTTGTACTTGACTCCTATATATTTGAACAACCAATTTTCTATTGTGATAAGACTCCTTTACATTCTAGATAGACAACATCAAGTATTTTGAACTCAAAGAGGTTATGAGAGAAAAGAAGCAAATGTTCATATCCATTTTGAACAAAGTTATAACATGTTCATAGAAAAATGTTGACATTGATTACTTGAACAAACATTGCTACAAATACCCACCAAGTGATCCAACATTTCTATACCTTTTTGTATAAAAACAAATAGTTTTAACAACACAATCATAAAATGTTTGCCATTGTTGACTCAAAGAAATTCACATTAAAATCATTTGATAGGAAAATAGATGTTATGGAAGTAAATAAACATGGCAACAAGAAAATGCATTTGCCTTCTACCATTGCTTTGAAACAAAATATGCTCATCAAGCTAATTGGAGACAACTATGCCATTGAGGATGGCTTAGTCAATGGCGCAAGATATATTTTTAGGCACTACACAAAAGGAAACATTGATATTTTTTGGATTGAATTCCAAACACCATTAGTTGTGATAGATCAATAAGCTTCATTGCACCATTTTTTCACACCTGGCATTCCTGAAAATTAGACACATGTAACAAGAATATGTAGAGAGGTTGAATCAACAAATGGAATCCCTTGTGTTCATCAACAATTTCCAGTGCAATTAGCATGTGCATGAATTATACATAGATCACAAGACCTTACAATGGATGGTCTAGCATTTGACACAACAAGAATTAAACACCATATACTTGTGTACACTTTTCTCTCTCGTGTTAGAGACGTTTAATCACTTTATCTAATAAGAAAATTAGAATATAAAAAATTGTTATGTCCAAAAAGGTTGTATATGAGATGCAAAGACTTCAAAAAAATGCACAATTGTAACTTAAATATAGTTTGGAAACAATACTAGCAAAAACAAATTTGCTCATATGCTCTTTGAACACAAGAAACATTCCCTTACATATTGAAAATATTGTCAATGACTATGGCCCAATGCAATTTGATATCTTGTGATTACAAGAAACACAAACAAACTTAGATCCAACAAAAAATATATTTATAAAAAAATACAAATGCCTATTGACATTTCGTCTTCATGGCATCTCTACATGTTGTAAAAAGATGATAGCTATTTAGAAAGAAAAGGTTTTTGCAACAAGCATATCGAATCCATTTTTATTTGCTTTGAAATCAATAACATTATGGTTGAGTTGAAAAATATCTATAGTGCACCTTTTGCACCACTTGATGATGTTTTTTGTTTGATCCAGACTATAACAAAAGACATTCAACAACATGAACAMATTGCAATCACTAGAGATTTGAACTTGACATGTTGCAAAAAGGAATAACTCAAAACACATTTTTATCATTCATGCAAAGTCATAATTTAATTTGCATATATCAGAAGCAACAAATAATAGTGGCTCTAAGCTTGATCATTTTTCGACAACTTTTTCTAACAATTGCGTTATCTCTTGTGTCTCTGATGCATATTGGATTCAACACCATGCACTATCTATTTTGATTTCTTTCAAAGCATTTTGTGTATAGATTGATGAACAAAGTTGTCTACAACTTAGAAATTACCCTTCATTAGCAATTGCCACTAGTTGATAAGTATAATAATTATGTATATCAATTCATTGAAAAAGTGTTGTGGCTACTAGTTTGTTCAAGCATATTCTAGGAAAACTATGGACANATTGCAATCACTAGAGATTTGAACTTGACATGTTGCAAAAAGGAATAACTCAAAACACATTTTTATCATTCATGCAAAGTCATAATTTAATTTGCATATATCAGAAGCAACAAATAATAGTGGCTCTAAGCTTGATCATTTTTCGACAACTTTTTCTAACAATTGCGTTATCTCTTGTGTCTCTGATGCATATTGGATTCAACACCATGCACTATCTATTTTGATTTCTTTCAAAGCATTTTGTGTATAGATTGATGAACAAAGTTGTCTACAACTTAGAAATTACCCTTCATTAGCAATTGCCACTAGTTGATAAGTATAATAATTATGTATATCAATTCATTGAAAAAGTGTTGTGGCTACTAGTTTGTTCAAGCATATTCTAGGAAAACTATGGACACCAATTTTTCTTTTTCACTCATTGCATACAGTTATTATCAAAACCTTTCCTTTAGTTAGGTTTATTTGTTCAATGTGCTCATTCCAAACCAATAAAATCAAACTTCTATGACCATAGCTTGCAATACACACTAGAAACGAAAATGCACGTGTATATGTTTTTTCACAAAGAATTTTGACATTTAGCATACTAGGCTCTTCTCTTTTTCATCGTGTTTGAAAAAAAATGTCTATTGTATTTTTCAATGCTTGTTCTAATCTATAAAAATGGTTTTGGCCCAAACTGTACTTGTCCTTTTGATTTTCAACAAATTATCATAAAATTGTTTCCTTTCATCAACTTCTTTAATGGACCAACTTAGCTTCAATTATCTTTGAGTTACTCTAAGTCTGAAAAACTCATATGACAAACTAGATCCTTGTAGTTTTTCCTTCAAGCTATGGATCCACATACGTAGGCAATATCTACAAGCTTATTCATTCCTAACAAAGTGTAGAAATTCTCATTTGATACTTTATGATTAACTAGGTCCAAAACAACACCAAAACTTTGACATGCATTACCAAGAGAAATCAAAGGAAGTTAAAGTTCACTGTTATTAAAGATTGTGCGAATACAATCTTTGGTAACAAAAAATGGAAACAATTTTGCAAGAGACACTAAAGAGGTTTTCCATGAGAATACGCTGTATTATGATGTTCTCTGGAAGCTTAATCAATGAAGTTGAATGCAAGTTTGTTGTATTTGGTTGAACCAACTTAAGTTTGTAATTTTTTTCTTCCATTCTTCGTTTTAAAGTACTTGGTCAATGTTTTTTTTTTTTAAATTCAAATGTATGCGTATATAGAAAAAACAAATGAGTTGAACAATGAATATTTTCTAATGCAATGTCTTCTTAAACATTTTTTCTATTCTTATTTTTTCCTTAAAATTGCAACAACTAATAAATTCCTAGTTGATTCAGACTTTGACAATGGCTTCTTCTACAAAAGATGACATTACACTACTTGCAAATATGGAAAAATAGCAACACATGCAAGATTTCTCCATTCATCCCAGAGTCTCTTATTCTTGATATTTACAACAATTGTTCTATTGTATGCTTCAAGGTCAATCTACTTCAATGCATTTATATCATAAAGAACATAGTTCAAATAGCAGATGAAATAAAAATGTTTTTCAAGTTTTACCACGTCTTCTCTTTTTTATTTAATACTTCTAATGCATTATTTGGAAATCAATAAAAAAAACCATTTGTTTGGCCTACATTAGCTCTATTTTTTCTAGAATACCAATCAATGTTTCTTCAAAACATGAAGTGATATAGACAAGCAATAGAAAAACAACAACCCTTGACAAGTGAGATCCTTATGACCAAATGATCAACTAATAAATTCATCTATTTTTTCTATTTTGTTGTGCAAAAACAAAACGGTCCCTACAAAAACAACACATGATTCATTATACTAAAAATATAGAGTATAACCATAACAACCAAACATCTAGAACAATGTCATGAAAGTATAATTGTTTCTAATTGCAATTCACAATCCCTTGAAACACCATGGTCTATTGTGCAATTGAGCACACATAGACCAGGGAAAGACTTTGAGGGTGATGTTTTAGTCATGTATGACCTAGGCTACAAAAAAATCATTAACTCCCCCCAAAAATGGAGCTTGTCCATGTGGATCTCATTGACAAACATGGAGAAGTGACTATAAAAATAAATGTTGTGAATGATCTGATTATAGAGTTTGTTCCTTGACACCTAGAATCGGTGTTCATATTAGAAACTTTGGCCTTAGACACAAGACCATGTTTGAACGAGGAGAAGAATAGTACTATATTGTGACATTTCCTCATCAAAATAATTGAATCAATATGAATTTTTCCTCAAAGATGGTCAACTAGAACATAGCAAAGCAATAGTAAGTGTTGTGTCCTTTTAATCAAATTACACATGTTTTGCATTGCACTATATTCTATTTTCTTGAAATTGACTATCTGTTCAATAGTCTCTCCCAAGAATAACAAAAAAAAAAATCATTTCCCCCTTTTCAGCTACAATTGAATCATTCTTGCAAGTATTTTTCTCTCTCAAGTGCAAGAACAAGTTGCTTGCAAAATTTCCCCAATGTTTCTATTCAAGAATATAGTTCACAATGGTCCAAAAGTAACATGTACCTTGCATACTAAGCAATCAACTTTTATCCATGTGTTAAATGATGATGCCAACAAACAAAGGCTATAAACTCTCACTAGTAGCATAATTCAAGGTACACTATTTTAATTAATAATTTTCTTATCCATTTAGTCTATTTTAAACAATTTCGACTTTTTGTTGCATATTTCAACACAAACTTTGTTAACAAATGTTCAATTTACATATAGGTCGAAGGTGTCCTAAGCTAGGGCACTCTATCGAAAGTCTTTGAGAGATCAATCTTAAGAACTACTACGAGAAGGTGATCAACCTCTATTGAATGGATCCCCTCTTGAGTTGACCTAATAGCCTCGTGAATTTTTCTTCCCTCTAGAAAGCCAAATTGTTCAACTAACACATAGTCCAATAGAACTAACTTCAATCGTACCACAATTATCTTGGAAATAATTTTATACAAACACTTACACAATAAAATAGGGAGGAAGTCATCAAAAGAGCGAGGGCAATCAACCTTCACAGTGAGAGATATGAAAATTGCATTTATGCTACTTAGAACCCTACCTGATAGCCTAACTTCCTCCACCACTTGAAGTAGGTCTCTGCCTAAAATATGTTCTATTTTCCCTTAAGATCATTTGTTTTCATTTGATTTGATTTTTTGTTATCTTAAATAAATCAGATTATTTGTTGTACTCTTAAACTTATATTATGCATGATGCATTAGTTCAAAGAAACATCTAAGCTATGTCTAATGCACATGATTGATCCAGGTGGATATTGGTGGCCACCCGCCTATTCCACTTGGACCCACACCATTGTTTCTTTCAGTTTTTCAGTTTCCTTAATTGTAGCACAATTTACTATTTTTAGCAGTTCTTCGGGTCCTGAACTTTCGGAGCTGTTTTGAGGCCCTAAACGACGTTTTTTGGGCA
>SNQJ01S0006451.1:237121-254530 GCA_010110895.2 Picea sitchensis
GAAGATAGTATGCCAAAGTTACGAACCCGGGAAATTGATGTACCAATTTACCCCAACGAGGCCCATATTCTGGCGTTTCATCTCCTAGGGTTAGGTTTTTGGATGTTTAGGGTTTTCCATTATTTCTCAGTGATATATAGGCCTTCGAGCCTAATTGTAACAGGTAGTTCAGAGGCCAGTAGCCGCCACATCTCTTCTCAGAGATAAGCTACCAGCGCCCTGGCTAGTTTATTTCCATTCTGTCTGTAAGCATTTTTCAGTCATTTGTTATTAATGAAATGAAGTCTTCTTTCCGCTGCATCTTTGCGTTTATGTGTATTTATGTATTTCATTTTGTTCCTACATAAATCGGGATCAATGATAAATTGGACTATTTGATATATGCACAACACAATCCCAATAATTTCTTGTGGCTCTATGCCTATTGTGCTTAAAAGTACTTGTTTTGCTAAGCAAAATAATTACTGCTCAAGAAATCAAAATAGTTGCTTGCAAAACATTTTTTTGATTGATGCCAAAATAAAATGTAGGTTTAAATTGTATTACTTTCCCCTCCATACTGCCTTGTGACAGAGACCAAAAGTATTACTTGTATAAAAGAAGAATTGCCTTTCTAAGAGCATTTTTTTTTTTTTTGATATCGGAGAATCAAATTGGACAAAAAGTAGAAATTTTAGTTGTGTAGTTGGTGAGTCATCTAAATTCTTCAAATACATATTTCATTCATGCAATTTTTATTTCTATTTTTATTTCTGGATGATGTTGTGAATGGGATTTTGTCTATTTCAAGCATTTCAACTACCAATGGTATAATGTCTCTTTTTTCTACAAAATTATCATTGAAATTAAGCCTCTTTGTCTCTAAGATACCCAAATGGTGTTAAAAAATACAAAGCACTCAACTAATATTTGTCACATATAGATTTTTGTGTTTAAACTACAATCATAAAATATCAAGCTCTATTCTTCTCTGCTAAGTTCAATGCCATCCATTGTTTTTCTATCCAACTCCAGCTCATTTCCAGATATTTACATTTCACAACAAAATTTCCTCTTGATTTTTACATTACAACTTTCATCTCTTTGTCTTCTCATCTACTTCAACTAAAATATGCAAGGACATTACCGCTATGCGGCTCTTGTTATACTAACAATTTATTCTTCATGATTGTGTTTTGATTCTTTTTGTAGCATAACCATCCATCCTTGTACAATGTTGAGATGATGGGGTACTTCAACTTTTCTTCCACCAACTCAATATTTCATGCATTGATACCATAATCTTCTTTGTCCTACTTTTAATGAATTAATGCATGCAATATGACAAGGAAGTTTATTCAAATATAAGTAAATCATTCACAATTACATATGTAGATTACTCATGCAAAATAATACCATTAAATCCATAATTTACATAACACTAACTCAATATAAATACAATGGACCATAACACTTATCTTTATGAGAATAATACACCAACTGGTTGTAGAGTGGAACGTTCCACCCAACCATAAGCTTTGTTCTACTTAATATTTATACAACATGACACCTCCTAGTTGGGGCTATGAGTCCACACATATGAATTCCTCCTATGGTTGGTTCTAGTCCTCACACAAAACCCATTTTCCCAACAAAATCATAGTATGCTCACTCCTACAATAATTCCAACCCACCAGCTCTCTTTCCCCTTTAGCCTGCACAACCCAAAGAATGGGATCCACTTCTCTAGCATGTAGTCCCTCGGGCTATCCCAATTCCCTCTAGGTTTGCAACACAAACCAACCAGGAAATATATCTATTGGGGGCTCAGCATACCCCCTAAGCGGGCGAATGAGAATGTCGAAGTAATAAACGGAGTTGTACATAGTAATATGTAGGAAAATAGTTCCTTCTTTTTTCTAAACACCCAAAGCATCTTGCTATGGTAATGGAATAAGTACATGTTTTTTGAAATATCTTTAATCAATAAAATAAAGTGTGAAAGTGTGTTGTAAATATATTAAAAAATTGGTTGTAAGTGGAGATAAAAAGAAACATTGTAAGAAAAAAGATGAATCCATGTCATGGAAACATTTAACATACCACATAGTTATGCATTACATTCAGTGATCCTAGAAGAGTAAAAAAAGGTTATACTGACAAAGCAACTAACTGTGCTTCTTCTTTCTTTCTAAGTGCAACATATGCACCATCTTGCATTTTTGTATAACGTTCAAAAGAGAAGAAGTGTGAGATGTGCAATCCCGCTAAGGATTTGACGCGTGATATTTCTTTGAAGGATAAGCCTTGTCATTCAACCTTTCCAATGTCTATGGTTTCCTTAGATAGTGTTAATCCTTAGGATTTATGTAAAGTCAAGGCCCATGCCATTTTGAGTGGGATTTTTTTCATGGTGCCATGTTTTATGGGTGGAATTGGCACTTTTGCTTGGTTGATATGGTCCCATGGTGGATCGATATATGTATCAAACTCCTCAACAACATACGCTAGCAAGTTTGGAGGGTTGACTCCTTGTGTGTAGGCAATTTGGGTGACCATTCCCAATGCTCCATTAACTAGTCCTGCTTGGATCCACAAATTGGAGGCCAACATGATGCGTTAGCCAATACATAACAATATTTTTTGGTCCATATGGTGGTCATCATCCTCCTTAGAGTTAGAAGAGCTAAGACATTCTATGATGTTGCGTGTGATTGGCATGTTCAATGACTTTACCATTTGTTTATTATGTTGTGAGACCAAAACATTTGGTGCAAATAGGTGTATGGTTGCATCAAAGGATTTTCGATCTATTGTAGACAATGATGTATTTGTATGGGACTAAAGGATCTTCTAATCTTGTTGTAGTGGAGTTGTGTTATTGATGTTTGTCAATAGGTAACGAAAATGGACCTTCTCTACATCATGGCCATGTTGGCAGAAGATTTTTTGTAAGGTCACAAAAATGGTGAAGGAGTTACACAAAGATCTACCTGGTGTTGCGCCTGCATACAAAGGCATGCCCATAACAGGTGTTAGTTGTGCTAGATCACCAACAAAAATTATAAAGCAATGACTGAATGGAAAATTGTTTTTTTCTGGAAATTCTTCACATAGAAGGCTTTTAATATGCATAAATAGTTTAGTCCCTATGAAGCTCATCTCATCAATGAACACATAACGTATATGTTTCATTTCTTCTTGGAACACTGCAAGTGTTTGTGCTTGTAAATGCCATAATTTTTTTATTGGAATCTTAAGTGCAACATGTATAGTGGTTGCTTGCATGTTGAAAGATGCAACTCTAGTGGGAGCAAGAAGTAGTATCGGACTTTGTCCATAGGGAGAGTGCATATTCAATGAAGCTTTAAAGCTAATGATTAGGTAAGATTTTTCAATCCTGGTTGTTCCTTGGATGATCATCATTAGGGGTGGTGCTTTTTTTTCTTGTTGTGAATGATGTAGTATTATGTTGAATGTCTGATATTGTTTGCATGACAATGTATCTGCCCATGGATTGACATGATGGTTCCTTTGAAACACATCCATAGAAGTTCGATTGGTTTCAATGAACTATGGTGCGGAAACAAGAACTGCTTCTGGAATTTCTGGATTGTCCCAACAATAATTGGTGTAAAAGTCATGAATTCCAAGGATGTCAAGCTCATTGAAGTCTATATTGGCAACACAGATCAATCTTGATAATAATTCCCACTTATTTATATCCATGTTGGGATGCAAATGTGTAGAATTGTCTTCATCTTCATCAAGTGTTGTTTCTTCAACATTTACATGAGAATGATGTACATGCCATGCATGGTAAGGTTCCAAGAGAACGGTGTACATGCCATGCATGGTAGGTTCCTTTTATGTTCTCCCAATTTTTATGATTGTAGCTCTTGAGAGGCCTATTTCAATTGTGAATTTATGGAATGGTTTGTATAGTAGCAACTCACTCCAAAAGAAGTCTTCGAAGGTTTTGGAATCGTGTGTAGAAACGATAGTAAAGCTTGGCTAGACAAGGACAATTACTGGGGATCGTCTTCGTTGCTATGGGCCTTTTTTTTCGATGGAAACTATAGGACCAATATTTTCCAGTTTCAATGAAAGGGAGTGGATGAAGGCAAGGAGGGAGATTGACATAAGCATCAATGAAGCTAGATCCAGATAAAACAAAAACCTAGTTCTTGTGAGACTCACCGAAATATATGGCGGCCAACATTTAGTGTGATAAAAAGACGGCTACATGTGACAAGGGGGAGATTCTGCAACATATGGCAGGTTTCTTGGGTGCCTATATCACGTTCTACAATAGCCCCTGTGTGAAAGCGCCTATAGTTGAAGCAAGGTCTATTGGATGCAATGTATCTGTTATTCTAGTCAACATATGATGATAGCTCTCTGACCTTCCCTTTGATTTAGAAGTATATTTGGAAATGTATTGGAAAACCGTATGATGGGAGAGGATAGGTTGGCAATCCATATTTCCTCTCCATATTGTAAGCATGTTAGGGTTATGGATGTTTAGACAATCATCATTGCGAGAAGGTTCATATTTTTTTTTACCAGCATCATCAATGAATATAGATGGTTCAGTGTGTAAGTTCCATGGGAAATTATATATGCATTGAAGTTTGGAGGCTTTTCTACGAAGATATGCCATCTATGTATATTTTGTATGGCGTTGTATCCGATTAAGTAGCTCCGTGTAGTCCTTGAATGGTTGTGAAGCAAGGATGTATGTCGTATTTCTTAAGAAAGGGTCATCGTTAATGGAACGGTGCATGTGTACATTTGTATCATGGTCCTTTCATGGATTCCAAGTTGTTACATATTTGTCAAATAAAGCCTTATCATAACTTATTTACATGGGGTCATCCCAATCCAAATTTTCCATGTCTGGAGCACCTTGTAACCATAAGAAACCATGAATATGTATTGAGCCTTTGTGTTTCCATTCATACCCGCATGAAAGCCATTAAAAGAATGTTAAAGAGGTCTCTAAATTGTATGACATTTGTAGAATGTTGGGGGGGGGGGAACATATTGTGATATACCTATACCAAAATTCCTTTGTGCAAAAGTATTTTTGTAGCATCTCCTCATGGAAGATTTCAAACCTTTTATGCATGTATATAGCAACAATGCGGGGTTGTTAAATGATATTACGGGTCCTCCATTATTGTTGCAACAATGGGTTGGAAGGTGGTGAGGTTCCCATTACAACATGTAAGTTTGAACATTTTGTGTTTGCTGCACTAAGTATGAAGGAAAATGTTAGGCGCCATAGCTGTGTGATCATTGTTAACATATTTAATTTAGCTAAGTGTCATATATATATATATATAATTGATTGTTTTATTTATTTGAAACAAACCAATTTATTTAATATTAATCATTTAGAAACATAACTAAATATAAATTATTGAAATTTTGTTAATTTAATTTACATTTAATTGTAATTTATATGGTTGTAAAAGGATAAATATATGTTTTTAGATTTAATCATATATTAAAGTTGACCCTGTGTAGTTTTAATTAAAATACCTCCTTAATAAAAAAAGAAAAGAAAAAAACATATAACAAATATTAATTTTATGTAATTTTAAAGTTAGTTTGAATCTCATAAAGAGTGATATCAAAGATTTTTTAACTATCCAAGAAACAACTAACATGTGGCAAATAAAAAAAACAACTAACAAGTAAAAATATGGCCGAAGAGTCTCTCAAGATCATTAAAAGTAGTAAAGTAGTATAAATTATACTAGGAAAAATATACTTCTTGTGTTTTGCTTTCATGGAGAAAGAGATGAATATAAATATAAAACATAAATCTATAAATTTATCTTAAATAATTTAATACCAATGTAAATTTGTTTTTACTCAAAATTTATTAAAGATTTAAAGTATCTAACATAATCATAATAATAATTTTAAAAAGATCTAAAATAATCATAATAATAATATTTATTACTATAAATTAAAAGTTAAAAATTAAAATAAAATCTTAATTATTATAAAAATAATATTTTTTAATTTAATAAAATATGTATATATGTTAGTTTTTTTTATTATATATATAATTATAATAATAATAAAATTAAAAATTAAAAATAATAATTTTTAGTTAATAATATATTTATATATATAAACAAAATAATGTTATTATAAAATTTAATATTTAATAAATTTAATGATGTATATATAATTAATTGTGTATGTATAATATGAATATTAAAATATTATATATTGTTTTTATATTAATATTATTATAAAATTTAAGATATAATAAATTTAATTATATTTATGTAATAATGTGAATAAGTTTAAAATATTCCTTTATTTTTTCATTCTACACCTAAATAAAAAAATGGTTATTAAAATTTTATTCTATGAGAAAATTCATAATATATCTAAAAAAAAATTAAATTTGATAAGAGATTATCACCACTTTTTAACAAACCAAATAATCTTTCAATAATTTATATTTAAATATAAAATTATAAACATTTAAATAAACTTTAAATATGAAATTATTTTGATATATATGAAATTATCAACCTAAGAAATAAATAGATAAATATATATTTTTAATATAATAAAAACAATATTTTTTTAACATCTAATTGATTAATAATAAGTTTTAAGTCTTATAATAACCTTCACATAATTCAAAATATAACTTTGTTGTATTTATCCCGGTTAACGCCTCCTGAGGGGATATCATTGGTCACCGAATACATCTATAATCCCGCGTACCAAAATCTCCACCGCCGTCAAAAAGTTCAAGTATCTTGTATTTATACACGTAGTATTTAAGATGTACGAACCTGTAATCCGAACGTGGACCTGGGAATGTAATCCAACAATCCTGCGGACCCCAGTTCTCTCAATTATCCTCCGATCGATCTCAACCGTTGAATTAGGTGAAGAGGAGCCAGATGTTTAGTTCCTTCTGCCCACCTGGTATAGTTGACTGTATTTAAATTCTTTTGATATATATGAAATTATCAACCTAAGAAATAGATAAATATATATTTTTAATATAATAAAAAGCATATTTTTTTAACATCTAATTGATTAATAATAAGTTTGAAGTCTTATAATAACCTTCACATAATTTAAAAAAATTAATTACAAAGTACGAACTCATTTAATGCTATATTGTACACTCTATACGCAGTGGCTCTGGATTGTCATATTTACAAACTCATTTAATTTAATGATATATTGTACACTCTTTGGATTGTCACATTTACAAACTCATTTAATTTAATGTTATATTGTACACATTGGTTCAAAAGACAAAAATATGGTTTTTGAAAAGACCAAAAAGATGGTTTTAGAAAACCTATCAACCAGTTGACAGGTTTTCTAAAAAACCTAACACAATTTTTTTTTTCGGCATAATTACTCATGCACATGGGAAAATTCCCTACATAATTCTTATAACATGCATAACCAACATTTTGCTATAGTCATGACAACACATACTCTTCCCCAAGTATTTTTGTAGAATGATGGAAAAATATCAAGAATGATGGACAACAACCAAAAACCATGGAATACGTATACATGGTCACAACTCACAATGTGGCTCCCTAAGAAGCCCATTAACTTCCGTGACAACTCATTCCAAGGTTGATATGGCTTAGGATATCATAAAGTCAAAGAATTAGGCTTAGGATAAAATATTGATATTTTGTTTCAACCCCTTTGAGCCCCCTAAACCCCCTTTCATTCCTCTCTTGTGGAATCATAGCCCCCCATGTTTTTGTCCTTCTCTATCTACACACAATAATGTATTTTTATTATTAACTTTCAATGTACAATATTTACATTTTACATCACTTGGCCCTCGACTGTTCATTGTAAACAAAAATATACATCTCCTTTTTGGGGACCAAAATTGGGGTGTTACATTCCCTTCCCTTTAAATTTTGCACAATCATTGGTGCACATCACCATACATATATACAATAATGTTTACGTAAAAATTTCAAAATAAATGTGGGTATGCCTCCAACATTGCATCTTCTAGTGACCATGTTTCTTCTTCAAGGTTGTAGTAGGTCCATTGGACCTTTACCTTCCAAATTGATTTGTTTTGGAGCACCACGACCTTCCTATCTAGCATACACGCTAGTTGTACCTAGAAGTCTCATTCGAGATCCACCTAAATCAAAGTCCATTCAATGATATGGTTAGGATCATGCACATGCTTTTTTAATAGTCAAACATGAAATACATTATGCACTTTTACAGATGAAGACAATGYAAGCATGTATGAAATTGGTCTTATTCTATCCAATATCTTGAATGTACCACATAATATAGATGTTATCTTGGTGCATYTTCCCAACTTCAAAGAACTCTTCTTTGGCTTCACTTTAAAGAATACATGCTCTTCCACTTTAAATTCTTTGGGTGTCCTACCTTTATCTGCATAAATATTTTATCTATCATGTGTTGCATTTGAATTTGGTTTAATATTGACCATTTTCTCTTCCATTTCATTGAGAAACTCTGGCCCAAGTACTACTATGTTTATTAGATTTCTCAACTCACTGGAGTATTTCATTTTCTGTCATATAAAGCTTCAAATGGAATCATTTTTAATGAAGCTTGATACCCATCATTGTAGATAAATTCAATTAAATGCAATTAATCTTCCCACTTGGAAGGAGGATCTATCACATACATTTTCAACATATCTTCAATTACTTGATTAACACTCTTAGTTCCCCCATCTATTTGTGGATGATAGGCTATGCTAAAATTAAGATTTGTGCCAAATATTTTAAATAATACCTTCCAAAAGTTTGAAGTAAACTTCGGATCTCTATTTGAAACAATTGCTTTAGGTACTCCATGCAACCTAACAATTTCCTTCATATAAATGTATACAATATTAGTTTCCTTATGAGTCAATTTGACTGGAATAAACTGAGTATCCTTTGTTAATTTATCCACCACTACCATTATTGAGTCATGTTTCCTTGTTGTCCCAGAAAACTTAGTGATGAAATCAATTGTTACTAATTCCCATTTCCACTGTAGAATTGACAATGGATGTAACAAACTTGGTGGGTGTCTATGCTTAGCCTTTACTCTTTGAAATTCCATACACCTGGCTATGTAATTAGCCACATATTTTTTTATTCATGGCCAAAAGTATTGTCTTATTATTGTTGCAATTGTTTTATGGTAACTAGGATGTCCAACGTATGAAACATTATGCATTTATTTTAAAACCAACTTCCTTGATTCGTGATGATTAGAAACATACACCTATTTTTATGCATAAGTATCCCATATTCTTCTAGTTTGTATTCTTTATATTTCTACTATACACTTTCTTGCTATAAGCCTTCTTTTACCTATAGGAAATGTTCATCTAAGACAATATCTTCTAAAATTTAGTTCTTTAAATCCAATTTACACATGATCGAGGTTGTAGCATGTATTATACGTACCCTCATGTTGAGTCCATCAACAACCTTGTTCTCTTTTCCTTCGATATGTTAATATCAAGGTCATACTCACTCAAAAATTCCAACCATCTTGTTTGTTTGGCATTTAAAGTTTGTTGCTCAAAAAAATATTTTAGACCACTATCGTTTGTCCTCAACTCAAATTTGTTCAACATTAAGTAATGCCTCCACATTTTCAATGCATGAACTATGGTAGCAAGTTCCAAGTCATGTGTGGCATAATTATTTTCATGCTCTTTAAGTTTTTTGGACTCATAACAAATGACATGTCCATTTTTAGTAAGGACTCCACCAAGTCCATCTTTGCATGCATATGTACACACCACAAAATATTTATTTGGATCAACAATCTTCAAAATGAGTGCTCTAATAAGTAATTCCTTTAATAAATGGAAACTTTCTCCACACTTTGAGTTCCATTCAAATTTAATTCCCTTCTTTTGTAAATAGGTAATGGGATGAACAATATTGAAGAATCCCTCTATGAATTTTTTGTAGTATCCAACAAGCCCATTGGATGAACCTACATATGTTATGTTATTTTGTGTTGGCCATCCTCTAATAGCTTCAATATTATTTGGATCTATTGGTATTCCTTCCTCTAAAATTATGTGTCCCAAGTGATGGATTCGTCTCTAGTAAAAAGAACACTCACTTAACTTAGCATACAACTGATGCTCTCTTAGCTCTTGTAGTACCAACCTCAAGTGTTTCTCATTCTCTTCAATCAACTTGGAATAAATAAGTATGTAATCCATAAATATAATGACAAAATTATCTACGTAATTTCTAAATATTTCATTCATCAAGCACATGAAGGTAGTTGGTGCATTTGTTAGTCCAAATGACACCACTACAAATTCATAATGTCCATACCTAGTTTTGAAAGTAGTCTTAATGATGTCTTCATCTTTGATTCTTACATGATGGTATCCTAATCTCATATCTATATTTGAAAACATCTTTGCTCCTCTTAGCTAATCAAAGAGGTCATCAATTCTAGGTAGAGGATATTTGTTCCTCACAGTGACTTTGTTCAACTATCTAAAATCAATACATAGCCTCAAAGTTCCATTTTTCTTCTTTACAAACAATATTGGTGCTCCCTAAGGTGAGAAACTTGGGAATATGCACCCCTTCTTTAATAATTATTCCAATTGCATTTGCAATTCATTTAATTTTAGTGTACTCATTCTGTAAGGATTCTTTGATAGTAGGGTAGCTCCAGGGATTAAATCAATAGAGAAATCTATATCTCTCTTTGGTGATAAGCCTGATATCTCTTCAAACACATCTATGAATTCTTGCAACACTAGAAACTCCTTAATAATTGGATCTTTTCTCTTGGTTG
Organism: Picea sitchensis; assembly: GCA_010110895.2. Lineage (NCBI taxonomy): Eukaryota > Viridiplantae > Streptophyta > Pinopsida > Pinales > Pinaceae > Picea > Picea sitchensis. Next base: position 247,946 of record SNQJ01S0006451.1, read on the forward strand.
GCTCTTCCATACAAGCTGCATACAATTGACATCCTTTCCTGAACCATCTCTTTAGTTGTAAGGTTGAAATCTCCTTTATATAAATAGGTATTGGAATTCCTTTACTGTGCTTTCCTTTCCTTCTTCATCAATACAAGCAAAAGTATTGTTATAGAAATCTAGAATAACATGATGTACATCCAACCAATCCATTCCAATAAGGACATCATATGATCCTACTAGTATGATGTTCATATTTGCAATAGTGCTAACACTATTCATATATATTGGACAACCTTTAACATGTGTTAAGACCTAGAAAAAAACCCCATTTTATGTGTAAAACCCTTTATTAAGCCCTAGATATCGAATTATTACATTTATAGTATTATAATTGTATGTCGGCTAGAACCCTTCATGGTACCCTTTCATTATAATTGTACCCTTTGTCTCCTATATATATACCAAGGAGACCTAGTCTTAGGATAATCTTATCACATCTCATATTGTATTCTGAATTGGATATATTGTAATAGGAGGTTTCCCTCTCGAAGTGAATTGTAATTTACTAAATTTTTATCATTTTTAAGGTGTTGGATCCTAACATTTGGTATCAGAGCATAGATCTTAGGGTTTTAGCTTCTTCAAGCGAGTCATCTGGGCATTTTCACTATAAAAAAATTTCAGGATGCTTTAGACATCAAAACCTGGAGGTTATTTAGAAGACATCTCAGGATATCCATGGTTCATATTTCATCTTCTGGGTCGTTATACTTTCGGAGATATACCCTGTGGAAGATAGGGTTTGTTGACTAGTCCTATAACTAGTCTCAAACATGTGTTTTGAGTAAAATAGTCATATCTTCTTTAGAAATGAACCAAATTCTATGAGACCAGCTGCATTTGAAAGAGGATAGTCCATAGTATTTATGGTTAAAATTTTAGAATCATATATTAAATATTGGACATGTGGCATTCTGTACAAGTTCGCTCTCTCGGAAAGGCCAAAAATCAACAAGGTTTGGGAAAGTTACCCTAAATTTCACTTGGCATATCCAATTTTGGTCAGAGTTATGGATTTGTAGAGAAGACATTTCATAGTACTACATGCCAAAATTTCAGACTCAGAAGGGTCAAAATTTTAGAAATACATCAAAAGAAAGGTCGACTAGGAGGATAGACTCAAAATTAAGGGCTTGAAAGGTATGTAACTTACAATTGGCATAGATTTTTATTGGAAGATCTATTTTTGGTGATTCAAAATTAGAAATAAAGAGGAAAAATAGGAAAATTATTATTTTCTCACATGGCTCCAAAGGCTCCTCCAAAATTTACTTCACCAGCTAAACCTCTAGAGAACTCAACTATGACTCGAGATAAAATCGAAGAGATTTATCACTAGATGGAAAATAGGATCATTGAAAATAGGGAACAAATGGAACATAAGATGGATGAAACTATAAAAAAAAAATGGTTGAAATGGAAAATAATATGGATAAGAAGATGAATGAAAATAATGCACACATGGAAAATAAGATGGATGACATGAAAAATAAGATAGATGACATAACAAATAAGATGGATGACATGAAAAATAAGATAGATGACATAACAAATAAGATGGATGAAAATATACAAAAATCCCTGAAGGAATTGAAAAATTCATTGTCTTCCATGATGTTTCAAGCTCTAGATGAGAGACTCTCTAAAGGAGATATCAAAATGAAAGGAACTCAAGAAAATAAAGGTAGTATTCCAGTTGAACAACCTAGCGATAATAAGTAATTTTCTAGTGGATTTAATTCTAACAGTGGAGTTAATTACAATGGGGGTCCTAAATTCAACTTTCCCAAGATTGAATTAAAAAAGTTTGATGGAACAAATAAAACAATATTTTGAACTGCATAATATTATGGATGATAAGAAAATGATTCACATAGCAACCTTGAACTTTGAGATAAAACCATATCAATGATATCAATCAGTAGTTAAAAGGAAGCCCCCTCTTTATAATTATACTTGGGGTTTATTTACAAGAGACTTAGAAGCACAATATGGGAAATTGTGGGAACATGACTACTTCAGTCAATTGACAAGAATCAGACACTTAGGTGGTATTGAAGATTATAATTGAGAATTTCAGGTATTGACCATAAGGGTGGATGACATAAGTGATGAACATTTGTTGGAAGCTTACATGGGTGGATTAAAACAAGACATTAAACATGATATTTTCTTAAGACATCCTACAAATATTATGGAAGTTATACAATATGATCATCATATTCAAGCCAAAAATAAGGCTACACACAAGTCTACCATTGGAGCATACACATGAAGTAAAGATCATTTTGGGGTTCAAAAGGCAAGTGTACCTCAACCGAAAAGGTTGACACCTCAACAAATGGATGAAAGAAGAGAAAAATGACTATGTTTCAATCATGACAGTACATACAGTAATTGAAGAAGGAAGAAGAGGAAGAATTGGAACCAGTATAGTACGTACGTAAGACTGTGAAGAGGAAGAAGATCAAGAATTTGAACCACAACAAGATCCATTAATCCAGGTGGATACTAGTGGCTTCCCACTTGTTCCACTAATTCAGAATGGTTCCACATCCTTGCAATTTTTCTACATTTTTTTGGGTCCCAAACTTCCGGGGTCGTTTTGAGGCCCTAAACGACATTTTTTTGACGTGGTAGCACCCAATATATGCCAACATATATTGGGCCATTCATAATGTGTACTTATCGGCTAGACCTTTCCAACGGGTTATCAAGCGCCCCAAACAAAGATCATATGCAAAAGTAATGTCGACTTTACAAATACCACTATACAAATACAGTTTGACCAATCCACAAAAGAGGATTTGATCTTATACAAGACCCGACTTGATCAATCTACAAAAGGGGATTTGATCTATAAAATGATAACTCAAATATAATTAGAATATTCTTTGAAGTTACAATATTTCAACACTCCCCCTTAACAAGAAGGGTATTCTACTAACATGACTCAATACAACATCATCAAGAGAAGGAGACATCATCATCAACATATGAAACACTGAGTGGCACATCTATAAATCATCGAAAGTTTTTATCATCATCGTTTACAACATGGAGCTGGAGTATCATCATCATCATCATCATCATCATCAACAACATGAAGCTGAAACATCAACATCAATAACACGAAGCCAGAACAAAAATATCATCCACAACACAAAGCTGGAACAACAACATCATCAACAACATGAAGATGGAACAACAACATCATCAACATGTGGCAAAAAAATGACATAGGTGTATCAACAACAACATTTGTGGTACTTTGATAGACCGTCCTTACCGGACCTTCGAGATCTTCCTAGGAATCATAAGATTCCCTAGGATATAAAATCCTAACAACCTACCATGTGGTACTCTGACAGAACGTCCTTATCGAACCTTCGGGATCTGCCCAAGAATCATAAGATTCCTTAGGATATAAAATCTTAACGGAGCTACCACTACTGACCACAACTGGCATATACATGCGTAGGTACTCTGACAGACCGTCCTTACCGGACCTTTAGGATCTGCCCAGGGATGATCAATCCCCTAGGATATAAAATCCTAACAAAGCTACTCACTGTTGGTTAGGTACCATAGTATCATCAGCATCACTCCCTCTTTCGAGGGAGGTCCTTTTAGACAACATCAATCTTGTCTCGGAAGTACTCAAACTTCACACGAGACAGAGGCTTGATCAACACATCTGCAACTTGCTCATTTGTGCCAACATATTGGAGCTTTACAACTCCCCTCTGCACCATATCACGAATGTAGTGATACCAGATCTCTATTTGCTTCAACTTATCATGGAACACTCGGTTCTATGACATGTTTATACAACTCTGGTTATCACATAGAATCACGGTGGATTCCATCTCCAGATCGAACATACCTGTCAACAACTTCCGAAGCCATATGGCTTCACAACTGGCGGAAGATGCTGCAATGTACTTCACTTCTGTTGTGCTGAGAGCAATACTAGATTGCTTCCTTCTTTTCCATGAAGTCATGGTTGACCCCAAACTTAAACAACATCTTGAAATGGTTTTCCCGTCGGAGGCACTTCCAGCCCAATCTGAATCAGTATAACTATACAGTCTGAAGTCATGATCTCTAGTATAACAGAGACCATAATCCAACATACCCTTAAGGTATCTCATCACATGCTTTGCAACTACAAGGTGAACATGTCTGGGCTCCACCAGATATTAACTCAAGGTGTTCACAGTAAAGCATATATCTGGCCTGGTATTTGTCAGATACATCAACGATCCAATAATCTGTCTGTATAGAGTAGCATCAACCAACTCTAACGAAGCATCAATCAGGAGGTTCAAATTCGTTTCCATGGGTGTTTTCATGGCTTTACATTCCAACATGTGAAATCTCTTCAGTATTTCAATTGCATACTTCCCTTGGTTAAGGAAGATCTTCTATGGGCTCTGCCAAACTTCAAGACCTGAGAAATAATGCATCGGGCTCAACTGCATACTTCCCTTGGTTAAGGAAGATCTTCTCTGGGCTCTGTCAAACTTCAAGACCTAATAAATAATGCATTGGGCCTAGGTCTTTCATCTCAGACTCTACAATGAGCTTCTTCTTGCAATCTGTGATGAGATTTTCTTTTCCATTCAAGAATAAATCATCCATATATAGTAGCAATATAACTGGCTCATCATCCTGGGGCTTGGCTGCCGTCAATCTTTCTATCAAGTTTTTGGCTTGCATCTGGAACATCTCTTCTGACTGATATCTTTAAGTCCCCGATAGTCTCTTCATGCAATATTCTATTGGGATCGTGAGTTTTTGTTTCATCTAAACTTTTGTTGCTGTCTATAACATGTTGAATGGCAGCTACAGCTTTCAAGACAGCAACATCAACAAATAGACTGTGAAGTAGGAAAGCTTTCCGATCCCTTATTTGTCTCTCCTCTACAGTTTTGCAAGGCATAGCAGCTAGAATGGAAAATTCTGTTGCCCAGGGTCTCAGATCACTTTTGCCGTCTCTTCCATGACCCCCACCATTGCCATCCCAGGTTTCATCCTCTACTGGTAGAGGTGGGAAGACAGATGGTGAATCGGCAGCTACTGGTGGGACAACCCATGTATTTGCACGAAAACCATATGGAAGGTTTCCAAACTGCAAAAGAAAACACAAGCCTTGCTTGTCATGAATTGATTATTCCAGAATCTGCTTATCAAAAGGAATAGCAATGCTTCTGCAGTTACTATACAATAAAATGAAAACAATACACATACCTTATTACGCTCTGAAAATGCTTTCATGAGACAATCATAAGCCTAGATAGCAACATACAATATCAGTTTCCTAATTTATAATAGACAAAGAGAGAAAAAAGATAGAATTTATGTTAATGTCCATAGATGAGCAATGCAGTTAACCGGCATACTGAAATATCAGCATCTCAAGTAAATTTAAGGCAGAGTGATTAGGGCATCCTTGATGCTATAGTTGAATGTATACTAATCCATACAAAAAAATAAACTAAAGCAAGCTAAAGTGAAAAGCGAGAAAAGCGAGAAAAGCCCCAAGGCTCTATAAGAACATATAGGTTCCATGAGAGAGATAAAGCCTCCAGACCAGAAAAAACATGTAGGACCCATAGAGAGAGAAAAACTTCTCAAGGTGATATAAAACAAGTAGGAATTACAGACAACATAACAGTACACAAGCAAGCAATAACTGCTATGCCAAGGAGCAGTTTCAAGAGACCTTGCAGGACCAAACTATGGAACCTGAGGTCTCAGTGCATAATTGGAAGCATATCACCTGCTCATTGTCTACTTCTAGAAGCTCTTCATTCCCTGAGCCTGTTATAATACTCAAGGTTGAACCATTACCAAAAATGCTCTTTCAATTGATGTCATAACTAAAGGCCCATAGAACATTGAAGAAGGAACTCTATCCTATTAAATATTTAAAAATAATGCATCCCATAGCATTCACTGAGAGAGAGAGAGAGAACTTTATCCTTAATCAATAAAACCTTGGCATTGTAGACACAAAAAGAGAAAAATAACATGTACTTTTCAGAGCCTCCATGAATTAAATGTAGAAACAACATTTAGTGATATTGTTGCTCAGTCACATTTCAATGTTCATGAAGACAATATCTGGATTATCGCTGTGTTTTACATTGAATAACTTTTAACACAAGAAGTTATCCATCTAAGAAGAGACGATACATAATTTGCATGCAAGTTGTGTTGTTCTTTATGAGTACTGAAAGATGAAGCAAAAACATCAAATACTGATGTCAATTTCTTATACATGAGAGAAAGCATCTTGTAACCAATTAAATAATTTAAGGTGCAATAGTAGTATAGTTTAAACCTTAAAGATACTCACATTAGCAAAAGCCCTGCTAAACTGCTGGAGCAAGTTGGCAAGTGCATGACTTTGAACAAGCTGCTTTCCAACACTATAAAAACCTTTGGTGCATGCTGTTACAGTCACCAACTTTCCATTGCAAAGCTTCACCTGTATATCAGGGGAAATGGCATGAGAAATATAAGAAATCTACAGAA
>SNQJ01S0006451.1:267133-308023 GCA_010110895.2 Picea sitchensis
CTTTGGGAACACAGCTGAATTTCAGTACAACATATCACCTTGAGACATTCGAAAAAACAGAGAGAACAAACCATATTTTGGAGGATATGTTGCGTATGTATGTAATGGACCAACAAAAAAGTTGGGAATATTTATTTCCACTACTAGAATTTGCATACAACAAAAGATATCAAAGTACAATTAAGATGGCTCCGTTTGATTTTCTGTACAGATGACCGTGTCAGATGCCATTGATTTGGGATCAACTTGAGGATAGGATCCTGGTAGGACCATAAGAGATTCAAGAAATGGAAGAACATATGAAATCGATAAGGAAAAGGATTAAAGAATCACAAGATCGGCATAAGAGTTATGTTGATGTGCATCGCATTGACCACAGTTATGAAGTTGGCGAGAGAGACTTCTTGTGGGTAAAACCACACAATATTTTGATCAAGTTTGGAAAGGGTTCTAAACTCTCTCCTAGGTTTGTGGGACCTTTCGAAGTTGTGGAAAAGAAAGGACCCATGGCTTATCGACTAGCCTTGCCTAATTATTTGAGGCGTATGCACGATGTATTCCATGTATATATTTTGAGACATTATATTAGTCATCCTTCACATGATATTGACATGAGTTATTTGCAGGTGTTAGACGAGGGTGCAGACGTGTTTCCATAAGAGTTTCAAGGTTTACCACCCGAAAGAGAGTTGCATTTTACAATATACTTGAAGCCTGTAACTGAACCGATAGCAAGAATGTTATATCAGATGTCAATGCCTGAATTCCAAGAGTTGAAAATGAAATTAAAGGAATTGTTGGACTTGGGACTTATACGTCCAAGTGTGTCGCATTGGGGTGCGCCAATTATTTTCATGAGAAAGAAGGATGGATTGTGGAGACTTTGTATTGACTATCATCAATTGAACAAAGAAACGATCAAGAACCAGTATTTGTTTCCAAGAATAGACGATTTTTTTGATCAAATGAAAGGAGCGACGATGTTTTTGAAGACTGACTTGAGGTCAGGATATCACCAATTACGGATTAAAGAAGAACATATCCCTAAGACCGTGTTTAAGACAATATTCATACATTATGAGTTTATTGTTTTACCGTTTGGATTGATGAACGCCCTGGGGGTATTCATGAGTTTGATGAATGGGGTGTTCCATGAATACTTGGACAAGTTTTTTCAAGTATTTATTGATGACATACTAATTTATTCTCGAACAAAAGAAGAGCATGACAAACATTTAATATTGGTCCTACAGTGTCTATGAGAGAAAAAATATACAGGAAACTATCGAAATGTTTTTTTTACCAATCGAATATTCATTACTTGAGACATATCATATCTGGTGAAGATATCGGTGTGGATCTAGCAAAAGTAGAGGCTATTATGGAATGGCTTGCACTAACAAACGTACAAGAAGCACACAACTTTATGGGTTTAGCGGGATATTGTTGAGGATTCTTCGAAGGTTTTTAGAAGATGGAAAATTCGATCATGGAATTGCAGAAGAAGAACAAGAAGTTCATTTGGATAGAGAAATGCGCGGAAGAATTTAAAAAAATTAAACAGTTGTTGATGACAACGCCAATACTAGAGGTCCCCGACATGGACAATGAATCCTTGGTATGCATGGACGCATCCAAGGAAGGTTTAGGCGGCGTTTTGATGCAAGATGGTCGAGTGATCACTTACATTTCAAGGAAATTGAGAAAGCATGAGGAGAACTATGCAACGCATGACTTGGAGTTATTGGCAATTGTATATTCCTTGAGAGTTTGGAGACATTATTTGATTGGATGGAAATTCAAAATAAAGACAGATCACTGTGGATTGCAACATATATTTACACAAAGTGAATTGAACGCGTGACAAAGGCATTGGTCATAATTACTTAGCAAATACAAATTTGAGATTACTTATATTAAAGGAACGGTAAACAGTGTGGCAGATGCGTTGAGTCGAAGACCATGCATATTCTCGGTAATACTGCTTAAGATGAATCTTTGAGAAAATATTATAACTTTACAGATGGATGATGATTGGTACAAGGAGGTTAAGAGTAATATTGGACAATATACCATGATGGTACCGAAGTATGAAGGTTATTCATTGGACAACAATGGATTGTTGATATTTAATGGAAGAATCTACATACCGCCTAACGACAAATTAATAAGTTTGATATTGATTGAAGCGTCTCGATTAATATACATGGCTTATATGGGAGTCATGAAGATGGAGGTAGACCTTAAGACTTTAATCTTTTAGAAAGGAATGAAAGAATACATAGTTAGTTACATGGCGAGATGTCTAGAATGTCAACAAGTGAAGGCTAAATGTAGACATCCAGTAGGATTGTTACAACCACACATTATTTCGGAATCAAAATGGGAGGTCATTTCAATGGACTTTATTATTCAATTTCCACTGACGAAAAGGAGGCATGATTCGATTTTCGTGGTAGTGGATACTCTAAAGAAGAGTGCACACTTTATCCTAGTACATACGAGGTATCAGGCACTAGACATAGAAAGAGTATTTTTCAGTGAGATTGTGATATTACATGGAGTACCAAGACAGATCATATCCGATCGAGGATCGATGTTTATAGGATGATTTTGGACCAGTTTCCAAGAATCTTTGGGAACACAGTTGAATTTCAGTACAATGTATCACCTTGAGACAGACGAAAAAATAGAGAGAACAAACCATGTTTTGGAGGATATGTTGCATATATATGTAATGGACCAACAAAAACGTTGGGAAGATGTCTTTCCACTAGTAGAATTTGCATACAACAAAATATATCAAAGTATGATTAAGATGGCTCCGTTCAAGTTTCTTTACAGATGACCGTGTCAGATGCCATTGAGTTGGGATCAAATTGAGGATAGGATCCTGGTAGGACCATAAGTGATTCAAGAAATGGAAGAACATATGCAATCGATAAGGAAAAGGATTAAAGAAGCACAAGATCGACATAAGAGTTATGTTGATGTGCATCACGTTGACCATAGTTATGAAGTTGGCGATAGAGTTTTCTTGTGGGTAAAACCACACAAGAGTTTGATCAAGTTTGGAAAGGGTGCTAAACTCTCTCCTAGGCTTGGGGGACCTTTCGAAGTTGTGGAAAAGAAAGTACCCGTGGCTTATCAACTGGCCTTGCCTAATTCTTTGAGGCGTATGCACGATGTATTTCATGTATCTGTTTTGAGACATTATATTAGTGATCCTTCACATGTTATTGACATGAGTTATTTGTAGGTGTCGGACGAGGGTGCTCTCATGGCAGAGCCAATCCTCATTCTGGACCATCACATTCGACAGCTACGACGTTGAATAGTCTATTAGGTCAAGGTCTAATGGGATAACTATAGTCCACACTCGACTACCTGGGAGGACACATATGAGATGCGTCCACAACTTCCTTACTTGTTTCATAAATTAGACACATAGATCTATGTCAGATACATTTGTTTTCTTACATTTTTATATTGTACAAACTTCTGGATGAAGTTTAAAACAAGAGGGGGTGTATGTAACATCCCGCTCTACCGACAATCTCATATGGCGGGACGGAAAAAGTACTTCTTTTATTAATCTCACAAGAGTAACCTTACAATAGTGAGATCGGCCACTGCTCCTCAAATCTGATCCTGGGCTCCTCTTCAACTATGCTCCAACTGCTTCCGTATATGCTTCTCTTCACACAATAGTTGCAAAAGGTTGGGGCAAGGGGAATACTAAATCAGGTATAGTTTCTTTGCTATGATTTTCCTTCTTCCAAATGGGACCCCTACCCCTTATTTTATAGGTTAGAAAGGGCTAGGTATTTGGTTGAGTGAACGACTATGGACGGTCAGTCGGTTTAGTTAACTTACCCAAAACTGTGTGTTCCATCTGCAGCTTTCCATTTTTCGTGCTTTTTAGGTATACGCGGGCTGTAGTGGGTCAGCCAGCTTACACACGCGTGCAATAGTGGAGCAAGGTGTGTATGCCTTCAAAAAGAGTGTTTTTTAAGAAGTTGTTCAGTAGTGGCTTGGAAAAGAAGTCAAATGAGATGGCTTGATGCCAGGTAAGCATGTCTGGTGCAATTTAGGGTTATAACATTAAGGCTATAGCCCGTAACCTTCGGTAGCACCTGGATCTATCAAAATGCTAAGGGTCTGGTCAGCGACGGTACCTGACGTCTCGAGCACAGTCGACTGGTGCTCTTCCTAGAGGTTATTCATCACTGCATGAATTCGATGGGCCTTGCCCAAATCTCCCACGATAGTGGCTCCGACTAATCCAGATGTTCTAGTCCTCTCCACTGGGTAGTCGCACTGGAAATGTGGCTCCCCATATTCCAACACACTTTCTTTGGTCCAGTATTCCTGGTACCCTAACACTAAGGCCAAACACGAACTTTTTGACCTTAAGTTCTCTATAATTTGGTGCGAAGCATATCGAACAGCTCAAACAGGCCTCGTAATCGGGCACCGTACAGCCGCCTTGTCACAAGGCGTTGAACTCGTTGATCTTACGCTCAATGAATTACTCCGATAGAAGCCACTCTCAGAACCGTTCCTCGAACAATTCCCATGACACGTCTTCGACGACCATGTTCAATTGCGGCAAGAGCATCTTCCACCATAGAAGAGCGCTCCCCTTCAGCTAAAATACCGCCATGCAGACCTTCATGTTGGAGGTATAGTCGTGAAGTGATAATCACGTCGCCATATTCTCCAACCATGCCTCGGCGGTTGCGTCGTCCAGGGCACCAAAGAACTCGGGAGATTTGACCTTCTCGAGTTCGCGGTGAAAGATAACGGTACTGGCTGGGGCGCGTTGTGGACCCTCAGGGGTACAGGCGTCCTGGCCTCAACTCAGTACAGATAGTGAATCAAGGCCTCTGACATTCCCTAGAAGGGCCTTGTCAAACCATCATCATCCCTTACAACATTCGAATCCAGCCCAAGGACTTGTTCTTCCCCTTGGTGTTAGACTCTGAGGGCGTGGGAACTTCTAGAGGCATCGCACCTCCTTCCACGACACCACGTTGCGAACCTCTGCGACGTCCTCTAATCAAGGTCACTGCATGGACATGTTAAAGTTTTTAATTAGCACTAGGTTAATACTCAAGGGTCTACTGCAGTGGAAAGCCTAGCGATCCACAGTCACAAGGTAGAACCCGCTTTGATACCATATGTAACGGCCCCGTCGTTATGACTACAAGCAACGCAAGCAAGTGCAAAAAAAAAAATCAGGAAGGAAGGCAATGACAACGACAGTTAAACCACACAAATTGACGACGAACACCACGCACATAGATCAGGCAACAGACAACAACGACTCATCACACTAGCACATCATGCAACTGGGCGAAACATGTGAATCAATACATATAAAAATGACTTCTCACCTGACACAGGCAAGACAACTCCTACAAGCTAAAGGACAACATCAACCACCTGACACAATGACTTTGATGATCAGTAACCAAGAAACCTCTACGACACGTGAAACCCAACACATTGAGGCATCACAGAACCAAGTACCAACATCAATTACTACGAACACCCGCCTACATTGGGAAGCACAGGACTCTGGCCAGGTTATCATTCGTCTCTAGCCGTCAGGGCGCACGATGATCCCCTCGTCAGGAATCATGTCATCACCAGGCGATAGGTGTGACAGTAACCATGGCGCAACATAACATAAATGGACCCTTAACCCAAGCTGAAATCAACGCGCTAGGAGACCGAATTAACTATCTAAACACATGACGACTAACCCTAGAACCCAATCGACAAGTCAACAAGACGCAAGGGAATCTGATGACTATGACTTTCAAACAACACATTAATTTCATTGCGCAACGAAATTAATCTGTACACATTAAATAATTATTATTAAAACAATTAATTCATGGTAACCATTCTCCAATTCCGTTATGAGATATGTAAATTCCTAAGGAGGAATTCGCTATCGTTTAACTGGAAAAAAAAATGGGACATGTCCTTTCAAACAATATAAACATGTCCTTTAAAACTAAATATGCTATCCTTTAAACTAGAACAATATAATAAAATTTGTTATCTATGGAACGCATTTTAAATCACTATCTATATAATCTATATATTGATATTACTGTATCACATTAGATATAAAAACAATGTCATTACATATTAAATTCGCTAGTTATACACAGCATACAACGCATTCGATAAATCATTGTTATATCCAAAATATCATTGTTGTCTAAATTTAATTCTCTATATATTCTCTCTCTATACAAAATAAGAGCTATTAATGATATTAATAGTAATGATATACATTAAGGACATTGTCGTCTAATTATAGTGCTATCCCTTAATGATATATATAATAATGATAAATAATGATGATATGTAATAATGATATATACTATACCATCGTTTTCATATACCGCATACCACACCAAGGTTTTCACACAACAATATTAATACAGTCATATCGTTGTAAAGAGATATACAACAGTAATGATACAACATTAATAGTGATGTATAATATCGTTGTCATTTAAATCTATGAGATCGCAGGGAAAAATAATGAAGTGGTTGTGTAATGCATTTAACATAAAATCAACGTGTTATTAAAGGTATAAATCGTTGCCTTCTATATACTAGCTAACTATCAAATAAAATAATTGTTATTTGTTAAATAAGTTCGCTGCCATTTATCATATGTTGTTTATCAATATAATAGATGAAGGCGCAGTCAAACACAACTATAATAAAAACGCAGTCAATCCCATAATACACTACTGTCATTCGCCTACCAAAAACGTTGACGTTCACCTGCAAAAACGCTGCCATTACACCTGTAAAAACGCAACCATTACCCCCGTAAAAACGCAACCAATACACAAGTGAAAACACAACATGTACACAGTAAAAACGATGTTCGAATACATTCGTTGTCTGTGTAAATATGGTTGTCAGACGTTGTTATCTCATCCCACGAATATATCGCCATCTATTGATTATTAGCAGATTTAGACATGAGTTGTTGTCTTTTTAAAAGGAAAATCACAGTCTAGTAACCACAGGAGATCGCGGTCCATTAAATACTTAGTTGGTTGAACGATTCACCATTACTTATCTGATAAATAAAAATCGTTGTCCAAAGGGTATCAACCGATAAAATCGTTCTAAAGGTTAAATCGCTTTGAACATTAAAATCGTATACGATGCCTATCCATTAAGTGAAAATAAATCATTACAACATCCATATCCATTAAAGTGTTGTCAAATACATTAATTTCATTGTCTTTCAAAATTATGTGTTGTCTTTTAATTTATATATTAAATTTGTAGTATGTATTCTAGGTATAATAAATTCTCCACCATCATGCTGGGTAATACGATACTTAAAATGTTTCAAATTTAATTCGCTACGATATTTAAAACGCTGGGTAATATTGTTATCCCTTTTCACTGTACAAAAGTGTTGTCACTAAAATGCTAGAATTTGATGTTTGTGAGACATTTAAATAACACATAATTAAATAAAACGCAGTCAATAATGTATGTAACACGCAAGGTGCATAATGATAAAGCTGACACAATATAGATGAAATCGCAGGGTGACTAAATGCTAAGAAAAGTGGATCGTTGCCCAGCACACAGTAGACACGCAGACATTCAAGTAAAAAAAAATCATTGTTGTTCAAGTGTAAAAACGCAGGCATTCAAGGTAAATTTCTCGTTGTTATCCAAGGCATAAAGTGACTGTTATTCAAGTGTAAAAAAATGCAGGCATTCAAGTAAAATTTGCGTTGTACTTCAAGGCAAAAATTTACTGTTATTCAAGTGTAAAAACGCAGTCAATATATAATTTTAAACGGTGTCATTTACATTTAATAACACTGATATTTTACCAATCAAGAGCTCAGAACGGTTATTAAAATCACAAAGAATAAAATGCCATCCAAAAACGCAGAGGTGATACCGAACAAGGCTGGGGTTTATCAATAAAATCGCAGGAGTTATACCAATCAAGCATTGGTTAAAATGCCCAGAAATCACAGAGATAATCCAACAAAAGACGCAAAGATAAACCATTCTACAACAAATCAATCAATGCAAGGATAAGTAAGGGATAAATAGTTGGGTAAAAATTATCCTTCGCTCATCATCCATGCACAGAAAAGTAGGGCATTAGAATCTATAGGTCTATAAACACCGAAGTGATGACCGTCGATTCGGCTCTTGGCCGACTGCTCAGGCATGGATTGATGACCTAGGGATAAGGGCATAAGATAAAGCACAATCTAATCATAATAATCAATAAAACCCACACAGATAAGTTACTGAAATCATAAGTTGGGTTCGCCAAAGGAAATCCATTAGAAACAGTAAGCAAGGGGATTACAATACTGGAGGAAGGAGGTGCAAGACAACGCATGGAAATGAAATCTTAAACGAGCACAGAGAACTAATCATGAGTAAATTTAAATTCATTGCAAATAACAATTAAACTGGTGTACCTTAGCCAAACATGATTGCTCAGTAGTTTTTGTCATGTGCGCGCTCCATCCAGCTTCCGTTTGTCGATCGATGTGACCTCACCAGTACCTCCTAGCGAATGTTAGGGGTACTCTTCTTCCCCCTGAGCCCCCCGAGCCACAAAGGGGCCACGCGCACTATACCAGAGAACAGCTAGCACTCAGCTCACCTCGCAAGGTCGACCTACCACTAGTTACCCGAGTTGGGTATCCCAACTCCCACAAGATAAGTTCAGTCAAGACAAAAATTCAGCAGTGTAACGTTACGCATAAAGATGAGATCCATACTCCTCCTCCTCCATCCTTTTTATAGAGTTTTTAAGTGATTTCTTTCCCAAATTTTCATTTAATTTCTTTTTCATTATTTTAATCAGAAAAAAACCTCCCCTGTACACATGTCACCCATCCCCTTAGTTGCACCAGAAATTAATTTCATCAATTATTTAATTATTCCTATTTCTCTCACCCACCTAAAAGCATTCCTAAAAATGCTCCTTGGTGTCCCAATATTCCCTTACACATCTTAAATGACTTACACCTTTACTAAATTCCTAGTTGAGTTCATAATTAGAAAGTTCTTAAAGGAAAGATTCCTTATTAAGTTAGAGATTCAACTTTTTCTTTACATTTCCCTTTTTCTTTAGGTTTCCCCTTTTTCCTTTAGTTTCTTATTTCTTTTAAGTTTCCCTATTTTCGCTTTTTAACTAAAACTCAAATTAGCAAGTGTAGAATAACAACCATTTACCCCTTTTTCTTTTTGATTAAAAATCAAATTAGCATATGTAGAAGAAAAAAAAAACAATCATTTCCCTTTTAAAATTTTAATCCCCCATTGAAATTTGATTTTAATAATTTAATTGAATTTCTTACCCCCTTCTTGTTACTTGTTTAATTATTATTATTATTTATTTATTTACCACATGTTCTAATTAGACCTAGGTTGTAAATTCACTAGATTGGGCGACATTTTTATTAGGGAAAAAAAATGATTTTAAATCTCACTTGTCACATCATTCATTTTAAGGTCATTTAGGTTTATTCACTTACCAGTGAAAATTGCGACATGCCCTTCAGGACGTACTAGGTGCTCCAAGGGTGCCACTCGTCTCTTTCATTTTTTTTTGTGCGACGTGCCCTTCAGGTCGCACTACGTGCTCCAAGGGTGCCACTCACCTCTTTCATTTTCCCTTGCGCGACGTGCCTTCAGGATGCACTACGTGCTTCAAGGGTGCCACTCGCCTCTTTCATTTTCCTTTGCGTGATGTCCCCTTCAAGACGCACTACGTGCTCCAAGGGTGTCACTCGCCTCTTTTATTTTCCCTTGTGTGACGTGCCCTTCAGGATGCACTACGTGCTCCAAGGGTGTCACTCGCCTTTTGACTGACTTGGTAGACATCAAAAACCCCTAGAGTCAATACTCCGCTAGGTGATCTTGTGGGAGAGTAAGGGTCTCTAAGGAATAAGGCCCCTACCTTATTGTGTGCCCCTTAGAATCATCATGAGCGACTGTCGCAGTTTGCCCTCACGGCATCACGGGTCTTCTCAAACTAGGTAATCGTTAACCTACAATTCGAGCCATGGCGGGAGTGCTAGTAGGTTGTGGCAGGGTTGTTGTCCACACCTCTCCCTCAAGGTCTCTGGTTGTCGTGCATGACCCCTCTACTCCACATGTGAGTTTGGTCGGCAAGTTATCGTCAGCCTGCATCATCAACGAATCATGTCAACAATAATAATCAATCATCATAACATCTAATTAGATGTACATATGTCATATCAACAACTATCAAACTCCAATAGTCCACTCCCTTACTCGATCCAGAGTCCAAGGTGTTTCATCGATGCCTCTGCATCCTCGAGGTCCAAAGTCCTACACACTCAAGAGAACCTAGTCAATAGCACCTGTCTAGGTAAGTACAGCAAAATAACATATCATCATATCCATAATACTTCATAATCATAATCAAACGACCAATAGTATAATAATCTGGATCACTTGCAAGAAAGTGTCCTCAAAGAATAAGTTTTCTTAGTGTGCGCAAGAGCGGGATGTTACAGTTAGCATTGAACTATTTTACAGTGTTTAATATTTGCAATCTTTTAAGTTTTTTTATCATCAAACCAAACTAGTAGTTTATTTGACAAAATGCCCTTACCTTAGCCTAAATAGTAAATTGACTAAATTAATCCAAGATTTAATTGAGCTCTCATTTAATATGTTCAAGAGATTAAAAAATGTTTTTTGTACTTTTAGAAAGCTTTTAGCAATGTACTAATCTGACAAGTATAGAGAGATGTGAAATTGACATCACTGTTTTTTAAACAAATATGTGTGTGTGTGTGTGTGTGAACCTATCAAGTAATATATATACATCTTGAGTCGGATAGTTACTCTTTTTTTGCCTATGGAATTTTGTTCTATAAGTGATATGGATAAGTGCAATGTATTGAAATTTTGTTATATTTTTACATAGACAACAACTTAAACGAATATATTTCTGATTAAAATAATTTATTAAAACAAGAATATAATAGATATTGCAAATCTGAATCCCAAGAGAAATTTGTCATTTTCTATGAACATAGTGCAGGTTCTATGCAATTGAAATAGTTTTAGTGCTACCGTATTTGCATGGCTAGGAAATCACTTACAAATATTTGAAGCATGGAAGTGTACTTGTGCATGATAATGGGCATATTATGCTCTTTGATTTTGATATTTCCTCCCACCCATCTTCAAAGCAGATAGATGCCAATTGTCGATACTAGTTGCTAAACAAAAGTTGACAAGTTTCCATTGCCATACATTGTCATATGTAAGGAAAAAACATGCAATAATGTATTGCATAAAGGAAAAATAAAAAGAAAAAAACAATTGTAGTGCATCTAGCTTCTCGCAAGAAAAATTCTTAAGTGCGATACAGAGACTTCATCGCAACAGGAGAAAGATCTTGACGGTGCAATGGAGCTTAATAGCATTGAATCGGCGAGGTGACCATACAAAATTTGATGTCTCATTGTGTAGATAATGGCATGGCAAAGTTCATGTAGCAGAGTTTGTAGTGGCAGATAGGATGAGCAAACGCTAATATGGCATATACAAAAAGTGGTGTGTCCATGGCACATACAATTACATAACAATGCCACATGGGGATATGCTTAAGGAATTTTTCGGCATTTGAGGTAGAGATGGTCTTTCGACACTCAAAATAAACTTGTCTTTCAACAACTTGTTTAAACATTTTCCTTTCACACTTGATAAATCACCACTTTCCAAAAAACACCCATCATCGTTTGGAAAAGGTATATCGGTAGAGTTAATGTATTGGCGGTGCACATAGTCTTGCCACATCAGCATGGCATATCTTGTACCGCATCTCCTTCTCCTTGAAATGTCACATGTCATGATTATAGTCTCACAACCAATTTGACCTTTCAACCTTATGATAATATATTTTTTTGCATCTTCAAATATAGTTGCTACTTAAATTTATTAATGATTTTTTTGCGACTGAAAAAACTACCACGTAGTAGTATCAACCACTTAACCGTTGTTTTCTCTAAAATCACGATTATATATTAATACAAAATAAAATATACAAACGTAAATCATATAACAACGAGGAGGCAAAGATGTAAACGACCATATCTTCGTTCCATGCCTTACAAGTACCTATAAAGATGGTAGGAATTCTTTTTAAATACCTTGCATTCAACGAAGGATCTGTGGAAGGAAGGTGTATTGAACTAGTCTTCAGCAGAGAGGGGGGCAGTGTAAGTTGAACTGTCCAAAGAGCATTTCACATGAAGGGCAGTGGAATTGAAGATTGTTGCCTCTAGAAGGTGCACCTCTGGGCGAGATTTGGTTTGGAGTGCAGAATGGCTCCCCGGACTGGCCGTGCTAAACAACATAAGTCCAAAGGAGAGAAGAAGAAGAAGGAGCATTGTAATATCCGATTTCCTTTCTCTTTTACACTTGAACATCACTTCCGAGTGCTCTGAGAGTGCTCAAGTATATATCATAAGTGTAAATGACTTACAACAATAACTGATAAGTTGCTTTTGTAGAAACTAATACATTCAATTTATTTCTCTTTTTCAACAATCACAACAACATAATATTTCTTTGAAAGACAATATTTTCTTTTTCTTTTTTGTTTGTTTTAATATTGATATTGGGGACTGGATGTTACAAGAAGCATGAATAGTTTACCCTGCTGAATAATTCTCAAGCTTAATTAATATATTTGCCATYTGCTGATATTAATCATGGCAAAATTGAGATGCATTGATTATAGACTGATACTATGGCATGGGACCTTTTTCTCTACTTTACAATATTGAATAAAAGTGTGCTCAAAATATAATAATATAAATTTATTTTCAAAAGCCTTAGTGCAGGTATTTGGGTCCCTTTTRGTGCATATATACTCTTGTTTAGCACCTTTTCTTCCAACAGTGTTCTACATGGACTCTATTCATTGTGTACATACTACAAAGTTCAAACTGATATTCGGTGTTACTAAGTCACAGGGTTCGCTGAACCTAAAGCTTGAGGTTTGAAATTCGGTGAACCTCAAGGTTCACCAAACCTAACGTCGAACCTAAACGAACTCAAATCCCTGCCCGAATTCGAACCTTAGGATGAATTTGAAGGAGAATTTTATTGAGGTTTGGTATGAGGTCTGATTAGGGTTCAATATATATAGCTGAACCTAAAGCCGAACCTCATCCGAACCTTATTGGAAAATTCGAACCCGAATCGAACCTAATCATTGCCGAACCCGAACTCGAACATGAACCATGTGACTTAGTCGCATTCATATGAGATAAGGATCTCTCTGATTGACTGTATTGGTGTATTATGGAATTGAATTGCTTCTAAATGAGAAAGGGAGGTATATCCCCTGTGAAGCAAGGGACATTTAGTTCAACCTTGATCTTGAAATAGCGACTTACTATCCATTTACCATCTAAGCAACCCCAAAGTTGAGGATAATACATTAAACAATTGTTTGTAAATGTAAATGGGTGATAAGTTATACTTTGGTTGAAAGGGCAAAGACCAGCTGTGGGCAGCTTCTTGGCTATTCACAAGTACATCTGATCTTAGTAGTTTTATATCAATACAAATATGAGGGCTCAGTTTGTTTTTAAAAATAAGAAATTGTTATGATAGCAACCAATGAATGCATGGTGTTGTTTGTTGCTTGCAGTCCTGCCTACTGTTCTAGACGTCACAGTGAACACTCCAGATGATTCGCCAGTTATTTTAAAGGTATGCCAGTTCATAAAAAAATTATCTAATGCTTATGATAGTAAGTGGTAACATAAGTCCTGTCATGGATGTTAGATCCAGCTTTGAGAATTATGATGAATGTAATCCAAGCTTGCAGCATCCAGACCTATGGATAGTTATGTTTGGTACGATTGTAGATTTGAATATATGTTTTTTTATGGAGACAGGGAATTTCCACGGACCGTATCCTTGATTTACGCCGATTATTAGCTGTGAATGTGGAGACATGCCATCTGACCAACTATTCTCTATCTCATGAGGTGAGAAAATCAATATTTCAGAAGCTCATTAAATCATGGAACTGTTCTAACGGCTGGTGGGTTGCAATTGACTGGTTCTGTTCAAGACATCATGTGGTATGACCTCACTTGCATGAACAACATAGGTGTTCGTGTCAAGATAGAAATGCCCATGTACAGTGAAACAGGTTCTCTTATTAGTTTGGAAAGCTTAAACTTGACCATGGCACCATTTTACCATCTTAGTTTTCTTGAATTATCCATGACTTGTTAAAAACTTGAATTATACCAGGTTCGTGGCGACAGGTTGAGGGATTCATCAGATGTTGCAACCTTGAAGCCCTGTGTCCTTACCATTGTAGAAGGTAACCAATAACTCTGCCCCCTCATCTGAACAAGTCAGGGGAGATAGCCAGAGAATTTTTTCTTGCCTTTCTTTAAAATCTTTATGTTTTTATCATGAAAAGGGGTCAGAAATAAAGCTAAAGCATAATATTAGAATCTAAACTGAATTTATACTTGTATACATGCTTCAAAGTTCATATATATGCAAAGAAGAATATGCATTGTTTATACTCAAAGTTTGCATAATACTTTATATATGATTTTCATTTATTTTCCCTTTGCAGAGGACTATACTGAAGAGCATGCAGTTGCACACATTAGAAGATTTCTGGACATTGTTGCCTGTACGACATGCTTTGGTTCTTCAGGAAAGCAAGGGGAACCTCGGTCTGGGCAGGGAGGCGGAAGAGAATCATCTCACTCAATGACAGACAATGTGGCTGAACAAACCAATGACGATGCTCTAAAGAAATCTTCTAGCAATAAAGAAAGAAAAGAAGCAAACAAGGATGGAAAAGACAATAAACCAGAGACCCTTCAAAAATTTGAAGGTAAGGTTGAGGCTAGTGAAAAAGATAGTGAAGGAGAGGAGAACTCAAACCAACATCCTTCTAAGGGTGAAGGAAGTAATAAATCCTCGAAAGAAGGGAAATCCGAGGCCATTGCAGCTATGGCTGCTGCCAAAGAGGCCACAGATAAAGGGGATATGACAGGAATGTGCCCTCCCTCTAAGCTTGGCCAGTTCTATGAATTCTTCTCGTTCTCACATCTCTTGCCTCCTATCCAATGTTAGTATACTGTTCCCTGCACCTTTTTATAATTTGAATTTTGAAAGCAGTAGCTTTCAATCTTGTATTTAACAGAAACATTATAAGAATGCATATATCCCATACAAATATGGATATGATGTTGAAATCTTTTTCATGTTTTCTTCTAGCCATCAAATTGTAGTTCTTTATTTGATTGTAATGCAAAGATTCCAGAAAATGTTGAACTATGAAGCATGGCATTGGCAGGCAATGTGCACATTGCCAACTTTAATTTGTTGATTTTCTTTGGAGCTTATAAGTTAGAACTTTCAGAAAAAAAAAGTGAATTATGAATAGTAGTTTAGTGACTAATAGTTTATTTCCTTATAAATTACCCCATGAGTCATCAGTTATAATGAAATGAATGATATTGGGATGTACAGTCATAAGGAAGTCCATGAGGCAATCTATCGAAGACAAGCGTCCTGGAGATTTTTTTTCTATAGATGTGAGCACTTTTCATTCAATCCTGCACTAATTTTGAGCTTCACCTTCCATAATGACTAGAAACTGAATTGTTTATTCTGTAGATTTCTTATATTTCTCATGCCATTTCCCCTGATATACAGGTGAAGCTTTGCAATGGAAAGTTGGTGACTGTAACAGCATGCACCAAAGGTTTTTATAGTGTTGGAAAGCAGCTTGTTCAAAGTCATGCACTTGCCAACTTGCTCCAGCAGTTTAGCAGGGCTTTTGCTAATGTGAGTATCTTTAAGGTTTAAACTATACTACTATTGCACCTTAAATTATTTAATTGGTTACAAGATGCTTTCTCTCATGTATAAGAAATTGACATCAGTATTTGATGTTTTTGCTTCATCTTTCAGTACTCATAAAGAACAACACAACTTGCATGCAAATTATGTATCGTCTCTTCTTAGATGGATAACTTCTTGTGTTAAAAGTTATTCAATGTAAAACACAGCGATAATCCAGATATTGTCTTCATGAACATTGAAATGTGACTGAGCAACAATATCACTAAATGTTGTTTCTACATTTAATTCATGGAGGCTCTGAAAAGTACATGTTATTTTTCTCTTTTTGTGTCTACAATGCCAAGGTTTTATTGATTAAGGATAAAGTTCTCTCTCTCTCTCTCAGTGAATGCTATGGGATGCATTATTTTTAAATATTTAATAGGATAGAGTTCCTTCTTCAATGTTCTATGGGCCTTTAGTTATGACATCAATTGAAAGAGCATTTTTGGTAATGGTTCAACCTTGAGTATTATAACAGGCTCAGGGAATGAAGAGCTTCTAGAAGTAGACAATGAGCAGGTGATATGCTTCCAATTATGCACTGAGACCTCAGGTTCCATAGTTTGGTCCTGCAAGGTCTCTTGAAACTGCTCCTTGGCATAGCAGTTATTGCTTGCTTGTGTACTGTTATGTTGTCTGTAATTCCTACTTGTTTTATATCACCTTGAGAAGTTTTTCTCTCTCTATGGGTCCTACATGTTTTTTCTGGTCTGGAGGCTTTATCTCTCTCATGGAACCTATATGTTCTTATAGAGCCTTGGGGCTTTTCTCGCTTTTCTCGCTTTTCACTTTAGCTTGCTTTAGTTTATTTTTTTGTATGGATTAGTATACATTCAACTATAGCATCAAGGATGCCCTAATCACTCTGCCTTAAATTTACTTGAGATGCTGATATTTCAGTATGCCGGTTAACTGCATTGCTCATCTATGGACATTAACATAAATTCTATCTTTTTTCTCTCTTTGTCTATTATAAATTAGGAAACTGATATTGTATGTTGCTATCTAGGCTTATGATTGTCTCATGAAAGCATTTTCAGAGCGTAATAAGGTATGTGTATTGTTTTCATTTTATTGTATAGTAACTGCAGAAGCATTGCTATTCCTTTTGATAAGCAGATTCTGGAATAATCAATTCATGACAAGCAAGGCTTGTGTTTTCTTTTGCAGTTTGGAAACCTTCCATATGGTTTTCGTGCAAATACATGGGTTGTCCCACCAGTAGCTGCCGATTCACCATCTGTCTTCCCACCTCTACCAGTAGAGGATGAAACCTGGGATGGCAATGGTGGGGGTCATGGAAGAGACGGCAAAAGTGATCTGAGACCCTGGGCAACAGAATTTTCCATTCTAGCTGCTATGCCTTGCAAAACTGTAGAGGAGAGACAAATAAGGGATCGGAAAGCTTTCCTACTTCACAGTCTATTTGTTGATGTTGCTGTCTTGAAAGCTGTAGCTGCCATTCAACATGTTATAGACAGCAACAAAAGTTTAGATGAAACAAAAACTCACGATCCCAATAGAATATTGCATGAAGAGACTATCGGGGACTTAAAGATATCAGTCAGAAGAGATGTTCCAGATGCAAGCCAAAAACTTGATAGAAAGATTGACGGCAGCCAAGCCCCAGGAGTGTCATCTAGGGAACTTGCAGAGAGAAATTTGCTGAAAGGAATAACTGCAGATGAGAGCACAACTGTGCATGTAAGTATATCTTTAATTTTTTATCTCCTGTTCCAGCTTAAATGTGGACCTCTTTGGGATCAGGCATTGCTTGAATTATTTATACAGATTTCTTTCTAGTTCAATACTGTAAACTAAAATTTGAAACACAGGACCGGGTTTCAATTTGCAGGATACTGCCACATCAGGAGTTGTTATTCTTAAACATTTTTGGGATCAGACATTGCTTGAATTATTTATACAGATTTCTTTCAAGTTCAATACTGTAAACTAAAATTTAAAACACGGGGCCGGGTTTCCATTTTCAGGATACTGCCACATTAGGAGTTGTTATTCTTAAACATTGTGGCTACACAGCAGTGGTGAAAGTTTCTGGTAATACAAAAAGCGAACTGAAATCTTCACCCCTGGACATTGACATTGAGGATCAGCCTGAAGGCGGTGCCAATGCTCTGAATGTCAATAGGTACTGTCCAAACCAATATAGAACCTTTTCTTTTCATTTGCTACACCTTTATTTATATGTTCTCACCTTGGATGATACACTTAGGCAGTCTAGTTTTATTTGCTACCATTGCATATGATGCTTATGCTGATACAGGGTTTCTACATATTTTTTCAGTTTACGAACCCTGTTACACAAGGGATCCCGTATACAATCAAATTCAGGAATTCACCACTCCCGTGTTACTGAGTCTGAAGATTTGCAATCAGCAAGGACATTAGTACAGAAAGTGCTAGAAGATAGCTTGCTCAAACTGCAAGAAGAACAAACTGGTCAGAGAATGTTAATAAGATGGGAACTTGGAGCATGCTGGGTACAGAATTTACAAAACCAATCAACTGCTGAAAATCTTGAGACAAAGCCTAGTGAAGAAAGTAAGAGTGAACCCACCATAAAAGGACTTGGGAAACAATTTGGGTTGCTAAAAGAGATTAAAAAGAAAACAGATGACAAAAACAAGAAAGTTGACCCAACCAAAACAATTTGTCTGGATGCTTCAGCTGGTAGTGAAATTGAAAGTAACAAAAAGGAGGGGTCGGAGGAAGCTGTTCAACATAAAGTTGAGAAAGAAGAATCTGACAGTGAACTAGCATTGAGAAAACTCCTTCCAGAAGCTGCATTTATCCGGTTAAAAGAATCAGAAACTGGCCTTCACCGCAAGGTTTATACGACTCTACTAAAAAATTTCAGGACTCAATTTGTATTTGGTTCTTGATGGCTAATCTTTGATATCCTTCGTGGATTCCAGTTCCATATTTCTTAGCATTATTGAAATCCCTTTTTTTAACGTTTGGTATTCATTACATCTTATGTTCATATTAGCATGAGTAGAACAATGGACCTTAATAATTTTAAATATTTCAGAATCCCTCCTCCAATTGTATTCTCATGGAGAGTCAATAGCATGCAATTAGTGTTTCCTTATGTCTTTTCAAATTTTATCCATACCTCTGGGGGTCATGGAGTTGAAAATGTTCCAAAATAGACTATAAACACCATTTTCTGGAGCAGTAAGAGGGAATGGAGCAAGTAATTGTAGTTTTCCATCTTCATGAAAGTTGCCTAAAATTATTAACGGAAGCATCTATAAACCTTTATTTGTTTTGTGAACAGTCTATGAATGAGTTGATTGAGATGGCTCAGAAATACTATGATGATGTAGCACTACCAAAACTGGTGAGACGGATACACTTGTTGATTTCCTTTTCAAATAAAAATTTTCTGGACAAATCTTTTATGCAAGTCAGAAATTTTGAAGCATAATTTGATATTTCTTCATTTCCTCAGGTATCAGACTTTGGTTCATTAGAATTATCGCCTGTGGATGGGAGAACACTGACTGACTTTATGCATACACGAGGCTTACAAATGTGTTCCTTAGGTCGTGTGGTGAGCAATGAGCATATATTGAATATGATCATTAGAACAGATACATATTTGAGATTCCAGTTATTTCGTTTTGCAAGATTCATGTGCTTATTGTGTCTTTACCTTTTCTGACTTTTGTGGTAGCTTTCTCTGGATTGAGCTCCTCTTGATCCAGGTATTCGAAAATCTTCAGACTTTCTGTGAATTTAAATTGTGTCTGTTTGTGATATTCGACCAGGTTGAACTTGCAAACAAACTTCCTCATGTGCAATCACTTTGCATTCATGAAATGGTGGTCCGGGCCTTCAAGCACATATTACAAGCAGTTATTGCTTCTGTTGAAAGAACATCAGACTTAGCTGCATCAATTGCTGCAGCTTTGAATATTATGCTTGGAACACCATCAAACAAAAATGGTGACCAGAATTGCATCTCAGATTCTCTTAAGTGGAAATGGGTAGAGTTGTTTCTGTCCAAAAGATTTGGATGGAAAACCAATAATTTCAATCGCCAAGATTTGAGAAAGTTTGCAATTTTACGGGGCCTTTGCCATAAGGTTGCTAAAATGTTTGTTAGAATTTTATTAGCAAATTCAGTGATTAAGGGCTCCTTTATCATAGCATGGACTGCAGTCTTCCAATAGATTAATCATATCTAACCTTTCTTGATTTAGGTGGGACTTGAATTGGCTCCTAGAGATTATGACATGGACAGCACAAACCCATTCAAGAAAGTAGACATTATCAGCATGGTTCCAGTGTATAAGGTAAGGGAATAAATTACTATTTGACTTTCATCTGTCGACAGCCAAGTCCAGCATATCATGTGTACTATCACTTGCACATATTAGAAATCTGACTCTCTTTCATTTCTTTTACAGCAAGTTGCATGCTCATCTGCAGATGGTCGAACCTTGTTAGAATCATCAAAAACTGCTCTGGACAAGGGGAAACTTGATGATGCTGTTAACTATGGGACCAAGGTACTAAATTCAGCTAAGAAACTGCTACTTAATGGTTCATCAAAATCATTTTGAAAACCCTATGGCCTTGGAGTTAAGTCTATCTCATGTATTTGTTTCATAGGCTCTAGCAAAGCTGGTGGCAGTCTGTGGTCCTTACCATCGAATGACAGCTGGAGCATATAGCTTGTTAGCTGTTGTCTTGTATCATACAGGAGATTTCAATCAGGTATCAACATCATAAGGCCAGTGTACTCTTACTGTTCGAGTAAATTAAATAATAGTACCATGAACATGCATGTGGTCTTTGCTGGTTATGAAAATTCCTCTACTTTACCAGCCACTGTGCCCCCGACCCCAAGTATTATAGAAAGTACTAGTCAAACCATGAAAGGAAGTGCGTTATATATTTTCTATGTGTTTGTGAAGTGGGGAGTAGGACATCAAATTTTAACCTGTCACCATATTGTATAATGCTAGGACCCATTTGTAGGGGACCATGTGAGGAGTCAATCGATACAATCTCCAAGCAATAATTGGGGAGACAAACAACGATTTCCATTTATATTCACAATAAAACTCTCCCCTAAGCAATGTCAAATACGTAGAAATTACCATATAATTATGAAGTTTGTGCTCCAATAGTGAATGGGACTTGTTGATGACCATATCAACAAGACATTTGGATCACAACAGCAAACATGATAGATTGGTGCAGAACAATAGCATAAAATTCGTTTGAAGACCTCTGTTTAGAGGTAATCAATCTCCAAAACAGCCCCAATATCAAGAGAAAATTATCCCAATATGGTGTTGCACCTCCCTCTATGCCAAAAGTGGAAGACTAAGCTTTTTATACAGGATTTCATAAGGATCCTCTAGGCTCAACTTGATGAATCACATGTGCACTTATAATACTGCTCTAATCAATGCACTTAACACATAGGGAGAATTCATGCCATTAGGTATAATCCTACTTGTTATATCACTATCTAATGTGTAGTGGGCTCACAATCACTAAAGTTAGTTGTTGTGTGCTCGTGGTTATATTGTGGGGTGTAGATTCATGTTGAGATACCAACCTATATAATGGGTCAGTAATCAAGGCATGGTGATAATCTTTTGAATAGAGTATCCATTGGGAGTTCCATGTGTTGGTCATATAATTTTCCCTTATTTTGTATGACCATCCTCTATGCAAACAATTCATTTGCTTAATAACTGCATATCTGAAGTTACTCGAGTTGTCATGCATTGTATACTAATGATATAATAATTAATCCTCATGATCTTGTGTAACTGTTTAAGGTGAGAGGAAACCAGGCTCTAGTAGTGGTATCAAAGCTTGGTTAGCAATTATCCCCCACCAAAGTGAAATGTATGGAGAATATGATGGCTTTGTTTTAACAGTTTCAACAAGAGACCTATGAACATAGAAATTGAAAGTGAGTATCCCCTCCTCTTCAAGTTTATCAACAAAGGGAAGTGACCGCCATGAAGGAAAGACCTCGTAAAATGGGTAAACATCTTAAGATTTATTTCCTTACAAAGTATGGTCATGAAGGCAATGGAAATAACAATGTTCCACCAAGATTTCGGGATGCGGGAGAAAGGAAATGCATCCAGGCGACGTGTGGAAGCACCCCCCAAATTCTAGGAAACATCACAGGGGATGTCTAGGTCTCCAACATAGGGGACCCCACCCAAAATACTAAAAAGTTAAAATTAAAATATATGAAAACTGAAACATAAATCATCGAAATCTTATACATAACAATGCATCAATAACATACATCATCACATGTAACATATAAATGATACATGATGTAATATAACATAATAATCATGATTGACAAAGGATCTATCACCATTGTATTCTCATTATATTTAGAAATTTTAGAAGATATAAATCTAAGTCTGAAGAACATTCATCTAAGAACAAGTCATAGTTGTTGGGAGCAAGGAGTGGGAGCGGCAAGTGGGAGAGGGAGAAGGAAGCGCAATTTTCAAAAATCTTCCGAGAGCGAATCGTTTCAGGAGCGTTTTTTATATAATACATATTTTAATATATTTTGATGCATATATATCCAAAAAAAACATGCAAAATGTCGAATCAACTACAGAAAACATGAACACATAGATTTAACTACTAGATTAATGATAATTATTAAAGCATCAACCATTTAGTACACATATAACATCAATTATCTAGTAGTTATAACTTATAACTTATAACATTGTCATCAAATGATCAATCATCAACCTTCAAGTTTCAACATATAAAATTTGTCATCAACAAATTGTAACAGATAACATCAACCACAAAATAAAATGGATTATCATATTCATTACTGTTGAATTTTATGCTTGTTCAATTTCATTAACTTTCTTTATCATTTCACATTAGCAGAAGCATAACTGAAGCATAAACCATATACAATAACTGCAGTAAATAACCAAGATCACAAGAAGAAAACCATGCACAAGATACACAAGAATTTATCGTGGGAAACCCTTCTGCACAAGGGAAGAAAACCCAACAACCTTTCACTAGAATATTTGTCCAAGAGAGAATACAAGAGCAGAAGAAGAGTAGCGCTACAACTCCAAAGATAGCGCACTAGTCCAATATAGCGAAATACACAAGAGAGATAGATGTCCAAGTGATGTCTACAAATGGGAGATAGCTCTCCTACATATACAAGTCCAACGTGTGAACTGTCATGTCCAAGTGGTGCTTCTCAACAGGGTCGACTTGAACCTTTAAGTCTTATGCACAAGGCATGGGCCTTCTTCCTTCTCTTGATGTCACAGTGAAAGTCTTCTCCATCACGTCACACATGGCTACAACCAATGTGGACCTTCTCATCTTGTCTAGGGGCTACAACCCACTAAAATACACTAAGGCTACAACCACATAGTGTGTGTCATTATCATCAAGGGCTACAACCACAAGGGATGATGGGATACAACCCATAGTATCCCAACCACTTGGGCTACAACCCAAGGGTTGTTGGGCACCATCCCAATACAATATCCCAACCTCTTGGGATACAACCCAAGGGTCGTTGGGCACCAACCCAGTACAACTTATCATTCCATCGATAAGTGTCATACTCAACTCAATCCATCGAGGAGTATCATCACGGGTCAACCCAGCTTAGTCCATCGAGGAGTACGACCTGGAGAATGTCTCACGAAGCTGCAATCATCAACACTCCCTCTCAGTGAGGGGCATTCTCTACCACTCTAAGTTTATCACGGAAGTACTCAAACTTCGACTTGGCAAGGGGCTTGGTGAGAACATATGCAATCTGCTCATTTGTAGGAAGATACTGCACTAGTACTGCTTTCCTCAGCACCATGTCTCGAATGTAATGAAACTTGATATCAACATGTTTCGATCTGTCATGAGATACAGGATTCTCTGAGAGCTTCACACAGCTCTGGTTATCACAATGAATCACAGTGGGATCTAGCATCTGTCCAAACAAACCTGCAAGGAGCTTCCGAAGCCACATTGCTTCACGAGTTATCATAGATACTACAATATACTTGGCCTCTGCGGTGCTCAAAGCCACATAAGTTTGCTTCTTGCTACACCAGGAAACCATGGCAGACCCCAAATTGAAGCAACACCCGGAGGTGCTCTTCCTGTCCATGGCGCTCCATGCCCAATCAGAATCAGCATATCCTTGCAATCTCATGTCAACATTGGAAACATATCTCAGGCCATATCCAATTGTTCCTCGCAAGTATCTCGACACATGCTTCGCAACTGCCCAATGTATTTGTTTTGGCTGACTCATGAACTGGCTAAGTGCACTCACTGCATAGCAAATATTTGGTCTGGTTTTAACCAGATACATCAATGATCCAATCAGCTACCGGTACATAGTCGGATCAATCAAGTTTGACTCAGAAGAAGACTCACTCAACTTCTCCAAATTCGACACCATCAGTGTGGCCATGGACTTACAATGCAACATCCCAAATCTCCTCTGAATCTCAACTGTATACTTCCCCTGACTCAGGAAGATCTCATCGGTTCTCGGCCACACTTCTATTCCCAAGAAATAGTGCATCATGCCAAGATCCTTCATTTCAAATTCAGAGGCCAACTCATGTTTGCACCAAGCAATGAGACGCTCTGCTCCAGTGAGAAATAAATCATCAACGTACAGGATCAAAATCAGGGACTCACCATTAACAACCTTATAGTACAGGTTGGCATTAGCAACACTCTTGGTGAAACCCAAACTCATCAGGTATCCATCAATCCTCACATACCAAGCTCAAGGTGCCTGCTTGAGTCCATACAGGGCCTTCTTCAACCTACACACATGGGACTCCTTCCCATGAATCACAAAACCATATGGTTGCTCGATGTACACCTCTTCCTCAATCTCTCCGTTGAGGAAGGACGTATTCACATCCATCTGATGTAGTCTCTAACCCATGGCTGAAGCAAGGGCAATGATCGTCCGAATGAAGGTGTACCGAGCAACAGGAGAAAATGTCTCGTCATAGTCTATTCCCTCTACCTGAGAGAATCCTCTAGCCACAAATCTCGCTTTGTGCTTCTCGATGCTCCCGTCAGCTGCATGTTTGATCTTACAGATCCACTTGGAAGTCACCACAGACTTCCCTTCAGGTCTCAGAACAATATCCCACACATCATTCTTCATGATGGATTGATACTCCTCCATCACGGCATCTCTCCAGACCTGCTGACTAGATGCCTCCTCATAACAGGAAGGCTCAGAATCAATGATGTGGCTCATCACTGCAACACAGCTCGAGAATATCTAAGGTCTTTTGCTCTCTCTGAAAGTACCACGGGGAGCTGCATGTCCCTCTGCCTCCTGCAAACTCTAACAAGCCCATACAGGCCTTTTCCGACCTACTGCAATATCTCAAGGAACATCAACATGATCTACATGATCAACTAGATCATCAACTAGATCAACAGGCTCAACTGTCTCCATAAGCTCAACTGGCTCCCTCTAAACTGCTGAAGGGTGAGGGGGAAAAAATACCATCTCCTCCTGCCTCTCACTATCAATCTCCATGTGAGATCCTCTAGATCTCCTGAAGGCTACCTCCTCCTCAAAGGAAACATCCCTACTCACTCAATCTGTCTCTGTCCTGGGATGTAGATCCGATATGCCTTCGAAGACTCACTGTACCCAACAAATGTACCCTTTCGGCCTAAAGGGTCTAACTTCCTCTTTTTCTCCTTGGGTACGTGAATGTAAACAGGACACCCAAATATCCTGAAGTGTCTTACCTCAGGCTTCACTCTGGTGAAGGCCTCCTTGGGAGTCATATTCTTCAAAATCTTATGAGGGCTCATGTTCTGAACATACACAGCGGTCATGGATGTCTCTGCCCACAAAAACATAGTCAAACTCTGATCATGAATCATCGCCTTAGTTGCCTCAACAATAGACCTGTTCTTTCTCTCTGTAACCCCATTTTGTTGGGGATTGTAAGGAACAGTGTACTCCCTCTTGATCCCTACCTCAATGCAGAAATCATAGAAACCCTTGGAGGTGTACTCTCCTCCATTATCTATTCTCAGTATCTTGATCTTCTTTCCGGTCAAGTTCTCTACCTGTGCTCTGTACTCCTGAAACCTGCCAAGGACTTCTTCAGATTCCTTGGACTTCAAAAAGTAAATCCAAGTCTTTCGGGAGTAGTCATCAACAAATATCACATAGTATAAGTATCCACTCAAAGAAGCAATTGTCATAGGCCCACACAAATCTGAATGCACCAGGTCCAAGATCCCCTTGGATCTATTGTCACTGCTCGGAAAAGACCCCTTGGCATTCTTGTCAAGAGCACAATCTCTGCAAATGCCATCATGCTCAACACGGAGTTGTGGAAGACCCATCACCATCTTCCCCAGAGTGGGAAGAGCTCTATAATGCAAATGAGCAAGTCTCCTATGCCATAACTCACTCAAACTAATAGAATCATGCACCGAGGCTTGAAATGGTCTGACTGTCAATCTATACAAACTGTCTTCTCGAACACCAATCACACAGGATGATTCCATACTAGAGTTCTTTTGCCATGAAAGAACCTTTCCATCAGAGAAGGAAACCTTGTAACATTTGTCCTCCAAGGCTGAAATAGAGACAAGGTTCCTTCTCATCCCCGATACAAACAATACATCACTCAAATGAAGCGGGGTACCAGAGTCTAACTGGAAGGAAGTGGCCCCAGATCCCTTCACAGTATATCTAGCATTATCACCAAATACAACATGCAACCGAGAGTGTTTCTCTACTAGATCTATAAGGTGCTCTCTATATCCAGTCATATGTTTGGAAGCACCACTATCAATCAACCAAATATCACTACTAGTAGGAACCGTACCTAAGAGGGCTGAAATGAAGAAGAACTCCTCAACGTCCTTGCTTGCTTTCCTTGACTTCTTCTGGGGTGGTTCTTGGTCAACATCAACAGTGGAGGCATGTTTCTTTTTATTCTTCCATAAAGGGAAATGTCTGGCATAGTGGCCAAACTTCTCATATTTGAAGCATTGAATCTTTGAAAGATCCTTCTTTTTATGCTCAAGAGTTGGTCTAGATTTTCCTCCTTTAAATGGTTTGCCAGAACCTCTCCCTCTTCCTTTGACTTTCCTTGCATGAGAGGCAAGGACATGACTTTCATCATGATGGGAACATTGCGCACCTCTAGATGCAAGTCTGGTCTCCTCCTGAGTGCAATCTGCCCATAACCGATCAAACTTAGGCAATTTGGATCGCCCACTAATACTCTGAATGAATGGCTCCCAATGGCTTGGAATACCATTAAGAGTCAACATGACAAGTTCTCTATCTGAGATGATCTCTCCAATGGCACCCAGTTAATCTCTGATCTCAGAAATCTTCATGAAGAAGGTGGCAACCGTATCTTCCTTAGTCATCTTGATGTTCTGAAGCTAGTGTTTCAAGGCAATGGCTCTGTTGGTGTTGTTTCTCTTAAACAACTTCTTCAAGGCGTCAAACATCTCTTTAGCTGTCTTCGGTTTGGAGATGTGTGGAATCAAGTGGTCTCTCACATAGTAGATAATGATCTTTCTAGCTCTTGCATCATTCTTCTTCCACTGAGACTTCTTTGAAGCATCATCTGATTCTGGCACAACCTCTTCCACAAACTTCATCAGATCACTCTCTTCCAGAGTGATGACTAGCCTAGACTTCCAAGAGTTCAATTTAGAGGCTCCATCAACCCTATCTTCCACAAAAACACTTGTCACCATGGCTGCAAAAGCCCTAGGACTGAAAAATCCCCAAAAATTCAAACTTCTCCAATCTACAATTTGAAAGTTGTAGGGGATGCGCTAGGGTAGGGTGCACTAATCTGTGGTGGAATTTGTCCCAACGTCTTAGGGACTAGTGCTCAACGAGCTTGACAAGGAAATGTGCAGCTGCAGTCAAACCCTAGCGAATTGCAAAGAAAAAGGGCTAGTGCACTGCAAAAGGGGTAGCGAGTTGTAGAAGAAGGATAGAAAGCTTGTGCAAATGGATTATTTCAAGAACACTGCTCTGAAACCATGTTGAATTTTATGCTTGTTTAATTTCATTAACTTTCTTTATCATTTCACATTAGCAGAAGCATAAACCATATAAAACAACTGCAGTAAATAACCAAGATCACAAGAAGAAAACCATGCATAATATACACAAGAATTTAGCCTGGGAAACCCTTCTGCACAAGGGAAGAAAACCCAACAACCTTTCACTAGAATATTTGTCCAAGAGAGAATACAAGAGCAGAAGAAGAGTAGCGCTACAACTCCAAAGATAACGCACTAGTCCAATATAGTGAAATACACGAGAGATAGATGTCCAAGTGATGTCTACAAATGGGATATAGCTCTCCTATATATACAAGTCCAAAGTGTGAGCTGTCACATCCAAGTGGTGCCTCTCAACAGGGCCGACTTGAACCTTTAAGTCTTCTGCGCCGACTTGAACCTTTAAGTCTTCTGCGCAAGGCATGGGCCTTCTTCCTTCTCTTGAGGTCACAAAGAAAGTCTTCTCCATCACGTCACACATGGCTACAACCAATGTGGACCTTCTCATCTCGTCTAGGGGCTATAACCCACTAGAATACACTAAGGCTACAACCACATAGAGTGTGTCATCATCATCAAGGGCTACAACCACAAGACGTTTCCACAGGGGATGATGGGTTACAACCCATAAGATCCCAACCACTTGGGCTACAACCAAAGGTTCGTTGGGCACCAACCCAGTACAACGTCCCAACCACTTGGGCTACAACCCAAGGGTCGTTGGGCACCAACCCAGTACAATACCCCAACCTCTTGGGCTACAACCCAAGGGTCATTGGGCACCAACCCAGTACAACTTAGCAGTCCATTGATAAGTGTCATACTCAACTCAGTCCATCGAGGAGTATCATCACAGGTCAACCCAGCTCAGTCCATCGAGGAGTACAACCTGGAGAATGTCTCACGAAGGTGCAATCATCAACAATTACCAAAGAGTTGTAAGATTCAGTCAACAATTCAAAGGTAGGTTCAAATTTCAAATTTAAACTGTCATATAATGTTTACAAAATAAGCCATAATAAAGACAAAGTAATAAGTTCCAGAGATTACTTCTAAATAAGAAAAAGAAAAAGCGATCTAGTATCTACTAAGCTTTCATCTTTCCATGAGAAACTTTTAGTTTATTTTCCCGTGATCTATGAAGAAGAGGAGCAGGAGTAGGTGGAAGCGTTTGTGGAACACGACCAACAGCTACATGGCCCCCACGTAACGTTGGATGTTGTGAAGATAAAGGCAAAACTCCTACATCTAGAAACTTGCTAGTGGATGGGGGTGACATGTTTGTTCCATGAATATGATCACCCAAAAGTTCAACTTCCAAGCTCTCTAAAATTATGGCTCCATCCTCCAAATTAGCTTCATCTAGATTGTTTTCCCAAGTCACATATGCTTTATCATTCTACGTTGCATCACAATAATGGGACAACAACCTCAAGTCGTAGTGCACATAAACCAAGATTTCTACCCAGTCTACATTCAAGTTTTTTTTTTCTCTTCACATTGTAGATGAAACTATAGGTGCTCCAACACTTGTTTAGAGAAGAAGTGTTAACAACTTGTGAATGCACCCTCATCACCAATTTATGCAAGATGTATGGTAGAGGAGCCATACATGTTCCACCATTCAATAGGATTCAACCTATCTTGATCTTCAATAGCATGCAAGTTAGCAAAGACTCCATGTTCATTGATGTACTTGCTCACTTGGCTTCATACTTGAGCACACTCCTCTTCATTAGGGATCAACTTGTCTAATGCAAGCATATACCCATTTTGTACCTCTGGATGTGTGTGGTTTTATCCTAACCCCAGGTGTTGGTTGGGACAACCAAGATGGAGAATAATATTTGGGTGTAAGGACATACGCTAGGGAATGGAGTGGAACATTCAAGTTATCCCACCTTTTGACCACATGTTTATAGATATGATCATACATGATCGCATCTCTTGGCTCAACAATGTCTTTGATTTGTCCTAGCATGTTGTCCATCTGCTCATACACCTCCTCAATCACCGATTGATCTGTATCTTCAAACTAAATCATACTATAAATGGGCTTGGAAAACTGCAAAACATACCAAACTTGTTACCAAAATTGACCATCAAGCATTGTGTCCAGCTCCTAAAATTCATGTCTATCAGATGCAGATGCAACCCTGTCTTTCAAATCCTACCATGAATCACTTGAGACCATACTAGCCAATGCCTCTCTTACCTTCAAAAGGTACTTAAAGGTGAGGTAATAGCTAGCAAATCTGGTCTTTGCAATCTTTAGTAGCTCCAACTTAAAGTGATTGCGGAAAATGTAGTGGGCCATGCTATGATTGGTAATAAATTTTATCATTTTCTTCCCTCTCTTGTACAATGCACCAATCCATCTATAATCATGGTCCTTCATCTTATTAATATCATGCATCAAGAGGTTCAATGTGTGAACCAAACACCCTGGCCAAAATATGTTAGGGTACCTATCCTCAATGATTGTTCTCGATGCCTTACAATTAGCAGCATTATTAGTGATGACTTGAATGACATCGTTTGGCCCAATCTCTTGAATGGTTTTAATTAAGGCTTCTTTAATATTAATTTAAGTCTTGTAACTATCTGAGTAGTCATGGACTGAAAGAAAGACCGCACCACTAGCAAACACACCAAGAATATTTATCAATGGCCTACTTTTAACATTTGTCCAACCATCAGATACAATGGATACCCCATAATGGTTCCAAGCATTTGTAAATTTTCCCAGAGCACTATGGATTTTGTCTCTTTCCCTGTCAAGTCCCAAGATTCTAGCTCTGTCACACTTGAGGCTCCTGTATCCTTTAGGGGCACCATTGATCGCTTGTACCAAGGTTTCCAGAGCGTGGAGCAAAGCGAGAGCTTTTTAGGGAGAGGGAGCGTCGAGAGCATCATTTTCCAAAAAAACTCAGGAGCATCCTTTATATATATATATATTATATTGCATTTATATTCAAAAAATAGATGCAGAATGCCAAATTAGTTGTGGAATATATGAAAACATGCATATTTGTTTTACTTGTAGATGAATACTACATTACTATGATGTTAGAAATGCCATCCATAGAACATTAATGATTATATTGAAACTTTGAAAGAAAACATCATGAATAAACGAGCAAGAAGATTTAAATGACAATCAATATTCCACCATCGCTTATATTGGGATACAGATTCCACATCATTAGTATCATCCTTCATCCTCTGCCTCTTGTCTAGCCTTTGCCTCTACCTTGATCCTTAATGAATGATTTTGGTTTGAGTGAAGGGTACATTTTTGCTAAGGCCATGACAAAGGAGTTTAACAATCAACACCACCAACATTGGGGTACATAAAGGGCTTGGTGCTCTTGATTAAATGCCAATAATATACCCTCATGCGTGATAGAATCCAATGAAAATGCTACAATCCCATCAATCCTGAAATCCTAAAAGTTGTTAAGTCTATTGAATTTTAAATGGGATATGAAATTCTACTTTCTCCATATGAAGTCCAATGAGGTTGGAACCACTCTCAAACATCCTGAAACAATAAATGGTAATGTTAAAAATTTAAGTAAAAAGATAAGAAGGAAAGATAAAGGAAATGTCAACTTTTAAGAATTTAACATTACCATTAGGGAGCGTCCAAGGAGTTCCCAGAGGGCGCCCAAGGAGCGCTTTGAGAGTGCGCTCCCAGGCTCCGAGAGCATCCCAGGGAGCGTGGCACTCCCAAAAAGGCAAGTAGTGTCCTCAAAAGGCCTGGAGCGCACTCTTAGGGGTGCTCCCTAGATGCCCCTGCTCGAAGCGCGCTTCCTAGCCTGGGAGTGGGGAGTGAGATGCTTCTAGCAACACTGTCTTGTACCATTTCATTCCAATAGCGTGAGTGAAGAACATTGAATGGTACACCACATGCATAGAGAAACTTGAAAATTTTTGCATCCACGTCATCCCTACAACCTTGGTAAAGGAAATCTGATATTGTTCTACGCCCTGAATGCACCAGTCAGAATCCACTAGCATGGGGGGATGGTGATCGACCACTAAACATTCTTTGTGAACTCTCATATTCAACCCTTGATTTTTTTAATTTGTTTTGTGTGGCCTCCTCTTCCTTTCTGTATTTGTTTCTATCTTTGATCAGCACATGCTCAAAGGTTTTGACTCCTATAGTCTTACCATCATCCCATGGAATAATCCCACATAGATGCTTTCTCACGTGGGTATAGAAACCTATGTAAGTTTTATGACAATGGGGACATATAAATTTTGTGGTTCCACCCCCTTTCCCTCCCCCAAGCTTTGTCACATACTTCCACTAGGGTGTTGATATCTCTTTGGGTTTCTGCCCATCATCACTATCATTTTCATTGTCATCATCCCCTTCCATCTCTTCCTCCTCTCCATGGTTTGTGTTGTCTATTTCTATTTTTTCTTCATCATCACTAGTATTTCAACATCCTCCCAACACCACCATCATAATAAAAAATAGAACCAAAAGGATATACCACATTGACATACCCATCATGTTTGTTGAATCTTGAAAATAACTTGTTGCCTACAATAGAATGATGGAGAAGGAGAAATGGGAAAGAGTAGGAGAAGAGAGCATTCAAGTATTCAACATAGCATAATATACTAGTTTACAACACATGGAAAAAAAATTAAAAACAAACAAAATGGGCTTTAGAGCCTACCTCTCTAAATTTCCAATGTTGTTAGAATGTAACTATGGCAGCCTTCAATCTCTTTTCCAATCTCTCATAAATTTGCTCCTCAAGAACTAGCAAGAAGCCCATTGAAAACCCTAGCAAAGATGAGTAAAATGAGAA
Source organism: Picea sitchensis (assembly GCA_010110895.2). NCBI lineage: Eukaryota > Viridiplantae > Streptophyta > Pinopsida > Pinales > Pinaceae > Picea > Picea sitchensis. The sequence goes on from SNQJ01S0006451.1 coordinate 300,052, forward strand.
ATAGAATGAGAGCAAAATGGAGTGAGTGTTTTAATCCATAAAAAACCCTAGACATGCCTTTTGGAACATTACCTTGGTTCCCAAATGCAAAATAAAATTGCCAAGTTTTCCTCATCATGTGGGACCACTCGGGGAGCACTGAGGGAGTGATTTTTTAGCTCCTAGGAGCGTTCTGGAATCATTATAGGAGCACTCCCTGAAATGGTAGGCAAAGAATTTTTTTTATAGGAAGCGTGCTCCCAAAAGGGAGCATTCAGGAAGCATGCTCCCTAGGGCGCTTCCTGAACACTCCCTTTATGATCGAAGCACTAGGGGGAGATGCTCCCCCGCAGCATGGAGTCAAATAACAAATGAGAATCATTGCTCAAGGGAGTGCTTCACTAGTCTCTACATACAGCTACTTCATTAAAGAATAAGGACCAACCATGGGAATGTCACTATCTGAATCAAAATAATTTGCATTCTCAAACATACTCAATGACACACCAACCAACTCAAGTTGTGCCTTATTGGGCCCCTCCTCCTCTACATGTGCATTAGGCTTATATTCTTTTTTATTTTTTATTTTGTTTTTTTTTCATCAAAAAGGTGGACTCTAGTCAAAAGGGAGAGTGGGAGTGTCTCATTTTTTTAGGGGGAAGTTCCACTGCGTTCCCCCCAAAAGGAGATGAAGGGAAACATCCTCCTTGAGGTCATATTCATCACATTTTTTTCCATTAGTGCATATTTTCATAAATGAAATGGAATGAATGTCCATGGATGACCAGAATAGGTTAATGGGACTGGATAGTACAACATACCAACATAGATTTACGGGGAGTGAAAAAGGCATCTTCAAAGAGCACAATACAAAATCCTAAAAGCTAGAGGAACAAGAATGAAATGCTGCAAATTGTAGGGATTCAACTATAAAATACAATCACATAGTAGTAGTGAAATAGGTTGTAAGTAAGAAGAGAATTGTTTTACTTTACCTATGGGAATAATGATATGTAGGAAGCACTTAAATGATTGTATTGGTGCAAAAGTGTTACGTGTTTTATCTCAACAACATTGGCCATCCTCCTTGAGGTCATATTCATCACATTTTTTTCCATTAGTGCATATTTTCATAAATGAAATGGAATGAATGTCCATGGATGACCAAAATAGGTTAATGGGACTAGAAAGTACAACATACCAACATAGTTTTACGGGGAGTGAAAAAGGCATCTCCCAAGAGCACAATAAAAAATATTGAAAGCTAGAGGAACAAGAATGAAATGCTGCAAATTGTAGGGATTCAACTATAAAATACAATCACATAGTAGTAGTGAAATAGGTTGTAAGTAAGAAGAGAATTGTTTTACTTTACCTATGGGAATAATGATATGTAGGAAGCACTTAAATGATTGTATTGGTGCAAAAGTGTTACGTGTTTTATCTCAACAACATTGGCCAATGAAAATAGCACATCGTAAAAATGAAGCATTCAGTGAAATTAGTAACCTGCTAAATTATGAGCTTGATTTTTATGGATTAATTCTTTTATTTTCTTCAATACTTTGATTCCATCTTAATATACTTCAACAATTTCAAATCATAATCAAACAACAATAATTTTCATGTAGATGTAAGGTGGCTAGAGAGGTAGTAGAGGGGCCCACAGAGGACCCATAGTGATAATAGTGGGAGGTCATTCAATGTAAGGTGGACTAGGTCCACTATAGTATTAAATAAGGCCCACCATGGTAGTTAGATAATAGATGGGTAATTAGGATATAATAAATGTAAGAGAACTTCTTAGAGGTTGTCTACCCTAGAAGATTCCTCCTAGAATGTGTTCTTAGGTGATGGTAGCACTATATAAAGGGGTTCAAGCAATGTAATGAGATATGAAGAGAAATATTGCATTTGGAGCTTATTCAATAGGAGGATGCCCGATCGAAGAGGCAAGTGAACAGAGAGATCCTCCATAATAGGACCAATGTATGAAAGCTGCTCCACCTCAAGGGTTTGGTAATAATAAAGTGTGGTTTCTTCTATCTTGCTTGCATGTGGATTTATTGTATTTAGTATTTGTGGTGGTTATATTTATAGATCTATCTTGGTTCTTAACAAGTGGTATCAGAGCACTTTCCTATGCATTGTGGGCAAATATTTTTTATTTTTGCAGATTTTTTATTTTTTCTGAGAAGAAAAAAGAGGGTCGGCTGATTCCGCATCCTTTTCATATTGTGCAAAATTTAAACATTGTAGATCTGAGTTCTCTCGTAAAAACACCCAAGTTGAAAAAAACAAATCGTCCGGAACGGAGTCTCCTGAAGGTCAAGATATTGAAGTTTTAAAATCGTACTTTTCAAGGTTTTTTCCCGCGATAGCTGCACTACTTGTTTTATTTCTATAGGCAGCTAGAGGTCAATTTTCAAACAAATTATAGATCCGGAAGTTCCTCTCACAATTTCACAATTTCAAAAAATCAGCCAAAACGGAGTCCCTGGAAGTGAAGTTGTGAGTATTTTAAATTCAACAGCTTTTCAGGGTTTTTTCTTAAAAACCGATTTTCTGCTGTAACTTATTGTTCTATTTTTTGGGGTTTTGACGGCTGGTGGACCGAAGGGTTCATAGGGTGCTCGGATGGCTATTTCCTCTCAAAAACTCAAAGAAATTCTTGAAGATTTCAAATCTCAATTGTATGACACAATGTGTGACACATTGCATGACAAATTTCATGACCTGCAGATGGCCTCAATAATAGTATTCAAGGTTCATTGGATAACATGCATGAGAGATTTCTATTGGTATGCACATCGTGATGGATATAATCAAGAGATATATGCTTGGTATGATTTTGAGGATCGACAGATGATTGGTATATCGATAGTTGTCATTTCCTCGATGACAACCACTTCCATATTTTATTTACGACTCTACTCCACCTTTTGTAGAGAACATCAATGTCCCACATCGAGAACTAGTTACCGCTCACCAGATATTCCCATACAAGGGTATTATTCCTTCCGTGATCGCTACGGCCCCTTTTCCACTATGTGGATGAATCCTTCATTTGGATCCACATGATAGGTGTGGCCGGGCCTTTGGAACATCATTTGGAGTTGGTTATTGGGTTCCAAAATCTTCCACTGGAGTTCACATGAGCACTTGGACATGGGACCGGGCTTACAACAGTGGCTCTAACTACTTCAGCATGGTGGATTTCTACATGAGACCTTGGTTCTCAGTCTTCTTCAGCATTATGGTCCACAATTATCCATGGGACCTCGGTATATGATTGTACATCAAGCATTGAGTACAACGCTTTCATAAGGGGATGAAATGTAAGGTAAATAGAGAGGTAGTAGGGCCTGCAGGGCCTGATAGCATAATAGTGGAGTCACCTCATGTGGCAGTGGACTAGGTCCACTATAGTATTAAATAAGGTCCACTATGGTAGTTAAATATAATAAATGGGTAATTAGATAAATAAATGTAAGAGGACTTAGGAAGTTTCTATTTCTAGAAGATTCCTCCTAGAATGTTCTTAGGTGATGGTAGCACTATATAAAAGGGGTTCAAGCAATGTAAATGAGATATGAAGAGAAATATTGGCCCTGAGCAGTAGTTCAATGGGAGGATGCCCCCTCTAAGAGGCAAGTGAACATGAGAGGATCACTCCATAATATGATTCATTGTATGGTGTTGCCCTACCCTCATGGTTTGATATAATAAAGTTGTGTTTTTCTATATTGTTCTTCTATATCTATTGTGGTGCTTTTGTATTCGTGATTGGGTTCTTAATGAGATAAGTAAACATGCATATCATCAACACATATACCCCGGGGAAACTCTGTATATGAGAAACCCCCAAAGAACGATATTCCCTTTATTGCATTAATAATGTAAGATCTCTTACAAATATCCACAATGAATGTTCTCATTTCAAAGAGCTTGCCAAGATGACTCGACCTGACAAAGACTTTACAAGACCTTTTTTAAATACACCTTTGATATGTTTCCTATATCAATCGATGTGTTTCCTCTATTACTTCACCCCTCAACCTCGCATATGAAAATTGTGTTGCGTAACTGTATTGAAGAGAGGGTTCGGCCTCTTCTTATATAGGTTGAGGAGGGGAAGAGGGGAAGCTCAAAAATAGTAACCTAATTGCATGCATTAAACATAACTCAACTTCATGGTTTAGTTCTAACTTAGAACTAGGACTTGAGATTGGTTACAACTCACTCTTTTACACTTTTAGTTTGAACTTAGAACTAGACTTTGAGATTGGTATACAACTCTCAAGCATTACACTTTAGTTTTAACTTAGAACTAGACTTGAGATTGGTTACAACTCAGCCTTTACACTTTAGTTCTAACTAGAACAGACTTGAGCTTGGTTACAACTCAAAGATTACACTTTAGTTCAAACTTAGAACTAGACTTGAGACTCCATATGCTTTAGTTCAACTTAGAACTAGACTCAACATTACACCCTTAGTTCTAAAATAAAACTAGACTCAAGACTTTAGTTGTAATTCAACATTACACTTAGTTCTAAAATAGAACTAGACTCAAGACTTTAGTTGCAACTCAACACACTTTAGTTCTAAAATAGAACCAGACTCAAGACTTTAGTTGCAACTCAACATTACTAAAATAGAACTAGACTCAAGACTTTGGCCAACTCAACATTACACTTTAGTTCTAACATAGAACTAGACTCGACTTTAGTTATAACTCTTGACAAAGCAATTCAAATTCTCTTCATGGTGGATAATGTTTACACGCGCCAACACACTAGATCAATACAATTACATCATTTGCAATATTAGGGAAATCGTTTGTCTTGAAGCTCATAGGAATTTTATATTCAACCTAACTTTGCTAGATGCCTTGACTTTGTTCATGGCTCGTCGACTAGGCTCACGAGGTTGTATGTTCCCCCACTTTTGCACTAAAGGTCTCCGTCTATGCTCACAGAGGTTGTACTCTCACTTTTGCACTAGATCTGTTTATGCCTACGGAGGTCGTGACGCCTCCCCGACTTTGCAGTGCATTAGACTCCACATAGCATCTCGCTCAGTCTCCGGACTTTGGTTTGACTCTTCCACGAGGTTGTACCGGCTTTTGTCAATACCTCACAAGACCGGTTAATTCTCCAAATCTCCCCTGCTAGCCTCAGGGTGCTCCATATGGCCTCTCATTGGAGAATGATCACACGTTAAATTTAACACTCCCTCTCGAGGGAGTCATTCTCACCACACCAAGCTTTCCTCTCAGCTGCATAAACTGCCTTGAGGTCGAGGTTTGGTCGACACACCGCCACTCATGGCTATGTACCGTAACCGCACAGCTTTTTCTCCGACTAAGTCTCGGATGTAGTGGTACTCATGTCAATATGTTTTGACTCACGAAATACCGGGTTCTCTCTCAATTTTATGCAACTTTGATTATCACAGTTGAATCCACCGTTGTCTTGAAGCTTGTCACCAAACAACCCAAACCAATTTTCTGAGCCATACCGCTTCCTTGCTAGCATCACTTGCCGCAATGTACTCAACCTTTGATGTACTCTATGCAAAGGATCCCTTCTTCCGGCTTGACCAAGATATCATAACAGATCCTAAACTGGCGTGATCCCAAGTAATTTCCTGAATCCAATTCAGGCTTCCTTCCCAAATGTTATTTGCATACCCATGCGTAAATAAACCACCACCGATCTATATCTCTCACTATGTTGCAGAAACGCTCTCACAATAAGCTGAGCCCGGGAACGGTATCACGCAGACGTAAACTGGTATCGCCCTCGAACGGCCGTAGACCAGACGGCGCCGAAAGGGGAAACGCCAAATGGTACCGGCTGGCTTCGTATTGCATCACCAGACGCCGTTCCGGCTTTCAAAGGAAGTTAAGGCTTTTAATGGTAATGTTAAATTTTAAAGTAAAAGTGACATTTCTTTATCTTTATTTTTATCCTTTTTACTTAAATTTTTAACATTACCTATAATTGTTTCGTGGATGTTTGAGAGTGGTTCCAACCTCAATAGGCTTTGAGACATGGAGAAAGTAGAATTTTAGGTCCCATTCAAAATCTCGCCAGACTTAACTGCTGTGATTTCAAGATTGGCAAGATTACAACGTTTCCACTGATTCTAATAAGTATGAGGGTATGGAACCTGCATTTTAATCAAGACTACCATGCCCTCTATATACCCCAATGTTTGTGGTGTTGATTGTTAAACTCTTTGTCATGGCCTTTAGCAAAAATGTACCCTTCACTCAAACTAGAATCATTGATTAGGCATGCTAAGCTTTTTCTTACCATATTTTAAGGCTAGATTAGGTAGTTTTCTTCTAAAATGTCATTTATGTATATCATTATGTTTTTCTTGCAATATAATGCTTTTATTTTTTTAAAACTATATATATATATATATATATATATATATATATATATATATATATATATATATATATACGGGCGCTTCCTCCTAGCCAAGCCTTCCTATCGCTTCCATTTTTGAGGGCTCTGCTTTATCGGTAGACTGCTTCGAAACTTCAGATTGCTTCAAGCCAGTAATCTCTAGACTTCACCATAAGTAATGGTCCCTCGAGATATCTCAAGATGTGTTTGTTGCCACCCATTGTTCTGCTCGCTCACCAAGGAACCCATCTTTACTGCAATCAATGCGATAGCATATATCTCGCCTAGTGTGGATCATGTATATCAATGATCCAATCAACTACCAATACATGGTGGGATCCACCAAATCGAACTCAGACGATCATGCGCCTTCCTCAAAGTTGGTAACCATCGAGTACATGGATTTGCAATCCATCATACCAAACCTCTTTAGTACATCCATTCTGTATTTTCCTTGTGCCATAAATATCTCACTCTATATTTGCCATACTTCCAATCCTACGAAGTAATGCATCAATCCTAAGTATTTCATCTAGAATTATGAGGTTAGATCCCTATTTCACCAGGCTATTATCCCTTCATACCCTGTTAGAAAGAGATCATCAACATATAGGATTAGTATAACAGGTTGGTTACCTCTTACCTTGAAGTATAGATTTGCATCAGCATCACTTTTCTGAAAGCCCAGGCTTTTAAGAAAGCCATCAATCCTATCATACCAAACTCTGGGAGCCTACTTAAGACCATACAAGGCCTTCCTTAGCTTGCATACATGAGTGCCTTTGTTATGCAGTATAAAACCATTTGGTTGTTCCACAAAGACCTCATGTTCAATCTTTCCATTCGAGAATGTTGTTTTTACATCCATCTGATGTAGCTTCCAACCAAGTACGAAAGCTAAAGAAATAATAGCTCGAATGGAGGTATACCTGGCTATAGGAGCAAAAGTCTCTTCGTAGTCGATTCCTTCTTTCTGAGTGAAGCCTCTGGCTACAAATCTTGCTTTGAACTTTTCCACACTTCCACCAGCTGCATGTTTGATCTTATAGATCCATTTGGAAGAAACCACTAATTTGTCTTTTGGCCTTAGCACAATGTCCCAAACATTGTTCTTTATAATAGACCTGTATTCCTCAAGCATGGCATCCTTCCATACTTGTAATTTATTTGCTTCTTCAAATGAAGAAGGTTCGGCATCACTAATGTTGCTCATCAGTGTAACATAGCCTACAAACCTATGAGGCCTCTTCCTTTCCCTGAAAGTTCCTTTGGGAGCAACTATCCTTTCTGCTTCCCGCACTATTTCTTTAAGCCACCCTGGCTTCCTTTTGGATGGAGGTTCTTCAAGAATTCTTTCTAACACTTCAGCGGGTTCTAGGGGCTGATTACTTGGCCCTTCACAAGGTTCCTCCCTCTGATCATCTGACTCTTCATTTTCAGAAGAGGGTGAAGCTGGTTGAACTGCTTCTGAATCCTGTTGAAGCTCTCTGGATTTCTTAAATGTGGCTTCCTCATGGAAAGTCACATCTCTGCTTACCTCTATTTGCCTCTGACCTAGTACATAAATC
>SNQJ01S0006451.1:322816-358937 GCA_010110895.2 Picea sitchensis
GTTCAATGCGATGCACATCAACATAACGCTTATGCCGATCTTGCGCTTCTTTAATCTTTTTCCTTATCGATTTCATATGTTCTTCCATTTCTTGAATCACTTATGGTCCTACCAGGATCCTGTCCTCAAGTTGATCCCAACTCAATGGCATCTAACATGGTCATCTGTAAAGAAACTCAAACGGAGCCATCTTAATCGTACTTTGATAGATTTTTTTGTATACAAATTCCACTAGTGGAAAGAAATCTTCCCAATGTTTTTGTTGGTCCATTACATACATACGCAACATATCCTCCAAAATATGGTTTGTTCTCTTTTTTTTTTCGTCTGTCTCAAGGTGATACGTTGTACTGAAATTCGGCGATGTTCCCAAAGCTTCTTTGAAACTGGTCCAAAATCATCCTATAAACATCGATCCTCAATCGGATATGATCCTTCTTGGTACTCCATGTAATCTCACAATCTCACTGACAAATACTCTTTCTATGTCTAGCGCCTGATACCTCGTACATACTGGGATAAAGTGTGCACTCTTCTTTAGAGTGTCCACTACCACGAAAATCGAATCATGTCTCCTTATCGTCAGTGGAAATCCAACGATAAAGTCCATTGAAATGAACTCGCATTTTGATTCTGAAATAACGTGTGGTTGTAAAAATCATGTTGTATGTCTATGTTCAACCTTCACTTGTTGAAATTCTAGACATCTCGTCACGTAATTAACTATGTCTTCTTTCATTCCCTTCCAGAATATTAAAGGCTTAAGGTATACCTCCATCTTCGTGAATCCCATATGATCCATTTATACTAATCGATGCGCTTCAATCAAGATCAAACTTCTTAATTCATCGTTAGGAGGTACGAAGATTCTTCCATTAAATATCAACAATTCATTGTTGTCATATGAATAACCTTCATACTTCGGTACCATCATGGTATCTTGTCCAATATTACTCTTAACCTCATTGTACCAATCATCATCTATCTGTAAAGTTATAACCTTTTCTCAAAGATTCGTCTTAAGCGATATTACAGAGAATATGCATGGTATCCGAATCAACGCATCTACCACCATGTTTACCATTCCTTTAATGTAAGTAATCTCAAATTTGTATTCGCTAAGTAATTCTAACCAACGCCTTTGTCGCGTGTTCAAGTCAATTTGTGTAAATATATGTTGCAATCCAGAGTGATCTGTCTTTAGTTCGAATTTCCATCCAATCAAATAATGTCTCCAAACTCTCAAGGAATATACAATTGCCAATAACTCCAAGTCATGCATTGCGTAGTTCTCCTCATGCTTTCTCAATTTCCTTGAAATGTAAGCGATCACGTGACCATCTTGCATCAAAACTACGCCTAAACCTTCCTTGGATGCGTCCGTGCATACCAATAATTCATTCTCCATGTCGTGGACCTCCAGTATTGGCGTTGTCGTCAACGACTGTTTAATTTTTTGAAATTCTTCTGCGCATTTCTCTATCCAAATGAACTTATTTTTCTACGTCTGCAATTCCATGATTGGATTTTCCATCTTCAAAAAACCTTCGAAGAATCATCGGTAATATCCTGCTAAACCCATAAAGTTGTGTACTTCTTGTATGTTTGTCAGTGCAGGCCATTCCATAATATCCTCTACTTTCATTGGATCCACAACTATATCTTCACCAGATATGATATGTCTGAAGTAATGAATCTTCGATTGGTAAAAATAACATTTTGATAGTTTCCCGTATAATTTGTTTTTTCATAGACACTGTAAGACCAATATTAAATGTTCATCATGATCTTCTTTCGTTTGAGAATAAATTAGTATGTCATCAATAAATACTTAAAAAAACTTGCCCAAGTATTCATGGAACACCCCATTCATCAAACTCATGAATACCCCCAGGGCGTTCGTCAATCCAAATGGTAAAACTGTAAACTCATAGTGTATGAATCTTGTCTTAAATGTAGTCTTAAGGATATATTCTTCTTTAATCTGTAATTGATGATATCCTGACCTCAAGTCAATCTTCAAAAACATCATCGCTCCTTTCATCTGATCAAACAAATCATCTATTCTTGGCAACGGATACTGGTTCTTGATCGTTTCTTTGTTCAATTGATGATAGTCAATACAAAGTCTCCACGATCCATCCTTCTTTCTCATGAAAATAATTGGCGCACCCCAATGCGACACACTTGGACGTATAAGTCCCAAGTCCAAAAATTCCTTCAATTTTATTTTCAACTCCTGCAATTCAAGTGTTGACATCTAATATAGCGTTCTTGCTATTGATTCAGTTCCAAGATTCAAGTCTATTGTAAACTACAACTCTCTTTCGAGCGGTAAACCTGGAAACTCTTCTGGAAACACGTATGCAAATTCTTACACTACAGGAAGGTTTTCTAATCCTTCCATCTCTCATTTTTGGTTTAGCGCTAATATTGCATAAAGCTTGCACCCCTTGTGCATACTCTTATGTAGTTGTAGGGAATAAATAAATCTCAAGGACATTCCCTGGTTCCTTCCTACAATCACTCTACTCTGTCCCAAATCATCTGTCAAACTTAATCGTTTCGTCTTACAGTTAAGTATCACATCATGTGAATCCAACCAATCCACACCAATCACTATGTCATAAGATCCTAAGAGCGTGACATATAGGTTGGCCTTCATTACGAAATATCCCAATTTATTGCTACAGTCTGTAACCTTTCCTCCAACCTTTTGTTTGGCACCCGACGTCATTTATACATATCTAAAATCATTCTGCTCGACTACCTTTACCTTAATTATCTTTAGCGCTACATTAGAGATAAAGCTATCTGTAGTAGCTAGATCTGTCAATATACTAAAATTTTGGTCGACGATTGTACTTGATGTCTCAAACACAGTTCGACGATTGAAAGGAAGTTAGGGGTGCCAATAGACGTTTTTTCAAAAGCATTCATACATGTTTTTTTAGAAGTGTTGATGGACAAAATTTAAATTTTGCCAAAAAGGTTTTGTTTTTTGACACTCACCGATGCAGATGTGTAAGCAAATGTCTCCACGAAAGCTATTTTATTCTAATAAAGATTGTCGTAATGTGTTTTTATGCATTTTTTATTAAGAGAACAAAGGTAAATGCCTAGAATTTTTATAACCCTATACACAAGAAAGTGACAAGAAACATAACTTTAATTATGAATATAGAGAATTTTAACAAAAAAATATGATGCTTTCATCATATACAGTCATGTTATTTTACAACAACCACATTTCCATTGCAAATGTTTGTTGAGTATACAAGACACTTAAAAAAAAATTCAAAAGTTTTGGGTACCACATTGTTTTGATTTCATAAAAAATTCAACATGTTTTTGTTTTATGATTTCATACATTTCATATAGAGTGGCATATTTCTTATGTCTTAGTTTTCACGAAAAACAATTTTTTTTAAATCATAAAATAATTTGAAAAAAAAGTAGTATCCACAATGTTTTCTTAAAACAATAGACAAATCCTTTGGAACACTGAAAAATGAACACTTTTTCAAAGTTCACTGAGGGCACTTAAGACATTTCGAAAGCGGCAATGGTACTTACACAGAAATTTATACCAGCAGTAAGGAGGGTTATTACACAGCTGAAATTCACAGTACCTGAGATGAGATTCACTTCCTATGGATGCATCTGGCTTTAGAGTACCATTACATGCAGCTTCCTGCTGCTCCAAGGCCTTTGAGTCTGGAGTGTTCACTGTGACGTCTAGAACGGCAGGCAGGACTGCAAGCAACAAACAACACCATGTATTCATTAGTTGCTATCATTAAAGTTTCTTATTTTTGAAAACAAACTGAGCCCTCATATTTGTATTGATATAAAACTACTAAGATCAGATGTACTTGTGAATAGCCAAGAAGCTGCCCAAAGAGACCCAAATACCTGCACTAAATCTTTTGAAAATAAATTTATATTATTATATTTTGAGCACACTTTTATTCAATATTGTAAAGTAGAGAAAAAGTCCCATGCCATAGTATCAGTCTATAATCAATGCATCTCAATTTTGCCATGATTAATATCAGCAAATGGCAAATATATTAATTAAGCTTCAGAATTATTAAGCAGGGTAAACTATTCATGCTTCTTGTAACAACCAGTCTCCAATATCAATATTAAAACAAACAAAAAGGATTAAAAAAAAGAAAATATTGTCTTTCAAAGAAATATTTATATCAATATTAAAATAAACAAAAAGGATAAAAAAAAGAAAATATTGTCTTTTAAAGAAATATTTAGTTGTTGTGATTGTTGAAAAAGCGAAATAAATTGAATGTATTAGTTTCTACAAAAGAATTCCCACTATCGAAAATGCTTACATGCAAGGAATAAAAAGAAAAAATCCCATTATCAAAAACCTCGTCACATCATATTACTATTACTAAAGAAGCTCCATTATCTCTGCTAGATGAAATGAATCAATATTTTTGAAAAGGGAAGCTACAATGAAAAATGGCTGCCTATGTCCAGGCACCTATTAATAACTATTTTGTCCAGGAAAAGTTAAAGCAACCATTTATCTTAAACAAAATTTCAGCAACAAGAAGGGTAAGCAGTACAACCATATCTACCCAAAGGGGAATGGGACAGGGAATCTTACTATTAACCGAAAGCAGCATAAAGCAACAGCAGAGTCTTATTCACTGTTTCAAAAAGTCATAAAAAGGTGTAGACAAACTAAAACTGAAATTCTTTGAAAACTTATCTCAACACCCAAAGGCTGAAAGCTCCAAGTTTTTGTTCAGAAGAAGAAACTTGAAATAAAATGCAAGCAAGTAGTTTCCCTTCCAGAGCTCTGCATATAATCAAGAAACCCAAAAGAAGAAACCAGACAACCAGAACTGCTGAAATCCAGAAAAGAAGTTCAGGGACATATTCAATCTGATGGAAAGGAGAGGCCGCAAAAATGGATAAGGTTAGCACTTATTTGTAGACCATATATTATCATGTGAGCTACAGACAAAATAAATAAGATGCCTCGAGATGGTAGTTGGAGATGACTCGAACGTTTTTTTTGTTTAATGGAAAGCGGCCTCTTACTTAATCCCCGAGTAATGGTAATGTTAAATTATACTAATGTTAAATTAGTAAAGTTTTATTTCATTCTTTTATTTAAATTTTTAACATTATTATTAATTGTTTCATAATGTTTGAGAGTGTTTCTAATTTCATTGGATTTTATATGGAGAAAGTAGAATTTTAGGTCTCATTCAAAATTCAAGAGATTTATAGGTTTTCAAGATTTCAAGATTGGTAGGATTCTATCATGTATGAGGGTATGGAATTGGCATTTAATCAAGAGCACCAAGCCCTCTATGTACCTAGATGTTGGTGATATTGATTGTTGAACTCTTCTGTCATGACCTTAGTAAAACTGTCTCCTTCACTCAAATAAAATCACTTATTAGGCATGTTAAGTTTTTTCTATCTTATTTTAATGCTTAGAGGGTGACACTGATGATGAGGATCATAATATAAGTAATGATTTTGATGATATGTAGTTTTTTTTTTACTCTATAGGTCATTTAAAGCCTCATTGTTGATGTATTTTGGTTCAAAGATGGATTGCACTTGCAACTATTTTGGTTATATGCACTCTTACTTGTTATATAATGAGAAACTTTTCATATTTGTGTATAAATGGTTTGGATTCATATAGATGCACATGAATATATGTTTTTTTTCAAAATTTGAAAATTTTATGTAGTTTTTGGTCGATCGTTTTTTTTTTTTCCGTATTTTTCTAGTCCAATTCAGTTTCGCATTTTTTGGGTCGACCGGTTCAGTCCGGTTTTTTATTCTGATAACATTGATATATATGAGAAATTAGTTCCATCGAAATATTATTGTAATTTTTCAATTGGAGTTGTCAACAATTTTGATGTCACGCTATATTGTTTTCTTTAAACAATGAGACATATCCAAATTACTGTAACCTTCAAACCAGAGCTTATAATAACTCAAATACTAAGTATATTGAAATCCAAATCAACTATCTATGTACTTTATTACATTGAGAAATGAACAACTTATAAGTATACAACTTCAACAATTAATTTTATCGCATAAAATTCATTACAATTTACTATGATGAAATATAGCATTTATAACAACAAAATACTTATACACAAAATCATATGATTTACACATGGAATACTTGCCTACGAGCGATTTACCACCCAATTGTATGCCACTCAAGATTTGGATTATGAGATGAGAAGGGCAAAAGCATGTGTACTAGCTTTCTCTCTTAGAACATATCTTAAACAATGTTGCAAGATCTCAGTTGGTCCTCTCAGAACATATCCTAGACAATACTGCAAGATCTCAGTTGGTCAAGAGCAAGATGCTTGAATTCCAACACTAGTTGTACTTGTGTAGAATCACTTAGTACCTACTACCAACACTCACCCAACATATGGGAATTCCTTCACTACCAACACTCACACTAGTTTGACCATTCAACCATCAGACCCCTTACCACATGGGGATCCTTTCACAACTAGGCTATGAATTTGGTACATAAATCCCAATTAAGTTACATGTTTGGTAAGAGATCATTTAGGAACCCCAATGCCATACCTACTACTAGTGCAAGTTTGAGTAATAAATTAACATGTAGAGCTCACATCTCGACATAGAAAAAAGATTCACGGCATCTGATCCAAAATGCATCTACATAAGTACCATTTGAACTTATTGGTGCTCTAGAGTAGAGAAATTAGAAATTGGGATATATCATAGATGATGTTTATTCTGTCAAATTTCAAGGCATCAACTTCCAATGTGTTTTATGGGCCATAAAAAACTATTGTTGGCCTTGCGACGATTGATGCCTACATAGGCTTTCATCAATTTTGGTGAAAAATGTTCTTCCCATTGCGATATTTCAAATGAGCTATCATGCACTTAAAATGAAAGTCCTATGTGAAAGTTATTTTCTTGGCAAGATAGTCATCGATATTCTCCTCATAGGTACAAGTAGCGACAATGTTAGCTCACCATAGTTCAGATATGATGAGTTAGTAACGTGTGAAAATCCACTAGAGACTTCTAAAAGCGTCATGGACATTCCAAGAGGGTTTTGGAACCCTAAACCTAACCCTAATTCTAGCTATAAAAAACCTAGCAAAAGGAGGGAAAATGGTTCACTTTTCATTAGTTGCCCCATATTCCATAGTATGAGTAGGTGTATGGATAATATACTAACATAATAAAGAGACAAAAGCATATTGTAGAGGAAGTACTATACAAGACCATAATGTCTCATAGCTTGGTAGCTAGCTTGTATTGCTTTGCATTTTGTATTGTAATCTCAATTATAACAAAAAGATGAAAGGCACAATCCTTCATTCCTTGTTGGTTTTCTCTATGAGTTCCCAAGGTAAATTTTGTGTTCTAAATTAGTAGTTAAAAAATCCAATTAATGTGTTTTATTTCTAATAAAACATTAAAAATACAAAAAAAATGGTGTGCATTAGAGCATAGCTTATTATAGTAGCTTTAAATTTTTGAAAGCCATAACATTAACATTTTTGAAGTTATCTTCTAATTTATGGAAATCGCGGAATTTTTTTATGAATACTTAACTATTTTTTTAAAATCTTCAAAATGAGATATAAAAATGATATCACTCGGAAAAAAACATAATGGCCATGTTACTATCAAAATAAAATATCTTATATTTAACTCAAATTTTCAATAAACAACTTTCCTACTTATCTGTATATAACAAAAATAAATTAAAACATTAATAATACTATAAAATATAAAAAAATAATATACCACCTTTCACTTTAACCAAAACCATTTCATATAAAACAAGGTTGTGTGGCAACATAGTCCCTACCAAGCAGGCTACAAGGTAAATTGTGGAAAATGGGGTTGAATTGTAAATGAAGCAAGTGTTGATTGCAAAATGTATATCATAGAAATGTTGTGTGCAACATGTATGTATCATAGGAAGATGGGGCAAAGTAAATGATATTTTTGAAGAGGTAAATAGCAAACCTTTTTTTTTTTTAAGTATATAACAAAGTAAAAAAATTGTTTAAATTGCAAGAATAAATTTGGAAATTTAAATGCATTTTCCATATGGACTGGTGAAAGATAAAAAAATATGATGACATAAAATTAATAGGAGATAAAAAATATAAAAATTTAAATGCATTTGTGAACATGGGGTATAAATAAATGGTGCTCAACAATGCATTTTGCATTGTTGAGCACCATTTATTTTGAAATATATATAAAAAAAAGTTTGTAACATATAATTAAATGTGTTTTACCATGTTGTTGAAGGATAAGAATACAAGTCTGTAACATATTAAAAATTAAATGCATTTTTCATACAGAGTGGTGAAAGATAGAATAAGAATTAACATATAAAAGGGTAAATGCATTTTATTTGAAATCACTGTCAAAAATAAGAAGTTTGTTTATCTTGCTTTGGAAATTTTGAAATATACAAAAAATTAAATTATGTTACATATAAACCGAAATTTCAATGCATTTGTCATGTATACTGGGATTGGGGCTCATGGAACCATTAGAGAAATATGTACAAGAAAAGCAGAGGACTATGGAAAGAAGATAGAGTGTAATAAGCGCAAAGAAAATAAATGGAAAGGTATAAGTGTTTGGCTATACATCTATATTTAAGAAACCGGAATAACTGGGTTGATAAACAAAAGAAACGATGTAGTGGTACTTATGGTGAGGGTACATATGAGCCCTTTGAATATTTTCTTGCGGCTTCTATTTCATTGATGTCGTTGGCGATTGTGGTTTCAAGGATGTCCTCCCACATTTGTTGGAATGTTGGCAAGCACTGTTGCTGTAAATAACTTATGTTTTAATTGTCTTTAGAGCTATTCTTCAATGTAGCTTCTCTTTGGGGCGACGTTTATCTCATTTTGGATTTTATGTTGAAAATATCATTTCGGTTGGAGGATTGATAGAAATATTAGAGAACTAATGAATTTCATCATTTTGTACTTCATATTTGACTAACCAGTCGTGGGCGTGAGCTTGATCAAATTGAAGGATGTTGTAAAATGTTTGCAGAGACAAGGTATTAAACATAACAACACGAACACTGAACTCTTGCACAGTTAAGGGAAAGGAGTTTACTAATAAGTGGGGGTCTTGGAAGTCGTTGGTTTTTCTGGCTAAGTCTATATTTGACAACTTTGTATTGAATAATATATATTTCTTGATATGGCTTGTTCCTTATTTGAACAATAAGATCACGAGGGTTCTTTAGTTTTTCTTTCCAACATGTATTCAATTGGCCCGATGGTTTTTTGATGGAGATCCTTCTCTTCTTTTTGTTTACATCCTTGTGTTGACAATCTTGCCAAGGATGGCCGTTTTTAAAATAAATTTTCTTCATCTTTTAATACGGCTTGCAAAAGCTCAAGCAAACTATGTGCCCTAGTTCCAAGGGAAGCTATGGTTTGTGATATTTTCCAGGACTTGGTAATCAGTTCCACTCTTTTTTTGATATTGTTCTCCACATATGCTTTACAGGATGTGATTAGGGTGGAGGATGCTTTTACATTGGAGTACGGGGGTTACCGGGCATGGCTATTGCCAAGGATAAATAACCGATAGCATGGGAATGAAAAGCATCTTCAATTCATTGATTTGGTCCTTCAGTTTGGCATTCTTGTCCTCGATGCCTCCAATGGAATCATTAGAATTGCTTCTCGATTGAGTGTGAAGTTGGCTTGATTTGGACGGCCAGCATGTTGGCAACCTCTGAGCGAGATTTTCACTTTGTTATTTTTAACATTTTTTTTTTGAATTATCAATTTTTTGTTCCAACTATAAAAAACAACACTCTGGAACACAAAGGATTCATCTTCATAAAAAATTTCGATAATGGATATGTTCATTGGATGGCTATGATGGATGGTGTCCTGGGGTTGATCAAAGCGGATCCCATGGTATCCAAATCGTTAACCCAAGTTCGATGTTCTCACTATGAATTTCCGACTCTTCCTTTGCCCACATTATTTTTCTCTTCTTCTCTCTTTGGAAGCTTGAAAACTATCAATTTTAGAGGTGAGATTAGTTATCTCCTCTCCCGTTTGAAGAACTACGGGTTTCTCATTGTAGCATGATGGGTGGTTGGGGCGATGCTCCAAGATGTAGTACTTTTGGAGTGGTATTTGCGGATTGAAAAATCTTGTCACTAGGGCCTTTCCCCTATTGCATGTATAATTTAGTGCATCTTTTCACTGTTTCTAGGTCGTTGGCATCAGAAGTAGGAGCGTTGTCACCGGTGTCTCTGTTTTTGGGTAGGTGTTTATTTACAAAACAATTGTCGAGGGCCAAGTGTTTGTAAATGTTGTCTAAAATTATCATGGGGTCAAATCCTCTTATGTCTTCAACATATCTCAAGTTGGAGATGCTAGAATGTGCTGCTTGAAATCATCCAATTTTGTTGGCGTTTTCAACACGAACTCCCTATTTTCCAAAATGGGAAGATGAAGCGTTTTCTTCCCTTTTGGAGCGAGATGGAACTAGTAGTTGTATTGGCCCGTGCTACTTACGCAACAAACATTATGTCTCTAATGTGACATGGAAGGAGAGAAGGTTGTTACGTGGAGCCAAAAATTCTTATAGCCGGTGTAATTAGCCAAATGTTGGAGTGTCCCCTTCTTGTCCAAAAAACTAGTTGCATGTTTAGATATGCGGAGAATCTTCTCTTAACAACAAAACTTTGAAAACAGAGAGGGAGCCATTAAAAACATCATAAAAATAGTGGGAAGCTATGACCTTCCCACAGGAGCCAGTACCAAAATGTTGCTGGGTGGAATTCACAGTTGACAATCTTGGACAGAGACGGTTGGCAGAGGAATGTGCTATTGAAAAACTAAATAGGATGACATATAAATTTCTTTTTCACTTTTGTAGCTTGACAATTGGGAAGAGATTTCATGGAAATTAACCTGCCCCAATAAAAAAATGAAATTGTTCCTTGAGTATGAAATACAAAATATAAAGAGCCATGCGGAAAATAGTAATTGTGGACTCTGTCCCATTATTCTTGTAAACAACCAAAGCAATTTTGCAAAATGGATTTATAAATGAACTAACCTACATACTTGTAATATCTTCAAGAACTAGATTAGGGTTTCGAGGGCAAAGTGTCCAATTCGTTATTATGCTGCTAGGAACTCTTGCAATCTTCTCATCTGAGCTTGTCGATATTGACAATTTCGACTGTCTGGCGAGGAAGGCACAGGAGTGAAACAAAGAAAGCAGTGAGTCATCACGATTGGAATAATTCTTTTTCTCTGATAAATTTATCCAGACACCAAAGAGACCAAGTCATACAGTCCAAAACCTCAAGGACACAATGCATGGGCAATCCCAGAAGGTCCAAATTACTTGGTTCTCTGCCGGCGGAAGTTGAGTAATAAGAAAATGCCACGGACCGGTGGAAGTTACGGTCCCTGCTTTTTGAATGTTTGAGTGTCTCCACGGAAACTATTGTCAGTGATACCATAGGTTATGATAAGGTTCCTTTTAGGGTGATGGTTTAAATGAGCAGTTAGAGCTGATAATCCTAACTTTGGGTAAATCTTGGTTAAATGCTTATGAATGGAAAGGCTCGAGCCTTTATTTGATTAATATAGCGGTGGTGCGATGAGCTATTACCGGTAAGTTTATTTATTGCATATTTAGAAGTGAAAAGGTGGTGGGTATGGTGAAGAGCAATTAAAGATTGGAGATTTGGTACGTCACGAAGGCCACGCAGTGTGAATGGGATTTCATGATTTGAAATGAACACTTTCGGAAGGGATAATATAATCCCCTCACAAATCTTGATTTAATGCGCATTAATATGAGATATCCTCGACCCTTTAGGTCATAGTGACAATCTATCACGGTTTGCATGATGACACGGTAGAATTAAATGCAATTAATTTCATATTTAGAAACAAGATATATATATAACTTTTAAACCTTTTATTATAGACAAGTGCGAAGGTGATGGTGACAAAGAAAGGAAAAGAATGGAAAGATCGAAAGCGATTCGGACGAGATTCAAAAGGAGTTCTGAGGAGATGATGAGATTGATTGGCCGTTACAAGAGTCAAATTTCATGTTTGAAATTTTGAGTGCAAATGTGTAAAATGGAAGAGATGATGATGGGGTAGTTCAGTGATGGTTTGTATATTTGCGGAATTGGCAAAGTGGCTAAGAAAGTATGGAATGGGTAGTACATGAAGTAGCAATAATATAATATATATAATTTCGGTACCTAAGCGCAAGAAAGGCGACAACTTGACTTCTGAACTAATATTTGTTCCAACATGCGTCGACAATCCATAAAAGAAATTTGAAGAAATGGAAAAATATGGAAGCCGGATGAATGACTAAAATTGGGTGATAATAGTTCCACTAAATATGTTGAGTTACGGTTAAATTGTATTTCTCGAGTTTTTGATTGCAAAATGGGTGCACCATGGAAGAGGGAGGCATGATAGGTGGACCTATATCACGGAAGAGGTATGATCTAGAAACGGTTGAATTGTATATAGCGGAAGTCAGTGCTTTTGCAGGCCATGGAACAACAATAGTCCAATTTAGAGACCACCTAGCAGGAATTCGTAGTTGGAGAAGTTTTTGGGTATGAAATGGGGAGGCATTCAGTCCATGTCGCGATAAAAGAGCACGAGTCCATTTGTGAACACAAGGCCCTTACGCCAGAAGTAGTAACTTGACGATTAATTGCAAGACCGTCTGTCAATTTGTATATCAGCGAACTCTGGGTACCAATTGTGGAGCGAGGAAACGATAGGGTCAATTTAAAGAAAGGGAAGCGGTCGTTGGAAACACGTGAATCCGACAACCCGCGAAACAAGGCATTTTCGGGAAAAAAAAAAACGATTAAGTGACCAGGAAGAGAAACTAAACGGACTAAAGAGTGGGAAAATAGAAAGGAGAGCGATTTTACGTGGCGCAAATTGGTTTCAAAGCCCATTGTTGCAAAACCATGATGTTCTATTAATTGCCAACAAATCGTTGTTGAAGATAAGATTTTATACAGCGTATGCATGCAACTATGTTCTTGATACATTCTTCATGACTGTAACATATTAACTTAACTACTAAACTTCATTTCTACTAATTTCCGATAAAATGCATTGTTGAAAGATTAGATTTTATTGGAAGAGCGATGTGAGTGCTTTGCATTCTTCATACACTGCAGGTGCAACATATTAACTAAATTATTAAACTTCTTGCATTATGGGTTGTTAGCATTAAAAACTTAATAATTGCATGTCTAAAAACAAAGGTCTTGATTTTTACGCAACATTGTACATTGGTATTGCTATGTTCTATGTACATTACACGAATATAATTGAGCGTTGGTTTGAAATTATGTAATCAATTTTTGGTTTGCATAAAAAGTACGGGTGGGTTCCTAGGTACATTGTGATATAAGTGTTAGATGTTCCATCTTAGAAATATAGCTAAGTAAACACAATATCGAAGAAGTATGAGAGAAACGAACCATGCCAATTAGAACATGCGTTAAAACCAGAAAAGAAGTAGCAACGAAGAATTGAGAGAGTAAAATATTTTTTAACAAGAATGCATTTAAAAATGAAAGCATAGAAATGTGCATCTATCCTTAGAGTGTTGGATCTTCGAGGCCAAAACATTGAAAGGTATATCACGGTAAACAGTACAGATACAGGTATACAAGATCTTTCTGATTTCTCCTAGATTAATCATCCTTTGTTGAAATTGATATTTTTCACAAGCTTCCCCTAAGAGAAGCGAAAATAGTTTGCGGGGCAAGTGGGTAGCCCTTAGCTCAAATGCGCCTTTATATAGTCAAAAAATTCCAGTAGCCCATGACTTGCACATGCAATTCCGAGAGGCCCAAATTAGTCCATTACAGGAGATGACTAGTAGGAAAATGCCTTACAACAACGGCCGGTTTGGACTGATTCGAAGATGTTAATCAATAATTTTTGGCTTGAAATATATCTAAGAGACATCAACATATCATTTTCTTCGGTGAAACTCTTCAGCCTAGAACGGACTAATTTGGAACTATGGAATTCCTACTTTGTGGCTGCAAAGTGGTTGTTCGTTCTTGATGGGTTTCTTTTAAAAACTCCTTTTGGTGTTTATACATCAGCATACCATCTTGGCGGGTAAAGTTACATTCGTTATGGTTGATTTCAATTTGGAGGCGAGTGGGAAGATTCTACGCATTACCATCATTCATTGCGGTATCATAGTCCATAAGATCATCTCTTCTTCTATCTAGAATTCATGGCATCAACACTACGTGACCATGAATCTGAGTGGGGCTGATTCTCACGGCGACCGAGGGTTTGCCATGGGGTACGGCAGAATATATCTCTCGATGTACCAGGGACCATCTCCTTGTTTGCTCTTGGGCAAAGGGAGATGAATAGTAAGAATATGCCCCGGAATAGTGGAACCTCTAGCCATTATGCCCCAATGTGTTTATTGTATCTGGACAGAACTACTGCCACGAGTTATTAAGAATTTCCGTTTGTTCAAGATGATGTTTGAAATGAAAATGCGGGGAGGATATATAACCCTCCATATGGTTTAATGTGTATCAATGGAATATGTCCTAGACGCTTTCGCTGATCAATAGCCGGTTTCTAGCATTAGATGCGAGAATATGAGTTGTCACCATCATAGCTCACTAATTGCACAATTAGAAAAAATTGCGAAGGTCGCGGTGACGAGGAAGAAAGATTAAGAATTAGATATTTCTTAGAAGGACCAACAACCCGTGCAGCACAAAAAATATTGCATCATGTCTGAAATGGATACTTGGAAAGGATAACATACTGATAGCATGAAATCTTAGTTTAATTACGTGAAGTAATGACAAATCTTCTCTGGATTTCTGAACATTAATGACAATATTAACAGTTCTTCGCGGGATGGCTACTAGAATTAAAACTTAATTATTGCATATCTAGAAACAAGCACAAAGGCAACGATGATGGGGAAACCGATTCCAAGAAATACCAAAGTATGTAAAGTGGTTAGGTGGGTTACAAAATAAAAATGACAAAAGATATACCCAAGAGACATGAAGGGCCAATGGTCATGTGCATCTCGTTGGCGGATGTCATTTGTCAATTTGTATGTCGCATAATTTTTAAATTGACAGACTGCTTGAGCTGGTACGGCTCAACATTACACTTTCATTGTTCCATGTCCTCAAAATATCACTTGGAGTTAAGCGATGCTCTGAAGTTGGCCGGATGGGATGAGAGAAATTTAGTCGGTTCAAGATTGCCATTGTTTAAGGATGTGTCCCGCTATCAACTATGTAACATATCTAAAATATTATTTTCAATACTAAATTATTAATATTACATATTGATCTTGCAAAATTTTATTAGACGAGAAAGTTTGTCAATCTGGTCGGGCAAGTTATTTATAAGTTTTGCGACAAACAGACAATACATAGTAGACATGTACTTTATAAAGTATGGACATGAGATTTTTATAAAACATCACGGATCCCTCATTTCCATACTTAGCCACTTTTTACGATTAGGGTTCTGGGGCTGGCGGGATGAAAATTGAGCCTCTATTGTTCCATGTCCTACAAATAACAACCAGACTTCCGCGATATACAAATGAATATGACCCGAACATGTGCTGTGGTTGGTTGGTTGAATGTTTCACTTTTATTGTCCAGTAGCAATTACGTATTAATTCCATATTTAGCCGGTTTTGGATCCGGGGCTCTCGGGCTGGCGGGCAAAAATTGGGCCTCTATTGTTCAGCTCTACAAATAGCGCACAATTCCACGATATACAAATTGAGAAAGCGGACCTAGCGGTAAATTGTCTTGTTAAATATTGATATTGATTTAATTAGACAACGAAGTTTGTACAATTTGGTTGGCCGAGTGATATAAAAGTATTCCAACAAGCAGGCAATACATGAAGTAAACATGTACTTTTTTAAGTATGGACATGAGATTTTGTTGAACATATGTGAATCCCTCATTCCATGCCCAGGTAGGTTTGGATGTGAGGTTCCACGGCACAGTAGTACGAAAATTAATTATCTATTGTTTTGTGTTATTCTAAATAGCACCTACACTTCAGCGATATACAAATTGATAGACAATGGGACTTGCGGATATGACTCTATATAAATTATGGGCATGAGATTTTATAGAGCATATATTGGATCCCTCATTCCATACTTAGGCACTTTTTTTATCATGTTAGGTGACTGGCGGGTTGAAAATAGAGTCTTTATTGTTTTGTGTCCTCTAAATAGCACCTAGACTTTCGTGATACACAAATTGTGGGGAGGACCTATGGGTTTCTTGGCTGAACATTGCATTTTATTGTTCTATAACATATGGATCCCTCATTCCATGCTTAGACAATTTTTGGATCGCCGGGTTCATGGCTTAATGTTTGAAAATTGAGTATCTATTGTTGTGTGTCCTACAAATAGCACCCTGAACTTCTCTGATATACAAATTAATGAGGTGGAGTTTTGGACATGGTCTTTATATAAAAGTATGGACATGAGATTTTATAGAGCATATCTTGGATCCCACTGATTCCATGCCTTAGGTTACTTTTGGATCGCGGTTTAGGCTTTGTGAACCTAAAATAGACTCTATAGTTTTGTGTCTACAAATAGCACCCACACTTCCATGAAATACAAATTGTGAGGAGGACCTCACGGGCTACTTGGTTTAACATTGCATTTTTATTGTTCTAGAACATATGTGGGTCCCTCATTCCATACTTGGGCACTTTTTTGGATGAACAGGTTACATAACTGTGGTGAAAAGTGAGTATCTATTTTTGTGTCCTACAAATAGCACATAAACTTCCACGATATACAAATTGTGAGGAAGACTTGTGGACATGAGTCTCTATATAAAGAATGGGCATGAGATTTTACAGAGCATATACGGATCCCTCATTCCATAATTAGGCACTTTTTGGATGGCGGGTTGGCTGACTGTGTTGAAAATAGGTCTCTATTGTTTCATGTCCTACAAATACCAGGACTTAAAGCTGATATATACATTGTGAGGAGGACTTGCGAGAACGCTGTGAACATTGCATTTTATTGTTAATTAAAGCGATCTGTATTAATTCCATATTTAGCAACTTTTTGGATCCCGGGGGCTCGAGGTGAAACGTTGTGCACTTTCATTGTTGATGTATGATAGCACTCAGTTTAGCGATATGCACATTCACATATGGACTCAAGGGCTGGCGGGTTCAAATTTTCCATTGTTTAGGGATGGCAATTCCTATCAACTATCCAACATATAGAAAAACATTACTTTCAATACTAGAAATTATTAATATTACATATTGTTAAGAATTTCAATGAGGGACAAATTTTGTCCATTTTGGTGGACCGACTGATATAAAAAGTTTTGGACAAACGAGCAATACATAGTATGTACTTTTATAAAGTATGGACATGAGATTTACTCGTATATGCACATCCTTATTCCATACCAGAGCTTTTGGATCGCGGAGTTCATGACTGGTTGAAAATTGGGCTATTGTTGTTTTGTCGCCTACAAATATCATCCAAACTTCAGCGATATACAAATTGAAAGGCGAGTTGGGTTGGTTGGTTGAACATTGCAATTTTAATGTCCCGTAGCGATCCCATATGAATTCCATGGCTAGCCATTTTTTTATGGGGCTCACGGGCCTTGTTTGAAAAATTGGGCCTCTATTGTTCGTGTTGTGCAAATACCACTCGCAATTCCTTGATATACAAATTGACAAGCAAACCTACGAGTTGGCTAGCTCAACGTGCGGTTTCATTGTTTTGTGTCCTCAAATGCTTTTCGGAGTTCAGCGTCTCTGAGATCAGCGAGATGGACTTGAGGGGTGGCGGGTTCAAGTTTGCCATTGTTTACAAATTCTAATCTATCAACTATCTAACATATCTAAAAACATTATTTTCAATACTAAATTATTAATATTAAATTTTGATATTAGAGAATTTAATTAGAGCGAAAGTTTAACAATCTAGTCGGTGATATAAAAAGTTTTTCCGACAAGCGATGAATGCATTAAACATGTAATTTTAGAAAGTATGGGCGACATTTTATAGAGCATGTCACAGTCCCTCGTTCCATACTTGGGCACTTTTGGATTGAATTTTCGGCACATTTGAAATTTGAGCTTCTTTTGTTCCATGTTCTACAAATATCACCCACACTTCAGTGATATACAAATTGACAAGCGGGACTTACTTGACTCCATTATGGGGTTCAAGATTGCAATTGTTTAGGGATGCTCATCCTAAATAAACTTTATATAAAAACATTATTTTTCAAATACTAAATTATTCAATATTAACTATTGATATTGTGCAATTGAATTACATTAAATTATTAAAAGATATTAAATGCAACATTTAAAAAAATGGAAGCAAGCGAAAGAAAGTTTTAAAAATTCTATCCATAGCAAGCATAATATGGACCAATTTGAATTTTAAGTCCTCTTGTTCATATGATAGCACAATTGCACTCCGTGCGATGTATATTAAGTTGATTTAAAATTATTCTAGGATATTAATTTTTCCAAGTTCATCGAATAAGCAAAATGCCAAAACAATTGTGTAATTTGAATTTTAAGAGCCTCTTGTTGCTATGATAGGACAGTTTCACTTCGCACAATATATATACGTTGATTTCAAATTATTTGAACCGTGTTTGACCAGTTCATCTATCAAGGAAATATGCTAAAGCAAACCACATAGTACATTTATATCACCGGTATACATAGAAATTATCCGGTGGCCGGATTTCTTTGTGTTGGCTAAAAAATTCAATTATATTAATTTTGTGTCCTCAAGAATAGTTGGAGTTCCGGTATACAAATTGACGAACCAGTAGATAAGCAAGAACCAACCATACTTTAAGCGGGCCATAAAGCAAGTTCCAGAAGGTTCCATAGAAGCAGAACCCATGACCTTTACCAAACAATTTGATATGAATAAAGACATACATTCATTTTTTCTCTTGCATTTGGTATATGTTCCAAGTACAAAATAACCGCGCCCATGGGATATATGGGATGGAGATATGGGCCAAGTCCAGCGAACATTCATGCGGATGTTAGAACAAATGTTCTGAGGGAGACGGATGGGAATTCATGTTTATTGTTAAGGAAGTTTGATATATATTTTTTCCCCTTCTTAAGTAGATATGTAGAATTGCATTGTCCTCATTCAAGGTGAATTTGTTGTTGTGTATCGCGAAATTTGTCGCAGTATGTAGACATTGCTTGCCTTTTACGTAGATCACGTTTCCTTACAACAACTCTACGCCTTTCGGGGAAGCACATTTTGTAACGAGGTTCCCTAGCAGGTACAATGCAGTAGAAAATAACCAGGAACATGCGATATATGGGGATTACAGAGATATGGGCCAAGTCCAACGAACATTCATCTGGATGTTGAACAAATGTTACAGAGACAGATGAGGTATTTTCGTTTCCTGCCGAAGTTTGATATATATATTTTTTCCCCTTCTTCAGCCGATATGAAAAATTGCATTGTCCTCATTCAAGGTGAATTTGTTGTGTATGCGAAGCTGTCGCAGCATGTAGACATTGCTTGCCTTTTTCTGTAGATACGTTTCATACAACAACTCTGCCAACTCAGGAAGCACATTTTGTAACAGAGGTTTCCTAACCGTACAATGCACGGTTGTGTTGCCCACGGTTCGGATAAAAACATTCACGCAATTTCCATATATATATGGACATTTTTCATTGCATCGTAGACAATCAATGGTATCATCACTTATCAAAGCGGAGGCAGAAGCAACGGAGTTGCATCTTGCACATATAGGCTCAAAGGGGGTCAAGTACACATTGGCTGCAACTAAAAGACCTTCAACCTGGGAACATGAGTAAAGGGATTAATACATTGAACAACATAATACACAACTACACCCCCCCCGCCCCTTTTAAAAAAAAATAAAAAATTAAACAGGGGTAGAAATTTGTTGAAGGTTATTTCTATAAGCAAAGTGAGAATGCTTTTGTGGATGTATACACACAATAGTTGTAGAGCTAGCTAGTTTCTTCAGATCCTCTACTATATCTGCTCGCAACTCTGTTACAAATGTTGCCTGGGTTGTCTGAAAGATCCTTTCTCTAGCAACCCTCTTCTTTGTAATATTTTTGAACAACATAATTGGAATCTACTCTCTATGCAATTGTTGTTCCATTGACGAAAAAAAATCTGAATACGTATCGAACAATTGCAGCTACAACATGGAACAATGCAATATTTGTGTAACTTATCCAACATACATGCACATGCAAAAGTAAAGGACAAAACTAAATATGAAAAGCGGTACCATTTCCTTGTCGATGTCGGACTCTCCATCCTTTATAAGGAGAATGTGTTGCGAGCCAAATTTTCTCGCCAATGTGACAACAACCCCAATCATTCCGATTGGGTAAATATTAGTGCTATGTGCAAGTTGGTTGATAGTCGAGTCCAGGACGAAACGATATTTTGAACAAACATCGAGAATTTTTTCCACAATGCTTGTTTCGTTGAGCGAAATAATTTGATTGAAATCACCATGTTCATATATTGTTTTGGGCAATATATTAAAATGTGTAATGGATATCCCATTACGCGGAAATATATTTTCTGCATGTTTCTGGACAAGTTGTGGAGGTACAGTTAGTGTCACTGTCATCATGGCATCCTTATCTGTCATGTCAGCATGCATAATGGATCTACTTTTGTTTGCCTTGTCCAAGTAGGTGCTATAGACAACCATTATGTCCCCGATGAACACTTGTCCAGTTTGGCGGTTGTTCAAGCCCTCTATTGACAGTACTTTGGATGTCACAACTCTAGACCTGATAACATTTTTTTGAACATGAAAACTAAAGTGAATGGTAGTGTTCTACAAGTACACACATAGTTTTGATGAACTATGGAGCCAGAGTTTTGCAACCACACCTCTTAGTCTGTGGAACATGCAACACATTCAGTGACTCACTTGTACTTGTTGATACTTCTTGTGAGATGCAAACCATGTATTGCATATGACATCAACATATCTGCCATGCCATAGATGAATATATAGCCCAACAAATTTGTTTAGCAAACATAGTAAGAGCAAAGTGTATGCATCTTTACCTTTGGCCTTGTCGGTCTACCGATGTCTGGGATGACTGATTGCTCATGCCTGTGTCACTAGCCCAACTTTTCCTGATGCAAGCATGTGCAGATGAACATCAAGACTAAACAAGCATATGCATTGTATATTGTACATCGGAAGGACCAAATAACCGTAAAACTGTATGCATCTGAATTTTTTAACTGGAGAAATGTTTAACAGTAAACAGGGCGTGAGCGCGGGGCACCATGGCCAATCTGTATATCGCAGAACCTCGAAAGCCAGGGGAGCAATCTTCAACCTGCCAGCCTAGCACCTGTAATCGAGAAAGTGGGTAACTATGGAAGAAGGTAGAATCACGACCACATATGTGAATCTGTTAGTCCACCAACCGACGCACGAAGGAATTTTCGGAAAGCACACTAGCCAGATGAATTAGAAAACAAAAGGGATAATAGAAAATGGAAATAGTAGAAATAGGGAGCGCAGAAAGGCCCATTACTGCAAATTCATCGTTTTCAAGTCTAATATTATATGCCCCCACCCGGTTTGTATATTTAATTTACTAGCACACTTGGTATACCTTTTAGAAGATTGCACCACAGAACCCTCTATTGTTTCACAGAATGATTCATCTCCTTGTCCAAGCAACCTGTTTTTTCCAAGGCAGCAACGCCGAAGATGCAATGGACATGAAGGCAAGTTAGTATGAAGACAAACATCTAAAAGAAAGAGAAACAACTCTATTTACCCGCCAAAGAGTCCTTCGTCTTGTACAACCATTTTGTTTGTTTAAATGCAACAATGCAATGCAAACACAACAGACATGAACCAGCTTAGTATGCAGGAGGGAACACATGTAAGCAAGTTAACTTACCATGTAGGAAGGCATGCAACCAGTTTAACACATATACAGACCATAAATGAAATACAAAACATCACAATATGAAACAACAGTACAAGCATGCACCTTTCTATATCCTCTTCAATGGATGCAGTCAAGAGTCCCTCGTTTTCTCCAGCTGCTCTGTTTGTTTGAATGTGGGAACACACAAAATTCAATGAACATCAGTGGAAGTTGGTATTCACCGGAGAACAAGGAATATGTACACACAACATAACTGACTGAACGAACAATCTAGAAAGGAAGAAACATGAACCTTTGCTCTTCTCTATCCATGGTTGTAAACACGCAGATTTTTTTTCCCTGGCCAAAATATATTACAAGGCACAAAATATCATGCAATTGCATAGCCGCAGCTAAACAAACAACAACCGACAAACCAACGAAGAAGAACCACTCACCGAACCAGTAAACAATGTATGTAACTTCAACGATTACGAGGATGAAACATACAATGGCAACAACCGACAAACCAACGAAGAAGAAGCACTCACCGAACCGACAAACAATGTATGTAGCTTCAATGGCAGAACAAGGATGAAACATACAATGTTTGTCGAACTGGCGGTGGACAAACAAGACTTTGCAAATTCACTGTAACTGTATACAAAATTTCGAGGAAAAATGTACTCCGAGAAGCGTATTTACATAAACATTTAAGATTGCCAGGCTGTCTCAGGACCTCGCAGTATGC
This sequence comes from Picea sitchensis, assembly GCA_010110895.2. NCBI lineage: Eukaryota > Viridiplantae > Streptophyta > Pinopsida > Pinales > Pinaceae > Picea > Picea sitchensis. Next base: position 345,632 of record SNQJ01S0006451.1, read on the forward strand.
AAACATTTAAGCTGTCAGGAGTGTTGGAGGACGTCGCGTCATGTAAACATTTACGCTGTCAGGCCTATTGATGCATCTCGGAATAAGTGTCAATACATTTCAACAAATATACATCTGCCAAAGACGCCATTAACTTTGGAATTCTCAATCACTACAAAGCTTGGATATCAAAACATTTCAATATGCTTAGTACATATGAAAACTTACAGATATATTCTCCTAGCAGAAAATGCTAATACAAACATTTCAACTAATACTAGCATTAATTGACCTTCAAGCAATATAGAGGAAAAATATATGATTAAAAAATATTGTCTACGAGAAAAACTTTGGATATGTTTCCATATAGTACATTGGGAATAGCGAAGCTGGCAATAAGACCTCCAATCTCTTATCCAATTAGATCAATACATATATGTTTCTTTTTAGTATATAAAAATATATGCTTTTAATTCCATAGCTCCAACAATAGGTATTGTGCAAATATTTTCGGTCAAAGGACAAACTAATATGTAGTCAACACATTATCGATTGCTATAGTCCCTCTATGCCTACGACAGGGACTAATAACGACCATAAATATACTCACATATTAAAAAAAAACAAACCCTCTAACCTTTAAAGCAAATCATATCCAAAGACTATGTTGAATACTTCCTTAAATTAAAAAACAACAAAAAAGTTTATTCTCACCCATTTTAGTTTAATCTAGAATGGTCTTGAATATTAGAATATGATGTAAAGTTTGACGAGTCCCCTTAAACTAGTTTAAGCCATTGACAACTAAAAAAATTAAAAAACAATAAAAAAAAAGTTTATTCTCACCCATTTTAGTTTAATATAGAATGGTCTAGAATATGATGTAAAGTTCGACGAGTCCCCTTAAACTAGTTTAACCCCCATTGACAATTAAAAAAATTAATAACATAAATATTGAAAACTAGTAAAATCTTATTTAACAAATTTGATTGGAAAATTTGTATTGATATTATATATATATATATATAAAGAGATAGATTGGTTTCATGTATGGGATTAAAGTTAAATGTTATTAAAAAACATATGATCTAATTGAAAATAATTTTAGTGTATTGGCTTTTTTGCAAATATTATCTAGGTTGAAATTGTTTTTTGGTCTTGAAGTAAAACCTAAAAGTGGGTCTCTTTGGATAAGAGCTCGTCTTCCTTGAATGTAAGGAAACATGTTAACAACTCAAGACCTAGGGACATTTGACAAGAGAGAAAGTATATCCCCTTACAAACAACCACAAAGTCATTTCAAATGATGTGGTTTTCCTTGAATAATAATGATGAGTCACACATTCATAAATAGTAGCAAATAATAATTGTCCTCATTATCAATTAATAACTAAATTATAACAAGTTTTACCACCTTAAAAAAACACAATACAAAATAAATAAATAATAATAATGGGAATTTGTTTCAATATAATAAGAAATGTGCTACGAAGAAATGGAAGATAACCTTTTCCAAGCGAAGAATCTTATGTGGAAACAAATGATTAATTATAATCATCTGGTTTTGTCACAAGAATCTACATAAAGTTCATAATAGTATGTGTAACTTCCAACTTGCCTTGGCCTAACAAGTCAATAAAGTCCATAATAGTATTTGTAACTTCCAACTTGCCTTGGCCTAACAAGTCAACATTCATGTGACTTTTAATATCACAAGAGTGGTTGAATATTATTATTAGTGTGCATTTTGGATAGATCACTTTTGAGTCTACTTGAGATGTATTTCTCCTAGCCATTCTAGCCTTGAGAAGGACATCATATGTATTGGATTTATGGTATTAGTTATGTTATATTTTGGATCCATTTTTTTTCCAAATATTTACATGTACCATATTATATTTTGATTGATATAATGATTATGTTTATTAAAAAGAATACTTTGTTATTTTTCATTTTAGACGAGTCATCCTTTGGAAGGTGTCGTTAAACGATTTATTGGTACACATGAATGTTGTAAAAAGACAATGCATTGGAACTTATTTGTGTTGGATGAATTTGAAAACGTCCAATTGTTTTCTTCCTATAACAATTGATAATTGAGTGTCTATTTTATAACTATGAGTGCAAAAAAGAGGGGTTGAAACCATACTAATTGTTCAAGGTAGGGTCACCCCAAGAATAATCAAGTTTCCTAAATAAAAGTCTCATTTTTTAATCATGTTAAATGATTGGACCAGGTCCTCTAGGTAATGAAACCTCTTAGCACTCACCATCACTATATATGCATGAAGGAGCTCATACTTGTTCTCAGTTGACGATGTCATTGTAGTGCATTGGAGATCTTGCTCAATGCCCAATGCCACATAGCCTAGCTTCTCCTCCATGTCGTGCATGATTTCATGCTCTATAGTTGTCATGAGGGAATAACCACTCTATGTCAGGGTTGTCTCTAGCACTGCCACCAGGTCATAATTCACCAAATTTGGATGATAGATGGCACGAATCAATGCATAGTCCTCATAGATGGATACATCATGAAAAACGCCTTACCTAGTTTGACCATGATGCCCATTTTCATCCACTAGTATAGAATGAGAGCACCACCTAGATGGAAACATAAGTGGCCCAAACATTGAAGGTATTGAACGAGGTCTCAAGCATCCTTTCATGGTTTCCCTTAGGCTTCTATAGGTGCTTCACCAATAGAATTGTGTGCTCCCCGTGAGGTTGATCCAATAAATAATGAACAAGTATCAAAGTTAAGAGCATATCAAATCCGTGAAACCCATTCACTCTGTAGTCACAGAAATGAAATATGAAAATCAAACAAATTCAAACAAAGAATATAAACACAAAGACACAATGGCCAACAAGAATCAATGTTGAATCTTTTTCCAAAATCATTGATAAACATACTATCAAAATATCATAAATCCAAATGACCTCGTCCAAGTGAGTTCTTAGAAAGCAATGTATGACTCTCCTGAAAATGTTGACCCTTCTAATGTGTCTTACAACACTTTTATATCTTCTTTACATAACTTCCAAAATAACTAACTTTTAACTAAAAGTTTTCAACCTTTAATCATTGCCAACTAAAATAACTATTTTTTAGATTTGATCTTTTGACCAATTTGACTTTTCTTAATAGAAGAACAAGCCCCAAAGGTAGGTTCTTTGATGATTAGATTTCCCCCCTTTTGATCCGCTTATGTTTACTTTGACTTTCCTTCCTTATTCCTGTGGAATTTGGCGATGTTTTCACTATTGCTTCGCTAGTCTCTCCCACTTGTGCTAGGATTTATTATTGAACTTGTATAGAGACACGTCTAAATATGAGCATGTCATTCCATTCTCCAAATAATAAATGAGGTTGTCTGAGCACCTTATTGTATAGTATTTCAAGTTCGGTTGTCATGGAAAATGGACTGGTGGGTTGAATTGCAAGAAATTCGATGAGCATCGATAAAATGGTGAAATCCTTTCCCAACGAATTTATGATGGTTTTCCCTGAAAATAATTCATTTTCACCCATGGAAAATCTCACATCATCTTGACAGGAAATTAACATCTACGTATATGTGTCCTTTGAATGTAACGAGGGGTCAATTTCCCACAGAGATGGCATACTAAATTTCTCGATTCTATTGAATTGCTTCTTAAACTTGATAATTGTCGATTGAGCTTAATTTGTTTTCTTTATAAGATATTTCAATAACTCCCCCCTCTCTAGAACGTTTGTAACACTTGTAATTGCTTCCAACCTGTGTTTGAATCCTGATGCCTTCAAATCTTGATTTGACAAATAATTCATAAACTATATTATCTTTTCAACATGTGGGGCCTTCTTTTCAATCTCTGGAAAAAGATTCTCAATATCTAACCGAGCATTCGTAATGGCGATTGTTTCACAATATTGATATAATTCTAGATAACCTTTGAACTAATACATTACACAAATAATGTTGTCCCAAAGCACTAGTCTAGCTTCAACTAAATGTTGTGTCCTTGTAGCATGTTCCAATGCATCATTTAATAGATTATTAAGGTTTTCCTTTCACTTAATGAGAGTATTGATATTTTGAGCCTTCTGTTATATTTGATCTTCAAGACCTTTTATATAAGTTTCTTTCTGTTGATCAATCTCGCCATAACCTACTGTTATGATTGGGGTTATAATAGCTAGCACAAAATCTAATGAAGGAACATTATCTTCAAGCCTTTGTTGAATTTTCTTGATCTCCTCTAAATATTTCTCTTGAAGCTTAACCTTATATTCTTTCAATTTCATGACTTCCTTTGAAAATGCAATAATATTTTCCTTAAGAGAAACATTTTCCGACAATGATTTGTCCCTAGCCTAGTAGGCTTCCAATAATTCCTTTGACTCAATTAATTGAAAATGTGGTATTTTCAGTCTGGCTTCTTAATTCTCGATCTCCTTTTCCTTTTCATCTAAAATGTTTTATAATTTGAGGTCGCTTTCTTTGCATTAGTGATTAATGCAATCTAATTTTATAATTCCCTTATCTTATTAGATTTGATTGTGTTAATAGTTTTCTCATTGCTAAGTTGTTGATACAACTTAGTCACTACTGCTTGTAACTTCCTTACATTGAAAATTTATTGAATTAGTCTATGGGCAACTACGTCACCAATCTGTCTGAGCCACTTCACCAAGTTAATATCATTGATTTGGCTTACATCCACCCCCACTGAAGTAGTTTTATACTCATACAAACTAGATCCCTTACTTGTCTCTGTTGATGATTGCAGCTTCATGAGACATTCTCCAAATCGTACTCCTCTGGACTGAGTTGAGATGATCTGTGAGAACGCCTATGTGATAGGTGAGTCATACTCCTTTGGACTTAGTTGAGATGCCGTGTGTTGGTCTCTTATCGTGCTCCTCTAGACTGAGTTGAGATGACTTGAGATGGTCTCCTTTCGTACTCCTATGGACTTATTTGAGTTGACTTGAGATGGATCTCCAACTCATACTCCTATGGATTTAGTTGAGATGATCTATTGAGGGTGACGTCCCTTGTCATTGAGCACATGTGCACTTGTCCCTAGTGGCAGAGCACTAGACGATGTTTGGGAGATCCCTTGCTATATTGTCTAAAAGTAAGATTATTGTGAAACCCTAATTTGTATTGTAAAGGGTACAAGTCGACTCTATTGTGTAAAGATAATTAATATTGTGTAAAAGATTAATTATATTATTAAGTTGTACAATTCAGCCCTATTGTGCCAATAGACACATCTATTTGATGAGTTAAGTCATGTATTTATAAGACAAATATATCCCCATTGTGGATCGTATCTCATTCACTCAACGCATACTTGGAGAGTTGTAATTTGGTGCGCACTTCTCTCCTGCGCTATCTTTATTGGTCATAGAGCACCCTCTTGCGTGCACTAGAGTTTGTGGTGTAAGGGTGATCATCTCTTGACTCTATAGCAAAGGATTGATGGGTTTTTCCCTTGGTTGAGAAAGGGTTTTCCCAGGATAACTTCTTGTGTCTTGTGCATGGTTATTCTTCTTGTGATCTTGGTTACTGCAATTATTGTGTTGTTGCATTGTTTATGGTTCAAGTTCATGCTAGCCATTGCACAAGTTACTCCAGCACCTTTCCAAGCTAGTCGTCACCTTCTTGTTGCAACTGCAAAAACAACCCTTACCCTTTTCCTTGTCAAGATAGTTTTAGCACTTTCCCTTGAGCGTTGGGCCTAAATTCTTCATAGGAAGGTATGGCCTAGTCTAGTGCATCACCTGCAATTTCATATTGAAAATTGAAGAACTTTTGATTTTCGGCCCTAGGGTTTCTAGGGTTTCTGTATATTTCGGTTTCTAGGGTTTCTGCAGGTCGTTGGGGAATTTTGCAGCTCGTTGGGATTCTTTTGACTCTCCAAGGCTTCTTGTTGGCATTCATAAGTCCAACGAAACCTAGGGTTTATAGCCTAGCCTAGCCGCCAGTTTTTCTGAAGCTAGGGTTTGTGAAGAATTTGCAAGCCATGAGGAACAAAAATTTGGTGGAAGATAGGATTGATGGATCAAGCAACTTCAGCTCATGGAAGTCAAGATTACACATCACTCTAGAAGAGAGTGACCTATTGAGATTGATAGAAGGAACTATACCAGCAACAACTACCGATGAAGAAAAGGTTAAATGGAAGACATATGATGTCAAAGATAGGAAGATAATCATCTACTCAGTAAGAGATCATATACTACCTCACATCTCTACCTTGAAGACAACTTATCTAATGTATGATGCGTTGAAGAAGATGTTTGAGAGAAACAACACTAACAAAGCTCTTACATTGAAACACCAACTTCAAAATCTTAAGATGACGAAAGATGACACCACTGCTACCTTCTTCATGAAGATTTTAGAGATCATAGATCAATTAGGTTCCATTGGAGAAACCATGATAGAGAGAGAGGTTGTCATGATTACTCTCAATTCCCTTCCAAGCCATTGGGAACCATTCATTCAAAGTATCAGTGGAGGAGCAGACTTACCTCAGTTTGATCGTCTATGGGTAGAATGCACTCAAGAGGAAACCAGACTTATAGCCAGAGGCATGCAAGACTACCATTATAATGACAATCAAGCCCTTGCTTCTCATGCAAAGAGAGGAAGAAGAAATAAAAGAAGTTTTAGCAAAGCATTCAAAGATAAGAAAACTTTAGCAACTCCAGGTAATGAACATAGAAAAGACATTTAAAAGATTCAATGTTTCAGATGTGACAAGTATGGACACATTGCGAGAGATTGTTGTACTAGGAAGAAAGGAAGACAACATGCATCCACTGCCAATGTTGATTCAGAACCACCTCAGAGAGATGAAGACATAAAATATGAAGCATTCTTCTTTATTTCATCACTCTCATGCACGGTTCCTACTGATAGTGATATTTGGTTTATTGACATTGGTGCTTCTAGACACATGAATGGATATAGAGAACATCTTACAGACCTTGTAGAGAAAGAGTCTCATCTACATGTTGTACTTGGTGATAATGCCAGATATATTGTGAAGGTAGTTGGATCTTCTTCTTTCCAACTAGATTCTGACATACCTCTTCAATTAAGTGAGGTACCATATGTACTTGGGATGAAAGGGAACCTTGACTCTGTTTCTGCCTTAGAGGATAAAGGCTACAACGTTATTTTCTCTGAAGGAAAAGTTCTTGCATGGCACAAGAACTCATGCATGGATTTTTCTCGGGTGATTGGTGTTCGAGAAAACAGTTTGTACAGATTGATTGTCCGATCAGTTCCAACCTTATTACATGATATTATTAGCTTGAGCGAGCTATGGCATAGGAGACTTGCTCATTTACATTATAGAGCCCTTCCCTCTCTAGGGAAGATGGTGATAGGCCTTCCAGAAAAACATATCGAGCATGATGGTGTTTGCAGAGGTTGTGCTCTTGGAAAGAATGTCAAGGGGTCATTTTTGAGCAGTGACAGTAGATCCAAGGGGATCTTGGACTTAAAAAATACAGATGTTTGTGGACCCATGATTGTTGCTTCCTTGAGCGGATATTTGTACTATGTTCTCTTCATTGATGATCACTCTCGAAAGACGTGGATTTACTTCTTGAAGAAAAAGGATGGAGTCCTTGCGAGATTTCAAGAGTTTAAAGCTCAGGTTGAGAACCCGACCGGGAGGAAGATCAAGATGCTGAGATCAAATAATGGAGGAGAGTACACCTCCAGGGATTTCAATGATTTTTGTATTGATGCAAGGAGCAAGAGGGAGTACATCATTCCTTATAACCCTCAACAGAATGGGGTTGTAGAGAGGAAGAATAGATCCATTGTTGAGGCAACCAAAGTGATGATACATGATCAGAATCTACCTATGATTATGTGGGCAAAGGCATCCATGAAAACTGTGTAGGTTCAGAACATGAGTCCTCATAAGATTCTAAAGAACATGACTCCTGAAGAAGCTTTCACCAGAGTGAAGCCTCAGGTTGGACACTTCAAGATATTTGGGTGTCCAATATACTTTCATGTACCCAAGGAAAAGAGGACCAAGCTAGACCCTTCAGGCAGAAAGGGTACATTTGTGGGGTACAGTGAATCTTCGAAGGCATAGCAGATCTACATCCCTAGTCAGAGACAAACGAAGGTTAGAAGAGATGTCACCTTTGAGGAAGAGATAGCCTTCCAAAGATCCAGAGAATCTCATATGGAGATTGACATCAAGAAGAAAAAAGAGACAATACCTTCTCCCCCTTCAATATTTTAGAGGGAGACAGTTATTGATCGATTTGATCGAGTTGATCTCTTAGCTCTAGTTGATGTTCCCGTAGACATTGCAGTAAGCCAGAAGAGGTTTTCATGCACTTGTCAAAATTTGTAGGAGGCAAAGGGACATGCAACTCCTCATGGTACATTCTGAGAGAGCAAGAGACCACAAAGATTTTTAAGTTATGTTTGATCTATGAGCCACATCATTGATACTGAGCCTTCTTTTCATGGAGAAGCAGCATGTCAACAGGTTTGGCAAGATGCCATGATTGAAGAGTATCAGTCCATCCTGAAGAATGATGTGGGGGATATTGTTTTGAGATCGAAAGGGAAGTCCACAGTGACTTCCAAATGGATCTATAAGATCAAACATGCATATAATGGAAGTGTCGAGAAGTACAAAGTGAGATTTGTGGCTAGAGGATTCTCTCAAGTGGAGGGAATAGATTATGAGGAGAAATTTTCTCTTGTCGCTCGATACACTTCAATCTGTATGATTATTACCCTTGTTGCATCCATGGGTTGGAGACTACATCAGATGGATGTGAAGACAACCTTTCTCAATGGAGAAATTGAGGAAGAAGTTTACATCGAGCAACCATATGGATTCGTGATACATGAGAAGGAGTCTCATGTGTGCAGGTTGAAGAAAGCCCTGTATGGACTAAAGCAAGAACCTCGTGCATGGTATGAGAAGATTAATGGATACTTGATGAGTTTGGGCTTCAACAATAATGGTGTTGATCCCAAACTATACTACAACATTGTTGGTGACGAGTGCCTTTTCTGGTCCTATATGTTGATGACTTATTCTTCACCGGTTCAGAAAGCCTTATTTTTGAATGCAAGCATGCATTGGCTTCTGAATTCGAGATGAAGGACCTCAGTATCATGCACTACTTCTTGGGACTAGAAGTGTGGTAGAGGACTGATGAGAATCTCTTGAGCTAGGGGAAATACACGGTTGATATATTGAAGAAATTTGGGATGACAGACTGCAAGCCCATGGCTACACCGATGGTGATGAATCTGAAGAAACTGAATGAGACTTCTTCTGATTCATGCGAGATTGATTAGATCATTGAGGTATTTGGTTAAAACCAGACTTGATATATTCTATGCAATGAGTGTACTCAGTCAGTTTATGAGTCAACCTAGACAGACACACTGGTTAGCAGTGAAGCATGTGTTGAGATATTTACAAGGCATAGTTAGCTATGGACTGAGATATGCCTCCGGTGTAGACATGAGATTGCATGGATATGCCGATGTAGATTGGGTAGGGAGCACAATGGACCGGAAGAGAACCTACGGTTTTTGTTTTACTTTGGGATCTGTCATGGTTTCCTTGTGCAACAGGAAACAAACTTATGTGGCTTTGACTACCGTAGAAGCAGAGTACATTGCATTATGTGTGGCAGTTCGCGAAGAAGTGTGGTTTCGTAAGCTCCTTGTAGAATTATTTGGACATGAGATGGATTCCACCGTTATTCATTGTGATAACTAGAGTTGTGTGAAGCTCTCAGAGAATCTCGTGTTTCACGATAAATCGAAACACATCGAGATCAAATACCATTACATTATAAATATGGTGTAGAGGAAAGCAGTACATGTGCAATACCTTTCTACACATGAGAAAGTTACAAATGTCTTCACCAAACCGCTTGCCAAGACGAAGTTTGAGTACTTCTGTGAGAGACTTGGCCTGGTGGAGAATGCCTCCTTAGCTGACAGGGAGTGTTGATGATTGCATCTTCATGAGACATTCTCTAGATCGTACTCCTCTGGATTGAGTTGAGATGATCTGTGGGAACGCCTATGTGATAGGTGAGTCATACTACTATGGACTGAGTTGAGATGGCGTGTGTTGGTCTCTTCTCGTGCTCCTTTAGACTGAGTTGAGATGACGTGTGTTGGTCTCTTGTCGTGCTCCTCTGGACTGAGTTGAGATGACTTGAGTTGGTCTCCTTTCGTACTCCTATGACTTAGTTGAGTTGACTTGAAATGGCTCTCTAGTCCGTACTCCTATGGATTTAGTTGACTTTATATGTTGAGGGTGACGTCCCTTGTGGTTGAGCACATGTGGACTTGTCCCTAGTGGCAGAGCACTAGAGGATGTTTGGGAGATCCCTTGCTATATTGTCTAAGAGTAAGATTATTGTGAAACCCTAATTTGTATTGTAAAGGGTACAAGTCGGCTCTACTGTGTAAAGATAATTAATATCGTGTAAAAGATTAATTATATTATTAAGTTGTACAAGTCGGACCTATTGTGCCAATAGACACATCTATTTGATGAGTTAGGTCATGTATTTATAAGAGAGATACATCCCCATTGTGGATCATATCTCATTCACTCAACACATACTTGGAGAGTTGTAATTTGGTGCACACTTCTCTCCTGCGCTATCTTTCTTGGTCATAGAGCACCCTCTTGTGTGCGCTAGGGTTTGTGGTGTAAGGGTGATCTTCTCTTGACTCTATTGCAAAGAATTGTTGGGTTTTTCCCTTGGTTGAGAATGGTTTTCCCAGGATAACTTCTTGTGTCTTATGCATGGTTATTCTTCTTGTGATCTTGGTTACTGCAACTATTGTGTTGCTACATTGTTTATGGTTCAAGTTCATGCTAAATTGAAAAGAAACTACATGTGCTTGAGAAATCATTAAAAAAAATCAACAGTCTCTGGTTGCATAACCAATATAGATTAAATTGGTTGTTTTCCAAATCCGTTGAAGTCATGAACCTGTGACCAAATAGTTCTTGAAAAATAGTTGGAAAAATATCTTCGGTGACTAATGTTTCAGCAAGAGACAACTTCACATCTGATGAATCTTTGATTTTTAGTGATGAAATTTAATTACTCAAACTTGACAACTTTGGTGTGAGATCAAAGGAAACTATGAACAATGGCCCTTTTGGTTTGTTTTGTTTCAATTCTCCCAATAGGAAATCAACTTGACCAGAAATATCTTCTTGGACATCTTCTATTTCGCTTTCAACCACTTCTAAGAGTTTCCTCCTCTTAACATCTTGTTTGTATGCATCTTTTTCCTCAAGCTCACTTGCATGTTCTGTTGAGGTTTCAATCATCAGTTTGTCAGTGCTTGATGATTGTTTTATACATGTGATATTACATTACGGGTCCATTCCATATTTGATAACATTGTAGTTTTGGATAGAGGTTTAACCTCCATCCCTTCTTTCCATGTAGAAGTTTTCATTATCAACAAATGTTGCACACATTTCCATGTGTTTTTGTTAACCAACATTTTGAACTATGTTTGAATGGAGGTAAACCTACACTTATGCGCTTCTTTGAGATAACATGATTTGGGTCATTCTTCCAAATCTCATCCTTTTTCAATCCAAAAGAAGAGAGAAACTCATTTATACGGTCAATTGTTGATCTATTCTTTATAATAAAGGAAGAAAACGGTATTGGAGCTTACTACAATGCAATTATTCCTACAGATGTTCTTGTAGCTCGATAATAACCCATTTCACCAACTTTGACGTAATTTAGCTTGCACGTTTAATTCTACACAAGCGGAAACAAATTCATTAAAGCTTGAATTGTGTAATTTCAAATCAAAATTAATTATAATATGACATTTGTAATAAATTATTATACGAAAATAAACAATGTTGCTTGTCAGCTCTATATGTCTTCGAGGGAATGGGCATAATTATCTCCCATGTGATTTTCAACCCGAATTCAATATCCTTCGTTTGATCAAATGATGTTGCAACCGTTGGATCTTTTGGACGAGAGAAATGATCAGAATCGTCAGAGATTATAATCAGAAAGGAATTCATATAGTTTGATCATAAAATTGAATTACTTAATCTTAAGAAAAAAATAGTTAGAACAACATTTATAACCAACATTATGTTACAGTCATGGCCAGAGTCATGGCAACAAAGGCTCTTTCCCAAGAATTCCCATAGAAGGATGACAAAAGACCAAGAATGATGGACAACAACCAAAAAAACATGGAATATGTATGCATGCTCACAACTCACGACATGGCCTCTTTAGAAGCCCACATAACTTCTTGGCAACTCATCCCAAGTCTTGATATGGCTTAGGATATTATAAATTCAAAGACTTAGGCTTAGGATAAAATATTAATATTTTTCTTTAGATCCTTTGAGCTCCCAAGACCCCTTTCATTCCTCTTTTTCTTTAAATCCTTTGAGCCCCCAAGTTCCCTTTCATTCCTCTCTTGTGGAATCATAAACCTATGTTCTTGTCCTTCTCCATATGTTACTAGTAATGTATTTTTATTATTAATTTTCAATGTAATATATTTACATTTTACATCGCTTGACCCTCAACCATTCATTGTAAACAAAAATATACATTTATAATCTAAGTATCAAAATTAAGGTGTTACACATTTGATTATGTTTCTTATTAAACAAAGATGAATAAAGAAAAATAATTATGGGTGTACATGGTTTCAAATGTTAACTTTTTGAATACATATACATCAAAAATGATTCGCACTTCTTAGTGGTATGAATTATAATTAGCCTATACACGATTGCAAAACATCTATGTACTTCAAACTTTTTCGACATATTTTATGTTTTAAATAAATTTATCGCGAGGTGGGATTAATAAGAGTGCCTTCAACAAATTTTATCTTTTTATCTTCTAATGGTTTTATTGTGGGGCAATTGGAAAATCAATATCTCTGGCTTATGTTATTTTAGTTGACTTCATAGTGAACACAGATTTTAATTTGTCAAGGAAAATTATAATTTCTACACATTTTCCCTTCTTGAGATTGGGTGATTTATTCTTGTTGACAATACCTTATTGGTATTTTTAAAGACATTAATTCTTATCCCTTAATACAGAGTTTTTAATGTTTTTTTAGTTATTATTTTTCAATGTCCCTAAGTCTAATTATATGCATTAATATGGGTAATATTTTGGGTAAGGATTAAGTTAGACACATATAAGATGGCAAGGGTAGTAATGGAATATTTTTGGGTAAGGATTACGCTAGACACATATAAGATGGCAAGGGTAGTAATGGAATGT
>SNQJ01S0006451.1:358987-374979 GCA_010110895.2 Picea sitchensis
ATAATTTGTTCCCAAAGCACTTGTCTAGCTTCAACTAAGGTTGCGTCCTTGTAGCCTGTTCCAATGCATCATTTAATAGATTATTAAGGTTTTCCTTTTCGTTAATGAGAGTATTGATATTTTGAGACTTTTGTTCTATTTGATCTTCAAGACCTTTTATATAAGTTTCTTTCTGTTGATCAATCTCTCCATAACCTAGTGTTATGACTAGGGTTATAATAGCTCGCACGAAATCTGATGAAGGAACATTAGCTTCAAGCCTTTGTTGAATTTTTTTGATCTCCTCTAAATATTTTTCTTGAAGCTTAACCTTATCTTCTTTCAATTTCGTGACTTTCTTTGACAATGAAATAATATTTTCCTTAAGAGAAACATTTTCCGACAATGATTTGTCCCTAGCCTAGTAGGCTTCCAACAATTCCTTTGACTAAGTTAATTGAAAATGTGGTATTTTCAGTCTGGCTTTTAAATTCTTGATCTCCTTTTCCTTTTCATCTAAAATGTTTTTATAATTTGAGGTTGCTTTCTTTGCATTAGTGATTAATGCAATCCAATTTTCTAATTCCCTGATCTTATTGGATTTGATTATGTTAATTGTTTTCTCATTGCTAAGTTGTTGATACAACTTAGTCACTACTGCTTGTAACTTCCCTACATTGAAAATTGATTGAATTAGTCTATGGGCGACTATGTCACCAATTTGTCTGAGCCACTTCACTAAGTCAATATCATTGATTTGGCTAAGATCCACCCCCACTGAAGTAGTTTTATATTCAGACAAACTAGATCTCGTACTTGTCTCTGGCTACATAACCAATAGATTAAATTGGTTGTTTTCCAAATCTGTTGAAGTGATGAACCAGGGACCGGATAGTTCTTGAAAAATAGTTGGAAAAATATCTTTGGTGACTAATGATTCGACAAGAGACAACTTCACATCTGATAAATCTTTGATTTTCAGTGATGAAATTTAATTACTCAAACTTGACAACTTTGGTGTGAGATTAAAGGACACTATGACCAATGGCCCTTTTGGTTTGTTTTGTTTCAATTCTCCCAATAAGGAATCAACTTGACCAGAAATATCTTCTTGGAAATATTCTATTTCGCTTTCATCCACTTCTAAGAGTTTCCTCCTCTTAGCATCTTGTTGTTATGCATATTTTTCCTCAAGATCACTTGCATGTTCTGTTGAGATTTCAATCATCAATTTGTCAGTGCTCAATGATTGTTTTATACATGTGATATTACATTTTGGATCCATTGTTCCAACATCCATATCTGATAACATTTTAGTTTTGGATAAAGTTTTAACCTCCATCCCTTCTTTCCATGTAGAAGCTTTCATTATCAACAAATGTTGCACATATTTCCATGTGTTTTTGATAGCAAACGTTTTGAACAATGTTTGTATGGGGGTAAACCTACACTTATGCACTGCTCTGGGATAACATGATTTGGGTCATACTTCCATATCTCATCCTTTTTCAATCCAAAAGAAGAGAGAAACTTATGTATACGGTCAATTGTTGATCTATTCTTTATTATAAAGGAAGAAAACTCGACAGGTAAATTAAAGGAGACATTTTTACTCTTTGAGATAATATGTAATTGGTTAGTAGCTAGCCTCTACCTACCATAAATCCTCATAACAATATATCTTTTAAATAGATACCAGTCAGGGCTCAGGTGGAGATTTGTTTATATCTTTTAAATAGATACCAGTCAGGGCTCAGGTGGAGATAATATATAGATAACAATATATCCTCATAACAATATATCTTTTAAATAGATACCTAGCCCATAAGAAGAATATAGGTATTGAATAAGAATTCATTAGAAAATTGTAGGTATTCCCCTTCTGTTTCAATAAAGGTCAGAATAGAAGTCCACTCCCTAACATGAAGTGATTTATTTTAATCATATTTCTTTGATAGCTCAAGGCCTCTTTTCTCATAGAATTCAGACTATGAATATAGGATCAAGATTAATTTCAAGAACATGAGATACGATTGATAACAAAATTATTTTAGCTCTTCAAAAGATGATAACTAAAAATGAATTGCATTAGCTATGAAGCCTGCAAAATCAAACCTAGATTGTTTTTTAGAATTCAAGACTTCATTCATTATGGCAAGGGTGACCTCGTCTATTTTAGAATCATCAACATAACCTAAAATAGAAGTTGTGATGGAAACCATTAACCTTTCATTAGAGACCTACATAGTTCAACTTTAATTGGGAAATCTTTGAAGATAAATGAAGGATCGATAATAAATGTTTTAATCATAGGAGTCTTCTCCTAGATAGACCAAGTTTCTACTTTCTTAAGAAGATCAAGCTCTAAAATGGGTAAGCTGGACAAGGGTGACTTTAGCATTCTGAAAATGGCCTCGGAAGATATAACACATATATCCTTTGTCCCATCAACATAAACAATGCAACATGTTTTATCATTATACAATTTAATATCCTTCGTTCGATCAAATGATGTTGCAACCATTGGATCTTTTGGATGAGAGAAATGATGTTAAGTTTCGTTTACGTTTGGGTCCGAAAACACTATGAGTCGTTGATATTGTTTGATGTATAACCATTAGATCTTTCGGACGAGAGAAACATGATTAAAATTTTAATAACTCCATGTCTAAAAACAATTTTAGTCGTTGATCTGAACTCATGAAAGACTGTTAGATCACTCGAATTGCACAATACTCATTAAACAAGTTGCAAGTATGAGTTTGCAAACGACCAATACCGCTGGATTAATATCAAAAACCACTGTTAGATTTAAATTGACAAATTTAACTTAAATCACAATTAATTCATTTTCCCAAAGGTAATTGATGCCATAAGCTTTGCAATTTATGATAGCCATCTTTGATCCTACCAAAAACTAATCAAACCAAATATTAGAGTTTAAATCGCTATAATAAGAAAGGAATTCATATAGTTTGATCATAAAATTGAATTACTTACTCTTAAGAAAAAATAGTTACAACAACATGCATAACCAACATTATGTTACAGTCATGGAAACATAGGCTCTTCCCCAAGGTTTTCCATAGAGGGATGGAAAAAGACCAAGAATGATGGACAACTACAAAAAAACATGGAATATGTATGCCTGCTCACAACTCACCACATGGCTCCTTCAGAAGCCCAAGTAACTTCCTTGGCAACTCATCCCAAGCCCTGATATGGCTTAGGATATCATAAAGTCAAAGATTTAGACTTAGGATAAAATATTAATATTTTTCTTTAGATCCTTTGAACCCCCAAGCCCCCTTTCATTCCTCTCTTGTGAAATCATAGACCCATGTTCTTCTCCTTCTCCATATGTTACTAGTGATGTATTTTTATTATTAATTTTCAATGTAATATATTTATATTTTACATCACTAGACCTTCAACCATTCATCGTAAACAAAAATATACATTTATAATCCAAGTATCAAAATTAAGATCTTATGCATTTGATTATGTTTCTTATTAAACAAGGATGAAAAAAGAAAAATAATTATGGGTGTACATGGTTTCAAATGTTAACTTTTTGAATACATGTACATAAAAAATGAATCACACTTCTTAGTGGTATGAATTCTAATTAACCTATACACGATTTCAAAACATGTATGTACTTCAAACTTTTTCGACATATTTTATGTTTTAAATAAATTTATCGCGAGGTGGGATTAATAAGAGTGCCTTCAACAAGTTTTATCTTTTTATCTTCCAATGGTTTTATTGTGGGGCAATTGGAAAATCAATATCTCTGGCTTATGTTATTAGTCCCTACCCTACCGTAGGCCAAGGCAGGGACGGTCAACCATCGTTGACTGCCTATTATAACCTTTCTAGAATAATCTTTGACAAAATTTTCTCTCGGAGAAAAAGCCTTCCTTGGAATACTCTCTCCAAAATAATTTGTTGTGAACAACTTCCTCGCGGACATAGAAAGATTATGGAAACTATTCCTGCAAACACAAAGCGGTGATGCAATGGTTGAAACTAATTTTAGAAACTTTATACTCTGATCTTCCTGGCTGATAAGAAAAATATACTACCTAGGTAGGATTAGCTGTTTTGTAGCTATTTCTCTTGTTTTAATTGTTTGACTTTATAGTGAACAAAGTTTTTAATTTGTCAAGGAAAATTATAATTCTGCACATTTTTTTTTTCTGACATTGGGTGATTTATTCTTCTCGACAATACCTTATTGGTATTTTTAAAGACATTAATTCTTATCCTTTGATGATTTGGGAAGTTGGGAACAAAGAGTTTTTAATGTTTTTTTAGTCATTATTTTTCAATGTTCCTAAGTCTAACTATATGCATTAATATGGGTAGTATCTTTGGGTAAGGATTAAGCTAGACACATATAAGATGGCAAGGGTAGTAATGGAATATCTTTGGGTAAGGATTAAGCTAGACACATATAATATGGCAAGGGTAGTAAGAGAATAAAGATTTTTTTAATTTTTTTAAGTAATTATTTTTCAATGTCCCTAGTTTAATTGTATGGAGTAGTATGGGTATTATCTTTGGGTAAGAAGTAAGTTAGACACATATAATATGACAAGGGTGAATGACCACTTTTAATGTAGTAAAATTATGCATAACTTGATTGTTGATTATGACTTGTGATTAGACCAATATTAAGTTTTGAAGCATTTCAAAATATTTTGGTAAACTCTATATATATGCAGTAATATGGGTATTATTTTTGGGTAAATATGGGTATTATATTTGGGTAAGAATTAAGCTATACACATATAAGATGACAAGGGTGAATGACCACTTTTAATGTAGTAAACTTATGCATTGTTTGATTGTTGATTATGACTTGTGATTAGACCAATATTAAGTTTTGAAGCATTTCAAAGCATTTTGGTAAACCCAAGAAATTTGTGTTGGTTAAATGGAAAAATAATGCAGTTATTGGTAACTTGAATAAATATAATTATTACATTGTATGTTTGAAAAGAGAAAGTGAAAACAAGTTACATTTATCTTTTAGGAGATTAAAAGAAAAGGATAAAAAAATTTGTTAAGAAAAATATACAATAAGACATATCATGTAAAGTTCTCATCATGTCTATGTTGAAGATAATTTGTATATCAAAGAAGGTGGGAGCAAGGGGAATCATTACAACTCTCGGAGGAAAATGAGAATTGAGCTTTGCTTAAGGGAATGGAATTGCAACAAACAATGAAGTAGAATTCTTGGCATTATATCAAGGATTATTCTTTCTAAAGAACACATGGATTACAAAAGTTATTGTGGTGGGTGATTCCTTTGTTATAATAAGATATATGCATTATCACATGATTCCACAAGCCACTCCACTGGGTTGCCTTATTATCAAAACTCAAGCAGTTGTGAAAAACTTTGAAAACATTAACTCCGATTTAGGTGTTCAGGTCCCACAACTGTGTAACATCCCTCTCTTGCGCACACTGAGCGAACTTATTCTTTGAGGACACTTGCTCGTAAGTGATCATATTATTATACTTTTGAGCATTTGATTATGATTATGAGGCATTATGAATTGATGACATGTTATTTTGCTGCATTGACATAGACATGTGCTATTGACTCGGTTTTTCCCTGAATGTGCAGGATTTTGGACCCCGAGGATGTAGAGGCATTGATGCGACCCCTTGGAATCCGGATCGAGTAAGGGAGTGGACTATTCGGGTTTGATTGTTGTATATATGGCATTTGTGCATCTGATTAGATGATATGATTATGGATATATTCTGACATGATTCATTGATGATGCAGGTTGACAATTGCTTGCCGACCAGACTCACATATGGAGTAGATGGGTCACGCACGACTACCAGAGACGTAGAGGGAGAGGTGTGGACAACAACCCTACCACAACCTACTAGCACTCTCGCCGTGGATCGAACTGTAGGTTAACAATTACTTAGTTCGAGAAGACCCACGATGCCATGAGGGCCGACTGTGACAGTCACTCATGATGATTCTAAGGGGTGTGCAATAAGGCAGGGGATTTATTCCTTAGAGGCCCTTAGTCTCCCACAAGATCACCTGGTAGAGTATTGACTCCAGGGGTTTTGATTTCTACCAATTTAGTCAAGAAGCGAGTAGCACCCTTGGAGCAGAGAGTGCATCCTGAAGGGCACATCACACAAGAAAAATGGAAAGAGGCGAGTGGCACCCTTGGAGCACAGAGTGCATCCTGAAGGGCACGTCACATAAGGGAAACATAATGGGGTGAGTGGCACCCTTGGAGCACCTAGTGCGTCCTGAAGGGCATGTTGCATTGCTAATTAATAAATGAATGAACCTAGATGGCCTTAGAATGAACAATGTGATGAGAAATATTCAAAGCTATTTCCCTAATAAAAGGTCGCCCAACCCAGGAAAATAAAGTCTAGGTCTAGGTGAAACTTGTAGTAAAAGAAAAATATTTAAAAAAAGATATATATGTAAAAAAAATAAAAAATAAAAATGATAATCATCATTAATCATGTGTTGAGAAGGGGGTAAGTAATTCTTTTAATTTATAAACATATTTTGGGGGATAAGATTCAAAAAGGAGGAAAAAGGGGAAATAATTGTTTTGTCACATACGTTAATTAAAAAATTATTAATTAAAAGGAAAAAGGGAAAGAGTTAATTTTCTACACCTGCCAATTTGAGTTTTAAATGAAAAGGGAAAGAGGGAAATTTAAAAGAATTAGGAAACTAGGAAAAAGTGGGAAACATAAAAAGAAAGGGCAAAAAGAGAAAGTCTAACTTACTAAGGTATCTAGCATTTAAGAACTTTCTAAGTTAAACTCAACTAGTAAATTAGTAACGAGGAAAGTCATTAAAACTTGTAAGGGAATTTGGGGACACATAGGAGTGATTCTAGGAATGCTTTTAGGTGGGTGAGGGAAATAGGGGTAATTAATTTATTAAGGAAATTAATTTATGATGCAATGAAGGAGATGAGTGACACATGTACGGGGAGGATTATTATGAATGAAATTAATGAACAATAAATTAAAAAAGATTTTGGGAAAGTAATTGACTTAGAAAATCTATATAAAGGAGGGAGGAGGAGGAGGAGGAGGATAGATCTCTTTTGTTATGCGTAATGTTACATTGTAAAAATTTATACTTGACTGACTTAGCTTGTGGGAGTTGGGATACCCAACTCGGTGAGGAGTGGTAGCTTGGCCTTGCAAGGCGAGATGGGAGCTAGCTGATTCTCTCGTTTAGTGTACGTGGCCCCTTTGTGGCTTGGGGGGCTAAGGGGGAAGAAGAGTACCCATAGCGTTGGCTGGGAGGTACCGGTGAAGTCTCATCGGTCGGCAAGCGGGAGGTGCATGGAGCATGAGGGACATCAACTCAGAGCGGGCGACTTAGGCTACGATATGCTTCCTTTATTTCTGCATGATAGATTGTTAGTATACTTTACACTTTTAGTTATGTATGTTTAATTGGGTAAAGAAAACGATTGACTTAGCATTTTAATTGATGACTGAAATTCCCCCACAGCCTTAAGCTCATTGTTGATTGTTTCCCTTGGCTTTCAATCCCTGCATGTCTTGACCGTCCTACAGTTTTATTGACTTGTGAGGATTTGCAGTTTATATTTATTTTTGCCTTCGTCCTTAACTCATCAGTCCATGCCTAAGCATTTGGCCAAGAGCCGGATCCACGATCGTCACTTCGGTGTTAATAGACCTATGGATCCAAACACCTTGATTTTCTGTGCGTGGATGATGAGCGAAGGATGTTCCTGCCATCCCTCTAACCTTGTTGATTGTTCCTAGTCGAGTGATTGTATTGCGTCCTCTTGCGATTGATATGACCTCCATGTTTTTGGCATGATCTCTATGTTTTTTTTGTTTAATAAATCGAATTCTGCGTTTTCTTGGAATGGGCATCTCTGCTTTTGTTGGGACGATTTTCTCTCCGTTTTCAAAATACTTAAACCCTGGTGTAATCTCTGCGACTAATTTGATTTCCCCATACGGTTGCTTATGTCTTACTGAATGACTCAACGTTTGTGGTAGAGTTGTCCATTTAAGAGTTTGCTGTGTTTCTCATTTTATTTAATGATTTGTTGTGTGTTCAATTCCTTTTTTTTAAGCGATTGTTGTATATTTACTCCTCTGCTTACTGGTTAGATAAAGGCGGTGTTATAACTTGAGATCGAATGGTTTCGTTGATCTTGAGCCGAATGTGTGTTTTCATTTTATTTTGAAAATCACTGTTAGACTGTACCCTTCGAGCTCTAGAAGGCCCAGGACTGAAAACTGATCATTTGTCTACATTTTGTGCCTTGGTATACAATTTGTTTTCTTAGCGATACTACCTGGAGGGAGAATGCATTCCCGTGTTGATTTTTTTTGTTTTGGTTGCTTGCAATTTGGCCATTATAACATGACGCAGGAGCATAGACTAAATTTCAAAGCTTATCATGGGCTGTTGCAAGTCAAAGACAATTATTACCAGAGAGTGGGTTCTCTTAAATCTATTTTATTGTATTTGGAAAGGTTGAATAATTTTGTTAAGGATCTCGAATTCTAACTCTGTAACAACTGCTAGAATTAATAAGGATTATAGCATGAAGAATATGATCTAGATTAACTAGATGGTGCAATCCAAATTTAGTGGATTTGAGAAAACTAAATTTTTGTGTGAAGAACCGTTGTGTTCAATTGTTTACTGTGCATAATCAAGTAAAGGAAATTGTATCGAAATGCCCAGAAATGATATAAACTACATATTCAGGAGGCGTTTATGAAATTTTGTAAGTGATTGTGGATTCTATTGTATTTTCATTGAATTCGCTTTTAGTTCATGAATACACTGTTAAATATCTGTTGAAGTCATTGTACTCATGGAGAGAGAGAAGGTCAAGAGACACAGGGAATAGAGAGAAATTTACCAGATATAATAAAACCTCTCTACTCTTTATGAAGAAGCCTGGTTGTTGAATTTGTTGCTGTGTGTTAATAGAAAGGGATAATTCACATTTTGGTCTTAGAAAATTTGACAATTTCATGATTCTGGGATGCATTGGATTTCTGTAAGTTCATTCTTGTTTTTTGCATTCGCCTTTTGGATTTCTATTGGAATTGTGAAGAATTTAGTTCAACTCTATACAAATCTGTCACACACAGAAAAGTGTAAACTGTGTACCAGTTAGAAAGCCTATAATTCAGTTCCATGACACTGCGATTTGATTTTACATTAAGACTGTGATTTTTCCTTTATAGACAACTATTACTAGGTCTGACAGTGAATCCACCTAGACAAGCTTTTATAGCGATGGCAACAATTTATTTAATGACTGTAAATTTTATTGTTCGGGACAAAAAATTCAGTAAAGACAACAGAGATTTAGCTTTTACTTGACCGTGATTTATTCTTGTCAGACCCCACCCTCACCTCACTGTCAACAGTCCATGCCTTGATTTTATCGTAGGGGTGTAGTTAATGAAAAGATAATTCTATTTATGGTCAACTCGTTTTTACTCAATAGATTAATTCGTATTAGACAACTGGTAAAAATCCTACTACTATTATTTGGCTAGATAGTTTTTCAGAAGGTAGTTCGTTAATAGCACTTTAATAATAAGCACTATGCATGATAGCTAGAATGTTCCTTTTCATTTATGTTGGCGTTGCTAAGAATAATTGTGTTAATGGTAGACTGAATCGTAATTGTTGTCTAATTTGTCATTAGGCTTGCGAATTAGATTGCACTTAAGGTTTATTTAGCCTTGCACATTATTGACTAGTAGTCATTTAGACTTGCTAATTTAGAAATATGATTAAGTTAATTCGATATATAGTTATTGTTTAATTTGGTAAATTCGACTCTCTCTAGGTTGGATTGTAATTCATGTTAATCAGAGGGTGCATTAATGACTATTTGTAAATTAGACGTGCTCATTTAGATGGTAATCAATGTTAAAGTAGATTGTAATTATTGTCTAGTTTAGACTGGAGGAATGGTTGGGTTGTTAACGAAGTCATGTGTTGGCTTGTGTCTTCCCTTATTGTCATCCTCTTGCGTCTCGTCGACCTATTGTTGGGGTTTGGGTACAACCTTGTGTCAATTGATTCGCCTCCTAGCGCACTGGATTTTCTTGAATCCTTGGTCCTGTTAGGATTGTTGCGCCAAAGTTATTGATGCGACTGTCATATGGGGGTAGCATGATTCCTGATGAGGGGATCATGGCGCACCCTATTGGATAACGATGGATGATAAATTGGCCGGAGTCAGTGCCTTCCATGTGAGTGTTGTCGAGTGTTGTAAGTTTTATTTTGGCGCATGGGTTGAACGCCTTCATGTGTTGGGTTCACGCGCCTTGAGGTTCTAGTTTTGGGTCATCAAGGTCTTTGTGATGGAAGGGAGATGTTGTCTCTTATCTTATAGGCGTGGTCTTGTTGCGTCGAGCGGGTAGCCGTAGTTGTCTATTGCTTGGACTGTGTGTTTGTGTTCGTTGTTAGTCACGTGGTTCAGCTGTTGTCGTCATAGCATTCCTAGCTAAAAACAAAAAAAATTGCACCTTCTGCTTCACTTGTAGTTGTAATGATGGGATCGTTACAATCTGTCTGGCTCACATGAAAGGAAATGAAGTTGTGACCTTAAAACTTGGAATTATTAGAATAATGGTGGGGGATTGGAATTGTCCCCCCTACCTTGAATGTCAACCTTTTATAAAAGTTTTCATGCACTTGAACACGTGTGAAAAGTGGTGCTGTTCTAGGATGGAGAACCAAAAGGATTTATGGATTCCACAAACAAAAGTACATCCACTTT
Organism: Picea sitchensis; assembly: GCA_010110895.2. Classification (NCBI taxonomy): domain Eukaryota; kingdom Viridiplantae; phylum Streptophyta; class Pinopsida; order Pinales; family Pinaceae; genus Picea; species Picea sitchensis. Next base: position 369,790 of record SNQJ01S0006451.1, read on the forward strand.
TAACCCTGCTTATGATGAGTTATGTAAATCTTATAGAAATGGGAAGTTCAATTGAATGTGGTTTTATTGATATCCTTTCTTGGCCTCTATGCACAATTTGCAAGGTCCTTATGGGATGAGGGACGAGAGTCTGGATATCATTTCTTTAAGTTTAGGTGAACATCCCAGGATGGTATTCTTTCATGAATTAATGGAATTTGGTAGAGTCAAGCTTAGGAGGCCAAGTCGATTGGATTTAAGGTTGGAAGAAGAGTGGGGTTCTCAAGATAGGTGCAAGTTCATTCCCAATATTTTAATTATGGCTAGCTACCAATGCCACAAGAATAAGTATTTGTGTATAATGAAAAATATAATATAGGGTGCGAGGCATTATGATTGTCACATATCTAAAGTGTAGGAAGTGTTTTCAATCTTTGATCACAAATGAGAAAGATGGAAAGACAAAGTTGAAGCAGAAGTTGAAGCTCATTTCTAGGTCTAGAACTTACTCAGTGCACCTACTTAGAGGCAAGAACACAAGGGTAAGAAAAAGGAATTTATAGAGTTCATGGTAAGCTCCACCAAAATGTATGCAATTTTGGAAGAAAAATACAATACTTTGCTAAACATGGTTTCAAATCTAGCTTGTGGATCTCACCTGCTTGTGGGGACCTTGCAGTCTTTAGCCCCTCCTCCAGACCAATCTATTGGTTCATTCCATTTCAAATTTTCTAGGGAAAAAGAGGAAGAAATAATGCAACAAGGACAAAGGCTAAACACTAGCGGGGAGATGGAGCAAGTTGAACATAAAACCAACCTCCAGGTTGTTTCCAAACAAGAAGCCCCCAACGAGCATGACTTCATGTAAACATTTTTTTTGAACGGTTTTACAAAGTAGTTATATCATTAGTCCAATTTGTTAAGAGGTATACTAGTTGGGTATATCTATATGTATAGGACAATTGGATTAGGACAACAATTTTGAGTTTTGGGGGAATTTTGAAGTTTTGATGAAATAATTGTTCAAACCCTCTTGAATTAACTTATTGTTTAGTTCAATGAAAACCAATTTTTAATAGAAAGTTAATTGTTTCTCTTAAAAAAAAAAGATAATTTGTATATCATAAAAAATAAATACGTTAGTATATATTCGTGTTCATATATTCTATACTATTTCAAGCATTAGATGTCAAGGAGTCCATGATTTGATTGTGTTAGTGGCCCACTATTTACACACAACTTTTCTTATTTGAAAATGTATACGAGTTATCATTACTAAACAATATAAAATCACAAAAATAATGACACATTAATAATTTGATCATATATATATATATAGTAAATTAAATCTAATAATATGAAAGATGATGAGTCCTCATCTCCGATTTATTTTTTGGGCTTAATTTATTTTTTTAGACATAGTTGTGACCCTAATTGAGATCCAAAAGATGATAAAAAATAATTCGGGCAATAATAAGGTCACAATGAAGATCCATGTAAGGATACCAAATGTAATTAGATTTGGATGCAATTTGGGACGTAAATGGAGATGCAATAAGGGGCATGATTCATGAAGCAATTTGGGACAGAGTTTGGAAAAAAATTTGGGTTGCAAGAATGAACTAGATTTTTGGATGCTTATGGGGTTGCAATTGTGGAATTTTTGGAGTCAAAATTGGGGGCATTTTTGGTGTCTCCATTGTGGATGTTTCTATGGTCACAATTGAAGATGTTTCTTGGGTCACAATTCTAGACATTTTAGGGTTTGCAAGAATGACCAAAAAATTGGAATTTGGGTGTTAAAAGGGTCACTACCATGTATGTTAGTATGTTCACAACTATGATTTCTATTAACCAATCTCACGCAATGACACCAATTACCACCCTTTTAGCATAATTTTTTGCAAAATATAGGAAATTAAAAATTACATTATTTTGGTTGTAATTTGGGTGGTAGTTTATCCAAAAGGTTGTGGCAAGACCATGACGAGGAAAATAATTTTGGATATAAGTTCCTAATTACAAAGTGGAAAGAGGAAGAAAAAGACCATACAATATAAATCCTTTCCATTTATCTCTATATGAGCATTAAAGAAGAAGATGCTGACTAAGGAGTGGTGGAACTTTCCACAAGACCATAAAGTAGAGGATGAAAACATGCAGATAATTTGTACTTATATCCTAAAGTGTATAATTGGGACTCTCATGCTTTAGAGGTAGAATACATTAGAAACAAAATAAAGTAAAATGCTCGCTATTAATTTGGCATTATCCCCTTTCAAAAAGAAATATCTTAGAAATGTGTTAATGATTTACATATAAATTTTTTCCTAATCATGTGCTAACCTTAAACATATACCCCTAAATTATGACAACACTACATTTATATAAAGGATTGTTTTGAGTCTTTTAGGAAAATCCTACATTTATATAAAGGATTATTTTGAGCCTTTTAGGAAAATCTAGAAAAGGTTGGACCTGGTAATGAATGAATTTAGTAAGGAAATAACACAAAAAAAAACTACTTGATGTAGGGTATATTTTCCCAAGCTATGAATGGAGAATATTCCCAAACGATAGGGAACTAAATAACATTGCATACAAGGGCCATTTTACCATATCCTTTATGAACCAAGTCCTTTACACATTGTCCAAAAAGAATTATTCTAATTTTAAGATGATTTCTTAAGGTATAATAAGATCTAAATTGTCCCTAGACATGGGAAATCAAGCACATTTGCTTATCTAGGGTAATTTTACATATAGGGCATTAGCATCTAATTTTTGTAATGCACCTACCACTTTTTAGAGAACAATGATCATATTTTTTCATACTTAAATATTTCATAGAAGTCTACATGGATTTTGGAGATAGATGTGAAGATTCCTTAATTGATCTAGAAAATCCCATACAAAGGTGTCAATTTGTCTAGCTATATTTAAGACCCAATAAATGAAAAATACTCATGACTTGAGTGTAAGTTTTAAACCTGTGAAGTAAAGAAATGCATATAAATTCTTAAGCAAAACAAAAATTAATCAATGGCTCATACACATAGTACACAAAGATTTACGTTGAAAACCCTTAACTGGGAGAAAACCAGCCTTCCTTGGTGCCACACCTTTCAACTCTTCATTGTATTAATTTCACTATTCACAATACAATATATACAATATTTTAGGTATTCCGTAGCTATCAAAACCCTAATCCCTTAATCCAGGATTAGTTTAGAAAACCGCAAAAAATAGCAAAATCTGAAGTTGTTTGAGGGGATCGTCAGACGCAGTTACGAGATGAAAATGACCTTATGAGATGAAAATGACCTTGGGAGATTTTCTTTAACTGCCACTCAATGTCGACCTGAGGATAAGGCTATTATAGTGGGGGATGCGAGGAGGATCAAAGCATTGGAAGCAAGTCACAAATGATAAGCATGGGCAAATGTGGTGTTAGTGGTTGTGATTTTGTTTGTGCCATTGAATAGATACGATCCGAGGACAAAGCAATGCTTGTATAGCCCACTCCCATGTCTATTTTTTTGTCTGTGTATGGAAGTTTAAGGTTTAACTAGAAAATAAGTGGACTAACCCATCAGTCTCGGCAGAAGAAGTTGACTAGAGAGGTGGTTTCTAATGCCAACATATTATACATGCTTAAGAGTGAAGGATAGTGCTATCTGAACCTGTTTGGACTGTGGCGTATGACAATTATTTTCACTTCTAAAAATGCAACTTAGCATAAAAAGATCTAAAGGTACCATTTGTAGTGAAAATCTAGAAAGCAAACAATGGGAAACAAATTACATGTAAGTAAAAAAGGGTAACTTCTAAACATATAAATGATTATCCTTGGAAGAATTCAATGGGTAAATGTGATACTTAAGTATATCAATCTTTCTATGCTCAATGTGGGCAACCAATAAAAATGTGATAGGAATGAACATATACAATAAAACTTTTCGTTGGGTGGAGAATGGAATAACATTTGTTTGTTGGCATAGAACAAAGCATGTTAACCATAGGGAATGAAAGGCGTAGGAATAAGAAGATGGATATTTTAAACTTATCATTGGGAGTAAACATGTTTATGAGTCTTTGTGGAGAAAAGATAAAAATGTGGATTAGAATTCTAAGAATGTAGAAACACATTTATGATATTTTTTCACTTATAAAAGGACAACCTAATGTCAAACAATTTAGTGGTACTATTAGTAGAGCAAACACAAAGAGCGGTAAATTGGAAACAAATTCCGTGGAGGTAAAAAACCTAACTCCTAAACATATAAATGACGAGCCTTGGAAGAATTTAGTTAAAATATGATACTTTAAGTAATATCAATCTTCTATCCTTAATGTGGGCAACTAAAATGTAATAGTAAGAGTGAAAATATACAACAAAACTTTTTGTTCGAAAGACCATGAGAACATAAAAATAACACTTGTTAGCATAAAACAAAACATACTAACCAAAAGGAATGAAAGACATAGGGGTAAGAAGACGAGCCTTCTAAATTTAACATTGGAAGCAAATATGTTTACAAGTCTTTGGGGAGAAAAGAGAAAAATGTGGACTAGAATTCTAAAGGCCAAATGCACACCCCTTCAAATGACTTATGTTGAATGGGACTTGTTGAAAGGAATCAGTATAGGAAATATTATCATGCAAGGGAATGGACTAATTCAATAACATACTTCATTTTTTTTCAAGGTTATAAAGCCCTAGGAAAACCCTCGAGTACTTCCCCTCATTTTGAGGATGGTACCTAGGATAAACCCTAGAATATTTAGGATACAAGGTCGGTCAACAAGAGGGCTCTAAGTCATTACAATAATATACTTGTTAAGAGTTCAACATGTCACTTGTGGGAATTGAACTTGGGTGGGGAGGATAACCATTCCGCCCAACCACCCAAGTTAAACCCAATTGACAATGTACTTCATATAGAAGTAGAGAGATAACAAACTTGAACTGACCACTACATCATAAAAACATTTGTAAAAAGGATGAAAAAATTAAAATGAATTAATTCAATAATATATTCTAGTGGAAAGTTAGCAAACCATAATTCACCACATCATAGGGGGAGGTCAAAAATATATATAAACACATTTGTAAAAAAAGTGATGAAATTTAAAAATAAAACATGTTGAAAGGAGGTGTTTAGTGGATGTCATCTTCCATGTGGCTAGTAATACATGGTAAAATCATTG
>SNQJ01S0006451.1:374989-388924 GCA_010110895.2 Picea sitchensis
TAGGGAACTAAATAACATTGCATACAAGGGCCATTTTACCATATCCTTTATGAACCAAGCCCTTTACACATTGTCCAAAAATAAGTATTCTTATTTTAAGATGTTTTCTTAAGGTATAATAAGATCTAAATTGTCCCTAGACACGGGAAATCAAGCACATTTGCTTATCTAGGGTACTTTTTGTTAGAATGTGCTCGTTTTACCATCGACGATATCACTATTGTCACCCAACCATAGGCCGAAGCCACCCTCCGAGCACCTTGACCTTGATAGAGAGAAGAATCCCGATAACAATCCAATAGCCAAGCAAGGCTAATGCACCAAGCAAGAAGTAACCAAAGTTGATCAGAGATACCAACCCAAAAGATAGAAGCAATAGGCTTCAGAACTGGAGGCAACACCTTCTTTAGAACTTGCGCACAAGACTGCCAGACTGCAGTGCGCACAAGTGCCTGCCTGCAATTCTGAGAAGTGTGTTGAATGAAAGACTGATGCCCTGTATTTATAGTAATCCTGGCAGACTGCCTGGGTCGACTTCTCATTCTGGGTACTAATTAATTCATATTAATTATCTCTCTCAATTGACATCTCTTCTAGGGTTATGTTCACTTGTTTTCTTTCTTTCGGAACATTCTAATCTTGTCAAAGGTCACAATGGAGGTTCATACCTCCCGAAGCTACCATAATATCAACACTCCCTCCTAGCTAGGGAGGTATAACCGATAATGGTCTTGAGCACAAACAAACCATTCAATTGGTAGCATCACGAGCACCGTCATTATTATCCAAATGAATAATCTCCATGACAATGGATACAATATCAATTGATAGAACACAACTGTGTTTATCCATGGTAATACACAACTACTCAAATCATGACACATAGTTACAAACAATGGAACATATCCACCACAGTAGCATATCTCTACTATTTGGAGACATGCAGTCTCCATAACAATCATCTGATATCAACCTGCACATAAAATATTGTTATGATATAAATTGAATCATCTGGGCCATTCTTTCACTCACATTTGTGAGATCTAAAAGAACATCTGCCCTCAGAGAAGAACATCAATGATCGACTATCTAGACTATTCTTCTCAAGCAAGGAAGATTAATTGTTCTGATTTCTAAGCCTGGACCATTCCCCGCCCTGGGCCATTCCTCCGGCACTAAACAAAGTGCAACCTGGAGAGAATGATGTAACATCCCTCTCTTGCGCTTGAGCGAACTTATCCGCTAAGGACACTTGCTCGCAAGTGATCCAGATTATTATACTATTAAAACATTTGATTTTGATTATGAGGCATTATGGGTTGATGACATGTTGTTTTGTTGCATTGACATAGACAGGTGCTATTGACTCGATTTTATTGAGTGTGCAGGATTTCAAACCTCGAGGATGTAGAGGCATCGATGGAACCCCTGGCACTCTGGATCGAGTCGGGGAGTGAACCATTGGGGATTGATACTTTTTATGTGATATTAGTGCGTCTGATTAGATGATATGATATGGATATATTTCTGACATGATTCATTGATGATGCAGGCTGACGATAGCTTGCCGACCAGACTCACATGTGGAGTAGAGGGGTCACGCACGACTACCAGAGATGTTGAAGGAGAGGTGTGGACAACAACCCTGCCACATCCTACTAGCACTCCCTCCATGGCTCGAATTGTAGGTTAACGATTACCTAGTTCGAGAGGACCCACAATGCCGTGAGGACAGATTGCGATAGTCGTTCACGATGATTCTAAGGGGTGAGCAATAAGGTAGGGGCATGATTCCTTAGAGGCCCTTAGTCTCCCACAAGATCACCTGGCGGAGTATTGACTCCAGGGTTTTTTTATGTCTACCAAGTCAGTCAAGAGGTGAGTGGCACCCTTGGAGCATGTGGTGCGTCCTGAAGGGCACGTGACGCAAGAAAAATGGAAAGAGGCGAGTGGCACCCTTGGAGCACGTAGTGCGTCCTGAAGGGCACGTCACGCAAGAGAAACAGAAAGAGGTGTGTGGCACCCTTGGAGCATGTGGGGCGTCCTGAAGGGCACGTCGCGCAAGAAAAATGGAAAGAGGCGAGTGGCACCCTTGGAGCACGTAGTGCGTCCTGAAGTGCACGTCGCACAGGAGAAACAAAAAGAGGTGAGTGGCACCCTTGGAGCACCTAGTGTGTCCTGAAGGGCACGTCGCATTGTTATTTAATAATTGGATAAACCTAGATGGATTTAGGATGACTAACGTGTTAAGGAAGAGTTAAAACTTTTCCCCTAATAAAATGTCACCCAACCTAGGAAAATAAAGTCTAGGTCTAAATTATACCGGTGGTAAAATTTTATCTATCTATCTATCTATATATAATCTTCATTAATCTTGTGACAAGAAGGGGGGTAAGCAATTAAATTGATTTATAAAAATATTTTGGGATAAAACTTAAAAAGGGGAAATAATTGTTTTACTATATTATGCTAATTAAAAAAAAATATTTATTAAAAAAAAAAGGGTAAGTTTCTGCACATGCCTTTTTGAGTTTAATTAAAATGGGGAAAGAGGGAAATCTAAAATAATTAGGAAACTAGGAAAAAACAGGAAACATAAAAGAAAGGGGAAACACTAGGAAAATGCAGATAGTCCAACTTAGTAAGGTATCTACCATTTAAGAACTTTCTAATTTAAACTCCACTAGTAAATTAATAAGGGGGAAAGTCATTAAGATTTGTAAGGGGATATGGGGACACCCAAGAGCGATTCTAGGAGTGCCTTTAGGTGAGTGAGGGAAATGGGAGTAATTAATTAATTAATGAAATTAATTTATGGAGGATTGAAGGGGATGGGTGACACATGTACGGGGAGGATTTTTATGAATTAAATTATTAAACAATAAATTAAAATGGATTTTGGGAGAATAATGGACTTAGGAAATCTATATAAAGGAGGGAGGAGGAGGAGGAGGAGGATGATGGAGCTCTTTTGTTTGCGTATCGTTACGCTACCGAAATTTCTACTTGACTGACTTAGCTTGTGGGACTTGGGATACCTAGCTTGATGAGGAGTGGTAGCTTGGCCTTGCGAGGCGAGATGGGAGCTAGTTGATTCTCTGGTTAGTGTGTGTGGCCCCTTTGCGGCTCGGGGGGATAAGGGGGAAGAAGAGTATCCCTAGCATTGGCTGGGAGGTACCGATGAAGTCTCATCGGTTGGCAGGTGGGAGTTGCACGAAGCACGTGGGACATCAACTTAGAGTGGACGACTTGGGCAACGATACGCTTCCTTTAATTGTGCATGGTAGAGTGTTAGTATGATTTGTGCTTTTAGTTTTGCATGTTTAATTGGGTAAGGAATTTGATTGTCTTAGCATTCTAGATGATGACTGAATTTTCCCACAGCCTTTAGCTCGATGTTGAATGATTTCCCATGGCCTTCGATCCCTGCATGTCTTGACCGTCCTGAGGTTTATTGATTGCAATGAATGCGGTTTACTTTGCCTTCGTCCCTAGCTCATCAATCTGCGCATGAACAATCGACCAGGAGTCTGATCTACGGTCATCGCTTCGGCGTTAATATACCTATGGATCTCAACGCCCTGCTTTTCTGTGCGTGGATGGTGAGCGAAGGATGTTCCTGTCAGTCGTCTACCTTTGTTGTTTGTCCTTGGATGATTGTTCGTCTTGCACCTTGATGCGATTAATGAACCTTGCAATTATTGATTGATGGCGAAGTTTTTGTTTTTCTCCGCGTTTTTATATCTTGTTGGATTTTCACTGGTTTTATTTACCTCTGTACTCTACTTGAAGACGATTGAGACTATGTTTTTCACCACTAGTTAAGACTGCGTCCTTGCCACTGCCAGACTGCTTTCGTTTCTTGATTAAGCATGTTGTTCGTTTGTTTGCCTGACGATTTGCCACTTCTTCGGCTGCATTTCGTTTGATTTGGGGCGAAATATTTGCCCAACGATTTTTTTTAATTATGGTCAGACTGTTTAGAATTGCCATTGTATATTGGTTTAAGATGAATTATACTTCTGGGCGTTTTTATAAGGATATAAACTCAACAGATTAAATCATTGAATGTTATAACCTCAGTGAATTTATTTGAATGTTAAACTCTGCATTGGTAATTATGCAATGGTTGTAATAACATTCCCTCTGCGATTTATTACTTTGATGGTGATTCTACCATTTACTTGGACAACGTTTTTATTGATTGTTGTTATTCAACCATGGATTTACCAAGCGTATTCCACTGGTTGCCATGCCTATATTATTTTTCCACGAATTTCCAGTGAACTCCATTATGGTGCCCTGCATTTTCCTTAAACATTTTTATGAAAACAAACTTATGTTATCATGGTCATCTTTATATCGCAAGTTATGCTTTGACAACAAAGGCGTTTTATCATTACAACAATGGAATTTTAATTTGATTGATGGTTTGCCATGCATTTGTAGACAACATTTTTATTTAAATCGATTTCAGATTGCATGCATTGACTGCAAGTTTCCCTCCAGACTGCGTTAACCACAACATATCAACTGTATCCACCCATATTTTCAGAATGAACACCGAGACCCAGTGGGCTCCTTCCTTAACTTGGCACTTGTGCTGAACCTTGGCGTGAGGCATGAATCAACTCGCAATGCTTCATGATCTTCTCACCAATTGTTGGGCCCACATTTTTTTTTTCTCAGATTCCGTTCTTACTTAGAATGACCGCAATTTTTTTTTACTGAGTGAGACTTCCAGGTTGGGTGGCTACAATAGATTTTGAAAGTCTATCCCTACTCAGCCCGCGAATTTCTTTACCGACATCTTCTTACTGAATGTTGTGTCTGCTTTATTCCTTTGGTTAAGTCTACGTTGCTGCGAAATGTTATAATTGGATTGTGTTTCACCTGCGTTTTTACCAAGCAAATTCCTTGTAATACCTATATTTTAGAAGCTAGTTCAGTGGTGATTTACCAATGACTTTCATTGCGTCTTTCTGGTGATTTAATACCTTGGTCACCTGTGTTTTGTTTTGTTGAACAGATAATCCTAGGTAACGTATTTAAAAGTAGGGATTCTTGCGTTCCTCTTACCTCTGCGCCTTTTTTTTTTCTGCGCTCAACAACCCTTAATTTCACTCTGCATTTCCTTTATTTATACAGTGACTGTTGGCTTAGACAGAGCCCCTTTGATAGCATTTTTATGACAATTTTTACTGACATCGTATCCATGATTTTTAACACCAGCTACATCAGGTTTTAGCTCTGTCTTTCACCATTTTTACCTGCCTACTTCATCCTTGATTTACTCCACATACACATGTGCCTTGGCTGAGTTATTACACTGACAACATTCGTATTATGGGGTAATCGACTTTACTCATCCTGTGGCAGCGCATCCCTGTGTTCTAGGAAACTATTTTGGTAGAAAGCAATAGCTCAAATTGTTGGCCAATGATTTTTTTTTGTTTCCTTTGAGAACTTCTTAACCTAAAACCTTCTTCTAGCGAAACTTTTAATACAACCCTTACATACACTCAATTACCTTAAACTTTTACCTTTTTAAGCAAGTGAACCTTGAAGGAAAATAGAAGACGACTGTTATAAAATTTATAATTTTCTTTAAATGTTAAATGAGGTAAAAGTTTAAGATTTCGACCTTTTTTTAAACTTAATAGGATTATATTTTGTTAGACAAAAGTTTTTTTGTTGAATTAATAGGATTGTTAGACAAGGTGGGTTGGCATATTAGTTTACTATCTTGCACGATATTAATGGCAAGGATATTAGTAGTTTTGGTTAAGACAAGTTAATAGTTTAATGGTAATTGGCTACTATGCGCCTTATGCCTGAAGTCGAACTGTAAGGAGCGGTTCCACCACATGGGTTGCCTCGCAGGTATCAAGAATCCTTCGGTCAGTTGTGCCTATTAGTTTTGAGTGGTGTTATCGTGCATCTTGTCGACTGATTGCTTGGTGTGCTATTACGCGGGGTCGTCGGTTGTATGTGGCCGGAATGCGTAAGTCATGTTCGTCACCAAGTTATGTCGTATACCTGTTGTCCTTGTTTGCCTTCCTGTTGAAAAAAAAAAATTGCGTCGCTTGTAGTCGTATAGACGAGGTTGTTACATTTGGTATCAGAGTTGGTTCAACCCTACGACTGTGGATCGCCAGGCTTCCACTGCAGTAAAACCGTGAGTATTAACCCTTGTGTTAATAAAGAACCCTATCGTGTCCTCGTGGTGATCGCATTTAGAGGTCGCCTCGGAGATTCATAACGTGGTGCCGTGGAAGGAAGAGCAACGCCTCTAGAAGTTCCTGCACCCTTGGAGTTGAACCCCCAAGGGGAAGAACAAGTCCTTGGGCTAGATTCACTTGTTGTAAGGGATGATGATGGTCTGACAAGGCCTTTCCAGGTAATGCCAAAGGGCCTTGATTCACCATCAGTACTGAGATGAGGCCAGGGCACCTGTACCCTGAGGGACCACAACACACCCTAGATAGTACCGATAACATCCACCGGGAACTCGAGAGAGTTGAGTTCTAGCATCCACTAGTGTCATGTACGACGGTGTCGTCATGGCACAGTTGTAGAGTAGGCGTGTGCTTCACGCTTCTTGTTTATGACCTCCCGCATGAAGGTCCACTTGGTGGTCTTTCAACTGAAGTGGAGCGCTCTTCTATGGCGGAAGACGCTCCTACCACTTTTGAACATGACCGTCGACGATGCATCATGGGAACTGTTCGAGGAACGGTTCCAGGAGAAGTATATTTCTGAGGAATTCGTTGAGTGTCAACTCAATGAGTTCGATGCCTTGCGATAGGGTGGATTTACAATGCATGAGTACAAGGCCCATTTTTGGAGCTGCTTCGGTATGTTCCGCACCCTCACCGAGAAACTTAAGGTCAAAAAGTTGTGTTGGCCTTAGCGTTGGAATTCAGCTTCTACGTTGGGTACTAGGATTACTGGACCGAAGAAAGTATGTTGGAATGTGGGGAGCCACCTTTCCAGTGCGACTTCCTAGTGAAGAGGACTAGAGCATCTGGATCAGTTGGACCCACTACCATGGGAGATATAGGCAAGGCCCATCGAATTCATGCAGCGACGAATAATCGCCAGACAGATCACCAGTCGACTGTGCTTGAGACGTCAGGTACCGTCACTGACCAGACCCTTAGTAGTTTGATAGATCCCGGTGCTACCAAGAGTTTCATTTCTGGTGCAGCGCTAAAAAGGATTAAGGTAAAGGCAATCGAACATGATGAGTTTAGCTTCGTGGAGATGGCTTCATGAGCCAAACAAAAGGTTGGAGGAAAGGTTAAGGGTTGTACCCTTAACCTGGGAGAGTTTGTCACCAGGGCCAACCTGTACGTCACGATCTTAGGATATTATGATGTCGTGATTGGTTTGGACTGGTTAGAATCACATGACACAATACTCAACTGTAAGACAAAACGGTTGAGCGTGGTTGATGATGAGGGACAAAGACGCGTGATTGTAGGACATAACCATGGAGTTTCCCTGAGGTTCATCTCTTTCTTGCAGCTACGGAAGAGCATGCACAAGGGATGCAATCTTTATGCGATCCTTGCATTAAATGAGAAGGGAGTAATGAAAGGTCTAGAACACCTTCCTATGGTAAGAGAGTTTGCAGATGTCTTTTTGGAGGAGTTACCATGGATGATGAGCAAAGGATGTTCCTGTCAACCGTCTACCTCTATTGTTTTTCATTGGCTGATTGTTCGTCTTGCGCCTTGATGCGATTAATGAACCTTGCAATTATTGATTGATGGCGAAGTTTTTGTTTTTCTCCGCGTTTTTATATCTTTCTATATTTTCACTGGTTTTATTTACCTCTGTACTCTACTTGAAGATGATTGAGACTGCGTTTTTCACCACTAGTTAACACTGCGTCCTTGCCACCGACAGACTGATTTTGTTGCTTGATTAAGCCTGCTGTTCGTTTGTTTGCCTGGCGATTTGCCACTTCTTCAGCTGCATTTCGTTTGATTTGGGGCGAAATTTTTTCCCAACGATTTTTTTTAATTATGGTCAGACTGTTTAGAATTGCCATTGTATATTGGTTTAAGACGAATTATACTTCTGGGCATTTTTATAAGGATATAAACTCAGCGGATTAAATCATTGAATGTTATAACCTCAGTGAATTTATTTGAATGTTATAACCTCAGTGAATTTATTTGAATGTTATAACCTCAGTGAATTTATTTGAATGTTAAACTCTACGTTGGTAATTATGTAATGGTTGTAATAACATTTCCTTTGCGATTTATTACTTTGATGGCGATTCTACCATTTACTTGGACAACATTTTTATTGATTGTTGTTATTCAAGCATGGATTTATCAAGCATATTCCATTGGTTGCTGTGCCTATATTCATTTTCCACGAATTGCCAGTGAACTCCATTATGGTTCCTTGCATTTTCCTTAAACATTTTTATGACAATGAACTTATGTTATCATGGTCAGCTTTATATCGCGAGTTATGCTTTGACAACAAAGGAGTTTTATCATTACAACAATGGCATTTTAATTTGATTGATGGTATGCCATGCATTTGTAGACAACGTTTTTATTTGAATCGATTTTAGACTACGTGCATTGACTGCAATTTTCCCTCCTGACTGCGTTAACCACAACATATCCACTGTATCCACCTAGATTTTCAGACTGAACACCAAGGCCCAGTGGGATCCTTCCTTAACTTGGTGCTTGTGTTGAACCTTGGCGTGAGGCATGACTCGACTCGCGATGCTTCATGATCTTCTCATTGATTTTTGGGCCCATGTTTTTTTTTTCTCAAATTTCGTTCTTACTTAGAATGACCACGATTTTTTTTACTGAGTGAGACTTCGAGGTTGGGAAACTGCAATAGATTTTGACAGTCTATCCCTACTCATCCCTTGAATTCCTTTGCCAACATATTCTTATTGAAAGTTGTGTCTACTTTATTCCTTTGGTTAAGTCTGGGTTGCTGCGAAATGTTATAATTGGATTGTGTTTCACCTGCATTTTTACCAAGCAAATTCCTTGTAATACCTGTATTTTAGCAGCTAGTTCCATGGTGATTTACCAACGAATTTCATTGCGTCTTTCTGGCAATTTAATACCTTGGTCACCTATGTTTTGTTTTGTTGAACAAATAATCCTAGGTAACATATTTAAAAACAGGGATTCCTGCGTTCCTATTACCTTTGAACCTTTTTTTTCTGTGCTCAACAACCCTTAAGTTCACTCTGCGTTTCCATTATTTATACAGTGACTATTGGCTTAGACAGAGCCCCTTTGATAGTTTTTTTATGAGATTTTTTACTGACAACGTATCCAGGAGTTTTAGCGCCAGCTACATCAGATTTTAGCTCTGCCTTTCACCATTTTTACCTGCCTACCTCATCCTTGATTTACTCCGTGCACAAATGCGCCTTGGCTGAGTTATTACATTGACAACATTTGTATTATGGGGTAATCGACTTTACTCATCCTGTGGTAGCACATCCCTGTGTTCGAGGCAACTATTTTGGTAGAAAGCAATAGCTTAAACTGTTGGCCTACAAATTGTTTTTGTTTCCTTTGAGAACTTCTTCACCTAAAACCTTCTTCTAGCAGAACTTTTAATGCAACCCTTACTTACACTCAATTACCTTAAACTTTTACCTTTTTAAGCAAGTGAACCTTGAAGGAAAATAGAAGACGAATGTTATAAAATTTATAATTTTCTTTAAATGTTAAATGAGGTAAAATTTTAAGATTTCGACTTTTTTTTAAACTTAATAGGATTATATTTTGTTACATAGAAGTTATTTTGTTGAATTAATAGTATTGTTAGACAAGGTGGGTTGGCGTATTAGTTTACTATCTTGTGCAAGATTAATGGCAAGGAGATTAGTAGTTTTGGTTAAGACAAGTTAATAGTTTAACATTGATTGGCTACAATGCGCCTTGTGCCGGAAGTCGAACTGTAAGGAGTGGTTCCACCACTCGGGTTGCCTCGCAGGAATCAAGAATCCTTCGGTCAGTTGCGCCTGTTATCTTTGAGTGGTATCACCATGCGTCTTATCAACCGATTGCTTGGTGTGATATTGTGCGGGGTCGTCGATTGTCTATGGCCGAAATGTGTAAGCCGTGTTCGTCACCAAGTTGTGTCGTATACCTATTGTCCTTGTTTGCCTTCTTGTTGGAAAAAAAATTGCGCCGCTTGTAGCTGTAATGACGGGTTTGTTACAAATGAGTCTGCCCTAAGGAATGCTTGTCCCTGATTGCTGAACCTGGACCATTCCCCACCCTGGGCCATTCCTCCGACACTAAACAAAGTGAAACCTGGAGAGAATGAATCTGCCCTAAGGAATGACTGTCCGGATCATTTCCTAAGGAAATGACTCTCCTGCACCAACCTGCAAAACATACCATTCCCCATGTTAACCACAATGGGAAATCGTTGTCCGACGAGGCAGGCCAGTCTTCTTGAGTAACCCTCAAGAAGAGAGACTACCCTAGACCATTCCCCATGTTAACCATAATGGGAAATCGCTGTCTATGGTACATCAACAATCCATCGAACCATTTTCATTACGAAAATGATCATTCGATCTGGACCATTTTCCGAACTGGAAAATGCATGTCTGTCAAAAATCTAAAACCACTTTCTGAATCTTGAAAGGAACTGCCCAAGTTGGACCATTTTTCAAACTTGAAAATGATTGTCCTTAATTCAATAAAATGTCAGTGTTCCCTCCCAACCTGGACAGTCCTTTCTTCCCTTTCGACTAAGGGAGTTATTTCCACTATCCCCAATTTGTCTCGAAAATATGCAAACTTTATTCTGGACAGAGGCTTTGTCAGGATATCTGATGTCTGCTCATCTATGGGGATGTACTGGAGCTTTACTTCTCCTTCCTGGACTTTATATTGAATAAAGTAGTATTTGATCTCAATATGTTTTGACCGTTCATGAAACACTGGGTGTTCTGATAGCCTTATACAACTCTGATTGTCACAATGTATTATGGTTGAATCTGGAACCTAATCAAATAAATCAGAGATTAGCTTTCTCAACCATATTGCCTCTATGCATGCCTCGTATGTTGCGATATATTTTGCTTCTGTTGTGCTGAGTGTGACAGAATTTTGTTTCCTGCTGCCCCAAGATATCATAGCGGAGCCCAAGCTGAAACACATCCCTGAAGTACTCTTTCTGCCTTCTGCACTTCCTGCCCAATCTGAATTTGTGAATCCATGGAGTTGTATATCACTGGATGTGGTATATCTTAAGCCATAGTTTATTGTCCCATGAATACATCTTAGGACATGCTTTGCATCTATCCAATGCTCATGTCTAGGTTCCACCTGGAACTGGCTTAGTGTGTTTACGGCAAAGAAAATGTCTGGTCGAGTATTTACCAAATACATCAATGACCCAATCAATTGTCGATATAGTGATGGATCTACTGGATCGAAATCTAAATCTCTTACTTTTCTTATGTCTGTAGTCATACTTTTCTTATGTCTGTAGTCATAGGAGTGTCCATGGATTTGAAATTCATCATTCCAAACTTCTGAAGAATATTTATTGCACACTTTCCTTGTCCAAGGAATACTTCACCACACTTTTGCCATACTTCTAGTCCTAAGTAATAATGCACGAGACCAAGATTTTTCATATCAAATTCAGAAGCTAGTTCCTTTTTGCAACGATGAGAGACTCTTCACTTGTTAGGAATAGATCATCAACATATAGTAGTAGAATCACAGGTGTGTTGTTCACGATTTTGTAGTAAAGGTTTGGATCCACATGACTTTTGGAAAAACCAAGTCTCATTAGATAGCTGTCTATTCTGGCATACCAATCTCTTGGAGCTTGCTTGAGTCCATATAAAGATTTCTTTAGTCTGCAAACGTGAGTGTCTCTGGAATGTAATTCAAACCCTTGAGGTTGTTCAATATATACTTCTTCTTCGATTGCTCCATTGAGGAAAGCTAGTTTTACATCCATTTGATGTAAACTCCATCCCATGGAAGCGGCAAGAGATATGATAGCTCTAGTCGAAGTATATCTAGCAACCGGATAAAAAGTTTCGTCATAGTCTTCTCCCTCCTTCTGGGAGAACCCTCTAGCTATGAACCTTGCTTTATATTTATCCACGCTTCCCTCTATTGCATATTTGATCTTATATACCCATTTTGAAGTTACCACTAATTTTTCTTTAGGTCTTGGCACAATTTCCCATACATCATTTTTCATGATGGATTGGTTTTCTTCCGTCATAGCTTCTTTCAATTGTTTGTTTTGAACTGCTTCTTCAAACGTGATAGGTTATTCATCTAGAGGCTTTGTCATACATGTTGCATAGCTTGAGAATCTTTTAGGCTTCTTACTTTTTTTTAATGTCCCATCTAGGACCTTGAGTCTTTTTTATTCTTGTAAGGTAGCTTCAAGCCAAGCTGGTCATTTCTTGGTCTTAGGTATGTTGTCTGAATCAATGGTCTCACATGGTTGCATAGGATGATCAGTTTGTTCCTTTTCGTCATTCTAGTTTTCTGTGCTTTCTTCAATAGGTTCTTCATGCTCTTCTTCTTCTATAGTTTCTTCTATGGATTTCTTGAAAGCCATCTTTTCATTGAAGGTCACGTCTGTGCTGACTTCAATCTTATGTTGTTATGGAGTATAGATTCTATAAGCCTTGGATGCTTCGATATATCCCACAAATATGTCCTTCTTTCCCGAGGGTTCTAATTTATTCCTTTTGTCCTTAGGAATGTGAGAGTAAACAGGACATCTAAAGATTCTTAGGTTTTCCACATTAGGTTTCTTACCCGAGAAGGCTTCTTCTAGAGTTATGTCCTTTAATATGTGGTGAGGAATTATGTTATGAACATATATTGTTGTCATGGATGCTGCTCCCCATAAGAACATCTATAAACCTTGATCGTTTAGTAGTGCTTTTGCGGTTTCTTAAAGAGTTGTCCTTGGTCACAAGATTTTACTCATGACTTAAAGCGTTGTCCTTAGTCACATGATTTTTAAAATTGATCTATTGATAAATCATGTAAATATCTATTAAATCAAGAATTTATCCTCATCCACCAAACACAAAAGTACATAGATTTCTTAGTCAAGATGAATATTTTGAAGGTTCATTAAAGATTTTAATGAATTAGATATTTTTAATGTAAATGTATTTGTGGAAAAAGATAGTCAATTTGAATGGACTAAGGAATGTGAGAAAGTGTTGGAATAAGTAACTCCTACTTTTTTTATTTGTGATCATATTGAATGTTGTGCTTGTTATTATTATTGGTCATTGTGAGGTAGAGTTTTAGGGGGCATTAAGGATTGGTGAATGAAGCACAATGCATATATATTTTGTTGTGTGTGTCACACTAAATGGTAGTGTCAAAAGATTCATTGGTTGTGATACTAGTTGTATGAGAATCACTTGGTGTGTCCAAGCTAAAATGGTTAGTTTGCTTGGTGTGTCTGAGCTGAAATGGATAGCTTGCTTGGTGCGTAAGAGTTGATAGTTTGCTTGGTGTATTTGAGTTTATAGCTTCATTGATGTGTCTGAGCTGAATGGAGGATGTCTTGGTGTGTCCGAGATGAAAACTACATGGACCCACTTGTAATGCATCCAAGTTGGGAGGTTTGATCTCTATGATGAATAGGTGAGTACAACTTAACTATAATATTCGGATATGCATCCTCATTCTTGGGCACATAAGTCGCACTAGTCATTCGATCTTGCTTGAGCACGAGGGCAGTTGATGCACACCCATATGGCATGTTGAGTTGAGTCCCTGAAATGATCACCTATTGTATTTCCCTAAATGCGGAGTTTGTTCACATGTATAAGGAGTTTTCTAACACTAGGAGGAGTGAGCCCTGTGTTGGTATAATGTTCTATGGGTGGACAATAGGTTGGTTGTGGACTCA